>JANJXV010001036.1:192500-210000 GCA_024803745.1 Megascapheus bottae | reverse complement strand
CCGCGCCACCGACCTTGCCAACCCGGGCCGGACCGGCAGGCGGGGCGCAGTCGCGAGCAAGAGACGGGCGGCGGCGAGCGAGCGGCAGAGAGCACAGACCAAGAGCGAGCGGGCGGGCAGAAGCCCCGGCGACCGGAAGGAAACGCACGCGCGCGCACGCGCCACGTCACCGGCCGCGGGGTTCTCGCCACGCTCCTCCAGCCGGCTCCCCTCGCTCACACGCGCACGACACCGCCCCAGCAAGCTGCGCCCCGGGGCCGGGACCGGGACCGGGGGACCGGCGGCGGCGGGGTGATGGGGAGGGGGCCACGGCCACGACCCCGAGACGGAATCACCGGCCGCCGATGGCCGATGGCGGCGGCGGCGGCAGCCCCGGATCCGCGGGAGAGGGGCACCACCGCCCCAAAACCAGACCGCGGCCACAACACACGCTTCTCGCGACGCCGCCGGCGTGGAGCGGGCCAAAGGCAAGCACGGGACCGGGGCTGCGACCGACCCGCGGCGGCGACTCGCGCGGAGGGGGGCGCGCACACCACCACCCCGGATCGGAGAACACGGGCGGAGGGCTCCCCCGGCCAAGCCAGAAGCGGCAGGGCGAGACACGGGCAGGCCTACGACGATGGGTGGGCGGAAGGGGAGGAGGAGAGGCACCCCGGGAACCGACGACGCCCGTGCGGGGTCTTCCCCGTCACCAAAAGGGCACCGGCCCTAGGGACCCGCGGCGGGCAACACCCGCGCCAGGGACGCACACGGGAATCTCACCGCCGGCACCCCCATGGCACACTGGCGGTCCCGCGCGCGGAACCCCGGACGGGTGGTCACACCAGACCGACGGGGAGCCCTGGGTCGGCGCCACGGAGCGCGTCCCCCCCTCCAACCAGCCGACGCCACCTCCCCTCGGCCGTCGCACGGTGGCCGGCCACCAGGGCCAACTCGGCGAGGACCGGGAAAGGCGACCGACCGGTGGGAGGGGGCCGGGCAGGGCACGACGTGGCTCCACCGGGCGAGTGAGGCGAGTGGCGAGCGAGCGGCCGGGCCCACGACCCCCGATGCCGACGGGAGAGGGGGAGCCTTCCGGGCACGGACGGGCCACCAGGCAAACGAACTCGGGATCTCACCGCCCCCAGCTCCGGAGCGGTCCCGGGAGACGCCTGGGACGCCGAGCCGGCCCGACCAACGTGGGATCGGATCACCACCCTCTACCACCGGCGCCGGTGGCCGGGGGCCCACCCACCACACGGGCGGGGCCACCAAAGGAGAGCTCGCCACGCACGCCACAGGGACCTCACCGCGCCCGCGGAAGCCAAGCCAAGCCAAGCCAAGCCGCACTCTCCGAGCTCCACTCCGCCATAACCATCCACACCACCGGGCAACGCCAGAAACCACGTGTCTGACACTCGGCCTCCTCGGCCGGCCGGAGCAGCACCCACACGCACCGCTTTCCCACGGCTCCGGAGGGGGTCGCCACCCCCCACCACGGAGCGTCGCCGCGGAACGGCCTCACAGCCACGGAGCACCACACCGCCTGGCTCGCACGCAACGCCGTCGTGGCCGGTGGACGTCGCCCGACGCGGACGCCGGGGCGGAGGGCGGCCGAGAGCCAACCCGCCCGAGGGCGGCGGTGCGGGAGCGGGAGGAGGGGGGACGGGACCCGACCCCTCCTCCGAGTGCCCGGGCAGCCGCACGGCCACACCACATCGCCCTCGCGCGACGAGCCCGCACGCGGCTCAGACCAGCGCGCCGCTGCTTGCCTGAGGCGGGGGGGTGGGGACAGGTCGGGAAATCGCCCACACCGCTGCCACAACCAGGCGCCGGCCCCGAGAGAGAGGCCCCGCGGGATCCTCCCCCAGCTCGGAGGGGGGAGGCGCGGGCACGCAAGCGATCGGCCATCGCGCACGCGGCTTGGGGCAAGCCGCTAAGCGCTCTCCAAGAAGCGGGACGACGGGGGACGGCCAGAGCCGCGGGAGCCCATCGGGAGCGACCCCCGCCAGCCCAGCGGGAGCAGCACCGCCCCCCGAACCAAGATAGCTAGAGAACACACCTCTCACTCTGAGGGGGTGCCGGACCCAGCCCGACGGAGCCCCCGCCAGGGGTCACCGCCAAAGGCGCCCATCCAGCGGCACGGGCAGGAGGGGGGGTCTGCGGTCCGAGCAACACCGGCTCCGGCGGTGCCGCTCGCGCGAGAGGGCAAAGGGGCGGTCGAGGGTGCACAGGCGCACGGCGGAGAACCCGGCCCCCGAGCGGCTCACCTCCACTGCAACTTCTCAGGTCCCCCAGCGAGGCCGCCAGGAGACACGGCAGGGAAGGAGCACAGCCGAAGGCCGGGAACAGCGGCTCACCAACAAAGGGAGGAGACCGCTCCGCCCACCGGCACCCCGAGACACGCACACCCGGCCTCTCGGGCCGACCGCCTCGACCCCCGAGAAGGCACCGCATCTCCAACAGCGACAGCCTCCCCCTGACTCGAGCGAGGATGGCCGGGACACGCCACGGGCAGCGAGCCACCAGACGGGGCACGGGAAACGGGAACGACACCACCGCCCAGCTTCGGGCACCTGGGGGTCGACCGGGAGCTTTCTCGGGAGTACCGCAAGAGAGCCGGGAGCTGCAGACGCTTTTGCACCGCAGCACGGGAGTCCACGGGGCACAGAGCCCACCCTCGCCGCGGAGAGGGCCGGCCCCGTGGCGCTACGAGTGGCCGGAAAGGGGAGGCGAGATCAGAGTTGCCCCCCTTGCCGGCACACAGGTCCCCGATCTCACGGCAAGAGCGGGGAGAGCGCGGCCGAGCCCGGATGCCGCACCCCTGCCTCCCGCACACCACCAACACGGTGGGACGGAGAGGCGAGGGGCCCACGAGCAGCACGAGAAGAGCGGTCCCATTCGCCATGAATGTCCGTCCCTCGCCTGGCGCAGCTTAGGCCCGGGCCCGAAGGAGATCGCATCACCACCACATCGGTCACGAGAAGGGATGGGGAGACAACCACGCGGCACTCGGAGGCAGCGGGCCCGGGAGCGAAGCGTGACCCTGGGCTAGACGTAGCCAGGGGAGAGAGAGAGCGAAAGAAAAAAAAAAAATTGGCCACCTGGCAAGGTGCAGATATAGGTACGACACCCCGAGCCCATGGCACCCCAAGCTTTCGGGAACGCCGGGGACCGCCGCGGCCAGCGAGAGTACCGGAAGGAAGGCAGCGACAAGAAAAAAAAAAAAGCCGGTGCTCGGGAAAGACCGGCACAACCAAAAAGAAAAAGGCCGAGAAAACTCAGCAAAGGCCGCCACACCAGGGAGGGCACCGCAGCAGGACGGGCTACTGCTGCGTGAACGGGGCGTGGACCGGAAAAAAAAAAAAAAACGGGGGCCGGCTCCCCCTCTTCCCGCCTTCTCGGGCACCCCACGGGTGGAGAGCACGCGCCGACAACCGCCTTCCAAAAGGCTGCCGGCGCAGGGAGAAAACACGGGCAAGTGAGCGGCACAGCGCAGACCACCCACCCCCCCCGGGCCGACCCGGGAAGGTCTTCCTCGAGCGGGGAGACAGGCGTCACTCAGGCAACCGGGCGGTCGAGTGACCCAAACGCCACCGCGATCCACCAACCACACGAGCCACCACAGGGCCAGGGCCTGCGCAGGGCGGCGGGAGCACGCGGGAGGAGGAGGCGGGGAAGGGGCACACGGGGCGGCAGCGGGGAAAAGCCCGGGCACACGGCACCCCGAGAGACGGCTGAGCACCCACTGACAGCCACCGAGAGAGGGCATGTCAGCACCATCCTGCAGGTACAAATCGCACACGTCACGACACGAAAAGTAGGTCCTCCAGCAGGGGGGATAACTCGCTCACGTCACGGGCCTCTCGGAACCCAATCTCGGTACCGCTGTCCCCAACACCTCCCCAACGGGGAGAAACACGGAACTCGCTGTACAACTGGTCGACCACGCAAAAAAAAAAAAAAAAAAAAAAAAAAAAAGTACACGAGAAGCGAGAGCGGGCTAGGAGGTGGCGGAGATCAGAGCAAGCCTTCCCCGGTATCTCGGGCACTCAGACGTGCGCACCCGCCCGGACGCGCATGGGCTCACGGCCCGGTCGGTAGGGGGCGTCCTACCGGGCAGGCAGGCGCGCGGCCCCGGCCCCGGCCCCGGCCCCGGCCCCGGCCCCGGCCCCGGCCCCGGCCCCGGAGTCGGCTGGGCAGCCGGGGGCACCCACGCACACACACACACCGGGAGCGGGTCCGGGTCCCTGTCTCCGGAGGTCTTCCTTCCTCCCGGCAGGGGCCCAGAGGCCAGGGCGAACCGGGCGAGTCCACGCCGGCGTCCCACACACCTCAGTACCTGGGTCCCGCCGGGTTCCGAGGTTCTCGTCGGCCGCACACGCGGGCACCTCGGGCCCGACGACCCTCCTAGGCGGGGGACCGCGCGTCCGGGCCCCCGCCACCCACCGGCGATCACTCGGGGACCGCGACTCCGGAGACGTCGGTCGTCCCCACCGCCACCGCCTCGGACCAAAGCCCGGGTGATACGCGGAGTCAGAGGGCCAGGGGGCCGCCGGGAGCCGCCCGAGCCTGCTGTAGGGGAGAGGACCCGAAGACCTCGGGCCAGGCTTCCCTCCGGCCCCCCCGGACCCAGGCGGGGCGGCCCAGCGTACCTGCCTGCGAGTCATACCGCGGGGGGGGGGGACTGGCCGGTCGGCCGGCCTACCGACCGAACGACCGACCGAGCGACAGACCGGTGCGGGGGCCCGACAGACCGGGGAGGCCGTGACCCAGAGCCGATCGGTCGGCTCGCCGCCACCGCCGCCGGCCTTCCCCAGCGCCGCCCGTGCCGCCACGCACGCCTCCTCTCTGGGCCGGCTCGCCTCCCCTAGGCGGGGTAGGCGGGGGAGAGAGCGAGGAGGGGGCCTCGGGGCCCCCGACGGAACTACTGGTCGACCGGACAAAGCTGCCTCCCGGACGCCGGGAGGAGACGCGACGCGCAACCCGGCCCCTCACTCTCCTGCAGGTGCAATCTGCGACGGACCGGCCGCTCCGGCTCCACAGCGACGCCGCGGGGACGGCCGCGTCCGGCAGCCGGGAGAGGCCGGCCCTCTGCCGGGACGCACTACGCCAGACGCCCTCCTTCGCTCGGCTGAGGACGAAGGACCTGTCATATAAAAGCGGACGCCAGGGGGCGCGCGACAACCGCCTTCCCCTGAACCGACACCAGCGAGTCGCTCTGCCCGGGATCGGCGCTCGCCGGCCGGCTCGGAGCTCCACGGACGGCCGGCCCGGAGACAAACCACCGCGCTCCCCGCCCCCGCGCCCCGAGAGGCACCGCAGAGGTCGGGACGAGCGGCCGGGCCCCCTCGGCAACCTCCGGAACGCCGCCGCCGCCGCCACCGGAGCCCCCGGAGACCCTGGACTGAGGCGGCGGCGGCGGCGGCGAAAGTGAAACCAACCGTGGCGGCCGCGGCGGCGGCGGCGGGCGGGCGGGACTCGCCGCCCCAAAGCGGCCCGCCGCGCCCGAGAACGCGGACGCGACTCGGGGAAGGAGATGGATGGGGTCCCGGAGCGGGGACGCTGAAGCCGACCGGCCGGCTCCCAGGTGCGCGACCGCCGCCACCGGTGGCGGCCCCCACCCACCCCGGGTGTCATCACCCGACACCACCCCCGAGTTTCTCTGCCCGGGATGGATCGGCGATCGGCACTCGCCGGCCGGCTCGGGGCTCCGCGGACAGCAGGCGCGGAGAGAAACGGCCGGCCGCGCTCCCTCCCCGCCCCCGCACCCCGAGAGGCACCGCAGAGGTCGGTCGGGGCCAAAGCGGCGGCGGCCGGGGACGGCCGGGGCCCCTCTGCAACCCCCCCCCCCCCGAGCAACGCCACTGGAGCCCCCGGAGACCTACACTGAGATCCCGCCGCCCGTGAAGCCGACAGTGAAACCGTGGCGGGCCGGCGGGCGGGCGGGCCGGCCGGCCTCGCCGTCACGCAGCAGCGGCCCGGGGACGGGTGAAGCTGGCCGGCCAGCCCCGAAACAGAAGACGGACGGGCACCTCCACCACCCGTGCCCGCCCCCCCTCCAACATCGCCGCTTCCACCCTTTGCCCCGTTCACGCCGGCCTGCCCGCCTGCCCCACCCACCCCACCCCACCCCACCCGAAAACTCCTACAATCGCTCACGCCAAGAGGAGAACCCGGGTAGGGAGGGAGCAGAACAGAGAGACCGGGTCCGAGAGCCCGTCTTCCCAGAGAAAACAGGGGTCTTCGTGGATGATGAAGGAGCAAACGGTGCATGAGCCTCGGGGGAAGGAAGGGGTGGGGGGGTTGGGAGGGGTGGAGAGCGGCCTGGGGAAAAACCCACCCAGTACTAAAAGTACTGCCTTTGCTGTGACTGGCATGGTTGGTGACTGATGGAGTGAGTGAGTGAGTGAGTGAGTGGACCCACTCTTCTCTCCCTATTGGGTGTTCACCGTGGTTTCCCTGACCTGTGCTGCGAGTGAGTTGGTGGGTGGGTGGGTGATGCACCTGCTCTCTTTTGGTCAGAAGGTGGAACTCCTCTGAACACTGAAGGCACTGCAGATACACGAGACCTGGGATCCAAACAAATTCCATGACATGGACACCTGGCATGCATGGCATGGTGGTGTGGTGTCTTTGAGATTTAGACTTTTCCCTTTCTTTCTTTCTTTCTTTCGTTCGTTCTTTCTTTCTTTCTTTCTTTCTTTCTTTCTTTCTTTCTTTCTTTCTCTCAGAGGGAGCAAGGGAAGGGGCACGGATTTTAAAGGAAGTAGGATAGTGTTTGCCATGCACTGTGTGGAAAACGAACGATGCAACGTGTGGGCAGGGATGGGGAAGCAAGCGAAAGAAGGGGTAAGGTTGTTCCGAAAAAAAAAAAAAAAACCTAATAATGATAGCAATAAGGACTGGGAATGTGGCTTAGCGGTACAGTGCTGGCTTGGAGCAAAAAGCAGCTCAGGGACGCTATCCCAGGCCCAAGACTAGAGGAAAAAAAAAAATTCCTCCTTGGAAATGAAGGAACCATGTACCTATTTACCATCTCATCTGCCCAGGCCCTTTCTGTGACCGCCTGACAGTTCACAAGCAGTCTCTCATTCTCCCTCCCACTAGCTACCCCTCCTCTGTCTCTGTGTCTCTCTGTGTAAATTTCATCTGTCTATCTACTGTGTGTCTGTGTGTCCGTCTGTCTCTGTCTCTGCCTCCCCCCCCCCCTCTCCAGTCCTCTCTCTCCCTCTTCCACCCTGAGTAGGTGCAGTGACACACATGAGACACTGGACCCCCAGCTCCAAGAGAGTTTCATTTTCAACAACCCAGCAGAATTGACAGCCGGTGGGTCACTCGTCACTCCGTATTCTCCAGATGAGCCTCTTCACCAGAACTTCCTCAACACGGCGGAATCACTGTCCGCCATGACAGGCAGTGTCCGCTAGGTGGCGCCCCAGGACAAGGGGAAACAGCCGACCCAACATCGATCAAGCCCCCGCCCCCCCCTTCCGGGCACCCGAGAACAAACCTCCTCACCCACCCAGGGTGGGGAAGAGGTCTTTGTGCAAGCACTCTAGCAGTGGGCCACACTCCTGGCCTCCGTACTACACAGAAATGGATGTATTGTATTTATCTTCCTATTTATTTCGCCAGTCTGGGGCTTGAACTCAGGGCCGGCCTGCCTGCCTGCCTGCCTGCCTGCCTGCCTGCCTGCCTGCCTGCCTGCCTGCCTGCCTGCGCGCTGTCCTTAGACACTTGTGGCTCAACACCACACTCCCAGCCCATACTAACAATATTTATATTTATTTTATGTATTTATTTATTCATTTATTTATTTTAAAGACAATTGACGGTACACATTTTATTTACAGTGTTGTACGCTGTCTTAATAAAGGGACCGCTTCTCTACTTGAGCCATTTTTAACCAAAGCAAAATAACCTAAGTAATACAAAGGGTTAAAATACAGCATCGAGGTACAAAAACAGACATACTCATTCTAGTTAGGAATGTAATCGGGATGTTACATTTTTTTAGAAGCCACAATTATGTTTAGGAAATCACATAAACATAGATCACTGATTTGAATAAAATGCATACACTTGAAGCAAAGCTTTGTAGTGACCAAACACAAAAAAGTTACCAAAGAATGCACAAAATTAATGTTTATTCCACCTTTGTGTCCTATTCCTGGGTCCTTCGCCAATGTGACATGAGGAAAAAACAAACGCAAAACAGATGAAAAACTGAAATCAGAATCAGTAATGTGATCAAGTAGGGAAACAGATACATTAAAATCTAGCGGCCATCAGCAAGAGTACAGCAAAGATCATGCTGTAAAAAGAAACAAAGAAAACTGCTGAAAACTGTAGGCATCCTATTCTTTCAAACCAGCAAAATACGCTCCTGCATAACAATGACACATACACAGAATTTTTTTCCCATAAAGGTATAGAAATGCAAGTTCTTTTTTAATAGTGTGGATGGGCAAATGTGTGTGTCATGGTCATTTTACTAGGCTTTTACAGAGTGAGCCAGGAACACATGTATAGATTCTGGGGATGACGTGTACTGTCATTCTTTGATGGGTATAGTGGACACTCTAGCAAAAGTTAAAAAAAAAATGAATACAGAAGTACAAGACAAAGGCGAATGAGACTTCCCTTATTTTTTTTTTTTTTTTTTTTTTTTTTTGCCAGTCCTGGGCTTGAGCTCAGGTTCTGGGCACAGTCCTTGGACTTTCTCAAGGCTAGAGCTCTACCCCTTGAGCCTCAGCACCACTTCTGGCTTTTTTCTATGTATGTGGTACCAAGGAATCGAATCCGGGTCTTCTTGCATGCTAGGCAAGCACTTTAACCACTAGGCCAAACTCCCGGCCCCAGAGACTTCTCTTATATCTTAGTCACATTTAGATGGAATCAAATTTAAATGCAGTCCACTCTGCTTCGATGAGGCTTTGGTTCAGCTCCCAGTCTCCATTGCCTGACGCAGTCTCCTATGAGAACGCTCCGAAGGTGTCTTCTTAAACCACAAACCTATTTTTAGTGGTGGAGCCGCTCTTAGTAGCTGTCGGGTTTTTTTTTTAATTTCCCCCCCCCCCCCCCAGTCCTGGGGCTTGCAGTTTAGGCCTGAGCATCCTCCATGGGCTCTTTCCTCAAGGCTAGCAGTCTGCCACTTGAGCCATAGCACCACTTCCATCTCGTCTATGTACTTGGCACTGAGGAATCAAACCTGGGTCTCCGTGCATGCTAGACAAGCACTCACTCTACCGCTCTAGGTCAAACTCCCAGCCCCCTGACCAATTTTTAAAAGTTAAAAAAAAAATGCAATGCTAACGATGATGACACCTTGGCAGAAAACGCTGGAAGTGGTTCTGTGGCTCGATTGGCAGAATACTAGCCGAAGAAAGGTCCAAGGACCGAGCGCCCAGGCCCTAACTTCAGGTCTGAGGACCTGGGGTGGCGGGGAGGGAGGGGGATCTCGGCCCTGGGAATGAACTGGCAAAATACGAACTGAGTACTAACTCGCTAAACTACATCGATAGCATCTGCCCAAAAAGCCAGATGGAAGTGGATTTGTGGCTCCAATAGTAGAACTTCAGTCTCAGGTGAAAAAGCTCAAGGACAGCAATCCAGGCCCCAGGCAGGACCAATCATCCATCATCCTCAATGATCATCATCATCATCATCATCTGTGATCCTGAAATCTCTCGCCTGGGAAATGGAAGCAGGCCCTGGCCTGGCCCTGGGCCTGGCCTGGCCTGAGCTTGGGAAAATGAAGAGGAGACCAGACTCCTGACTTCCTCCCCTCTCTCCTCTCTCCCCAGGGAGGTCAGCCAAGTGGGGGGTCAGCCGCACGGGGCATTTCGTACTCACACACCCGGCCTCACCGAAGGGTACAGGGCAGAGCCCAGTCCTGCCAAGACATGCCCACGCCCTCCCCCAATTCTGTCTGTGGACTGGGGCGGCACTCACTCCGCCACAGGCAGGGGGCGGGTGGTAGCAGTCTGACCAGTCCAGCTAGTAGGAGACAAGCCAGCCAGCCCATCCATGGCCCAGGAAAGCAGGGAAGTGGCCGGCAGCAGAAAAAAAAATACTCCCAAAGCTGCCTTTTCCTGCCCAAGGATCAGGCCAAGCACACGAGAGGCTGTGTTTGTCAAGACAGAGTGAAGTGTGAGCCATTTCCCCGCGCGCGGTGTGCGGTGTGTGTCTGCGGGGGGGGGGGGGGGGGGGCGGGGGGGGGGAGAGACGCCGGGTGGGTGGGGGTGGGGGTGGGGTGAAGGCAAGCCACTCAGCTAGTCAGCTCCTCCCCAGAAAAGCTCGGACTGCGGACTGTGCTTTGTCTTGTAAATGTTGTCATGGCAACGGCCTGACATTCCTGTTAGGCTTCACCCTGCGGGTGGGGGTGGGGCCTGGGGAAGAGAAACCACCAAAGGGAAATAAATAAAAAAAAAAAAAAAATCAAATACTACAGAGAACCAAACAAACAACAAGACAAACAGCTAGCGGGCCCGGAATTCCACGACCGCTACCTTCAGGAAAATCGTTTCAAGGAAGTAGGATCGATGAGACCGGGAGTTTGGCCTAGTGGGAGAGGGCTTGCTTAGCAAACGGGAAGACCCGGCTTCCATTCCTCAGTGAAGTCAGAAACGAATGCTGCAGCTGTTGCTGCTGTGGTTGACGACGTGGTAGAGCTCTGGCCGGGAGAAAGCCCAGGCCCTGAGTTTCAGTTCGGGAGGCACGGGAAAGTACCGCTAGGCATTCACAGACAAGACAGCCCGGGTGCACACCTTCCAAATGCAGGGCTCCAGTGAAGGCAATCCCACCAGGAAGGAGGCAGTCTCAGAGGCCTGGTTGGAGGGTAGGCCTCAGCCTAAAAATGACCTCGATACTGTGTTTTTCATGTTTCCCCTTCGGGGCCCTCTGTCTGTCTGTCTGTCTGTCTGTCTGTCTGTCTGTCTGTCTGTCTGTCTGTCTCTGTCTCTGTCTCTCTGTCTCTGCCTCTCTGTCTGTCTGTCTGTCTGTCTGTCTGTCTCTGTCTCTCTGTCTCTGTCTCTGTCTCTCTCTCTCCCCCTCCCTCCCTCCCTCCCTCCTTCTCTCTCTCTCCCTCCATCCCCCTCTTCTTTTTCTGTACTTTGAACCGGAGAGTTATTGAGCACCTAAAATTCTGTATTTTACTTAGATCTGGTGACTTGGTGGAGACAGAAGAAAACCAGTTTTCTTAGGAAACATGGATAAGGGGAGGGAGGAAAAGGAGGTAGGGTTTCTCTCCTTTCTCTGTCTTTTTTTTTTTTTGGGGGGCCAGTCCTGGGGCTTGTACTCAGGGCCTGAGCACTGTCTTTGGGCTTCTTTCTCAAGGCTAGAGCTCTACCACTTGAGCCAGAGCACCACACACTTCTGGGTTTTTTTTATTGTGATTATTTTGCCCCCTATGGATGTGGTTGGTACCAAGGAATGGAACCCCCCGGGCCTTTGCGCATGCTAAGCCAGCACTCTTCCACTAGGCCAAACTCCTGTCCCCTCATTTCTGTATTTGTTTGCTGGTTTTGGCCAGTCCTGGGGCTTGAACTCGGGGCCTAGGCACTATCCCAGAGCCTCACTGCCCCTTGTGGCTTTTCCTGCCTATGTGTGAGTGACTGAGCAATGGAAGTCCGTGAAGAACTGACCCGCGCTCAGTTTTCCCTGGAGCTTACAGATGCCAGGGAAACCTTGCAGCAGCAGCAGCAGCAGACTGTCTGACTCCAGCATAGCCAATGTACCCGAGCTTGCCCACCTGTAAACATGCCACCACCACGGGGGCCCAGACTTTGGAAAGCCCACCCCACCACCCCGCCCGACCTTCCCTTGTGGACGTTTTCTCGGTTTTCTTTTGGGTTTGGGGTGGGGGGGGTGTTTTCTTCAACTCTTTCATTCACCCCCGCCTGCCTCCTTGCTCAGACCTCCCTCACCAACCCCACTCCTGAACCCCCTTCCACACGGTCTCCAAGCCTGCGGGAAGGCTGTGTCCCCCCCCCCCCGCAGGCTGCTGCTGCCGCTATCTATCCCAGTAAACAGTGGAAGATCATCCGGCCTGTTTCCTTCTTTCTTCCCCAGTTTTTCCTAACACTGACTGAGTGTTTCAGGTAGGCTAGGCAGGCACTGTCCCATGAAACCGCATTCCCGGTCCCACCATGATTTTTTTTTTTGGTGCGCGTGCAAGTCACAAGACCATCCCCACCCACCAACCCCCCCCCAAAAAAAAAACAAAAACAAAAAATTAAGTCGAGACGCATCTCCTGTGAGTAGAGAAGAAAGACCAACTTGCCGGGCACGGTGGCCACTCAGGAGGCTGAGGTCTGTCTGAGGACCAAGGTTCAGAGCCAGCCTGGGTACCACAGGACGACCCGACCCGAGAGACACTTATCTCCCCCAAATACACTCTAGGAAACGGGAAGTGGGGCTTGGCTCCGGGGTAGGGTGCCAGCCTTCACGTGAAGAGCGCCCACCCGGGGCCTAGTTCGAGCCCCAGGACCCACCCCCCAGAAAAGGAAGAAAAAAAGACAAAGAGGAAGGGCAGGAAGCCATTTGGGGGAAGGAACAATGAAGGAAATGCCCCCCAAACATCCAGAACTCAGTCACTGACTGGGTCACCTGAACGTGACTAGTCGATCTATCCGTCCATCTGTCCAGCCTGCTACTTGTGGATGGATGCCTGCCTGCCTGCCTGCCTGCCTGCCTGCCTGCCCGATTCGTGTCTCTACCCACCCACCCCCACCCCCACCAACACTTGTTCACTCCTGCTTTTGTTTCTGTACTCCAGAAAGAACTGTATTTTAGGGCCAGCGGGTCTGCCAGTCTCCCTGCCAGCCTGGAAACCACGGGCAGCAGCTTCCACTGCAGAGTCCAGGAAGGAACACACACACACACACACACACACACACACACACACACACACACACACACACACACACACACACACTGCACTGAAGCACCTACATGGCGGGGGCTCCCAGAAATGCAAAGAATCCATTTAGTGGCCTCTCAGCTCATTTGCAGCACCGATACTGTGTCAACATGTCACTTCATCACTGTTTCTGAAGATGGAAATTCCTCTGACCCCAGCTGTACCCCCTCACCACCCACCCAAGAGGGGCAGTAAGGGCAGTAGGTTTTGATCACCGTGTGTGTGTACGAAGGTTAAGAGCGTAAGATCTTCTGGGAGCATGGTAGTTATGAAAACAAAGTAGCAGGGGTGGGCTAGAATAGAACGGTGGCTCTTTAAAACACACGCACAAGCAAACAATAGGCTAAGAAGGAAGACCCAAAAAAGGCCCAAGGACCGCAGGGGGTGGTGCCAGTCCCTGGCAGTGGCTCACCCAGTTGCTGGGGAGTCTGACATCTGTGGGTAGAGATTCAAGTCCAGCTCAAGCTCCAAACTTTCTCTGTCTCTCTTTCTCTTTCTCTCTCTCTCTCTCTCTCTCTCTCTCTCTCTCTCTCTCTTTCTTTCTTTTTTCTCTCTCCTCCCTCCCTCCCTCCCTCCCTCCCTCCCTTCCTTCCAAGTTATGGCCCCTGAACTCAAGGCCTGGGCACTCTGGCCTTGATCTCTCTGGAGGCTACGGAGTGCCTGCACCACTTCTGGCTTTTCTGTGTACGCAGTCCAGAGAACCTAGGGCTTCATGCGTGCATGCTACGCAAGTATTCTATCACTGGGTCACACTCCTGGCCCCCTTTTGAGATTCTTCATCGTGATTCCTCACTACAAATGCCACAAGTGGACCCTGGCCCCTTCCCGCCCCGCCCCTCCCTGGGCCATTCCAGGTGACCAAGGCCAGCAGCGCGTGTCCGCCATCTAGTGTCAACTTTCGGAAACTACCAGGGCTGTGAATTCCCATGGCGGGTCTGTCCTTCGATTCGGTCCGGTAGGACCTGGGGTGGGTGCAGGCCACAGAGAGTAGGTGAGATGGACATTGAAAATCAGTACGTGCAGGGACACACACCAACCAGCCAGCGCCCAAATTCCGGCCACCTATGCTCTTCTCTTCCACTCAGTCGGGTCGGGTCAGGCCGGGCTGGGCCGGGCCTAACCAAGACTAGCTCTTCACAGAAACCAGGGAGGGGTTGTTGTTGTTGTTGTTGGTGGTGGTGGTGGTGGTGGTGGTGGTGGTGTGCAGGAGGAGAGAGAGAGAGAGAGAGAGAGAGAGAGAGAGAGAGAGAGAGAGAGAGAGACAGACAGACAGACAGACAGACAGACAGACAGACAGACAGACAACAGACACAGAGAGCGCAGGAGAGCCCTTCTCGAGTGTTCTGTCAAAGCATACATCTGCATGGAAGGGGTTTCGGGTGTGTGTGTGTGTGTGTGTGTGTGTGTGTGTGAAGTCATGTATCCTATTCCTGAGGAATGTCACTGTCACCCCTCTACACATGACACCCCGACAATGAAGAAAGCAGAAGCAGCAGCAGCACAAGCAGAGGAAGAAATAAATAGAATTCATTCTTCCGGTGTGTTGGGTGTGGCTGGGCTTGGACTGCTGTGTCACTCAGTCCTTCTCCACGACTAGCAAGGCCGGGGTCTCCCTGGTCAGTCACATCCTCAAGTCCCCTCCCTGGTGCTTGGACACTCCCAGAAACCGGCGAGCGAGTTCAGGGGCCAACCCAACCTATCCCACCACACCCCCCCCCATCGTTCATCTGTCCATCCGCCCCCCTGCCCACCCGCCCCACACCCCGACCCCGAAGAACCTTCTCTCTCCATGCCGCCCCCCCCCCGCATCAGACGTCAGAAATGCAACCCCCTTTCATCTTGGGAGTGGAATACAAACACAAGCCAAAGACAGTGCGATTCACAAATGGGTCCTTTTATTTTATTTCCAGGAGAGGGCTGTGAGGTTATGGTGGGGGCAGGGGGGCGGGAGCTGGGGAGGAGGAAGAGGCAGGGGCAGGGGCAGGGGCAGGGGCAGTAGCAGGAGCAGGAGCAGGAGCAGGAGCAGGGGTGCTCAGGGGTCAGGACAGGAGGAGGCTTGCTTCTTCCCCAAAATCTCGCCTTGCATCCCTGGCTCAGCAAAACCTCCACACACACACCAAAGGTGCACTGGATCGGATTCCTAGCTGGCTGCCTTCTGCTAAGTGCTGAGTTGGTTCAGGCATCGCTCCCTGGTCCGGTGGTCTATCCAGCGGTCCCTGGTGGGGTGTGGAAGATAAAGAGATGTTACAAGGAGGAGCAGTCTTTCCTTCCTCATCATGGTTTTGTTTGTAGCTTCATACCCCCCCCACCCCCACACGCCCCCATCCACTTTCTATACACTTCCCAGGAAGGCACAAACCTCTGCTAGACATCTGGTTGACCTTCGGAACAAAACAGAGCCATCTGGTCGACCTCCAGGACGGAACACAGACATCTGGTCGACCTCGGCGTGCTTAGGCAGGGACAACTGGTCGACCTGGACCTTTCGTGGAGGGAAGGAGTACGACTCCCCCCGGAGTCCCCCGGACTCGACTCCCCCGGACTCCCCCGGACTCCCCCGGACTCCCTCCGAGTCCGAGTCCGAGTCCGAGTCCGAGTCCGAGTCCGAGTCCGAGTCCGAGTCCGGGTCCGGGTCCGGGTCCGGGTCCGGGTCCGGGTCCGGGTCCGGGTCCGGGTCCGGGTCCGGGTCCGGGTCCGGGTCCGAGTCCGAGTCCGAGGGTTGTCGCTAGGTCCTCGGCGGGTCCCTGAGTCCTTGGTCCCCCGTGTCCACGGACCCCGGTCCCCGGTCCTTGGCCGGTCCCCGAATTCTTGCGTCCCGGGTCCCTGGGATCCTCTCCTCCGTCCATGCCGCGGGTTGTCGCTAGGACCCCGGTGGGTGGGTCCCCGGGATCCTCGACGTCCGAGTCCGAGTGCCTATCCGAGTCGCGGGTTGTCGGCAGGTCCTCAGCGGGTCACCCCGTCCACGGGTCCACGGCATGTCCCGGCGGCTCCACGGACCCCGGTCCTCGGTCCTCGGTCCTCGGTCCTCGGTCCTCTGCGAGTCCCCTGCGGGTCCCCGAATTCTCGTGTCCCGGGTCCCTGGAATCCTCTCCTCCGTCCGAGTCCGAGTACGAGTCCGAGTCCGAGTCCGAGTCGCGAGTCGCGGGTCGCGGGTCACGGGTCGCGGGTCGTCGTAGGTCCCCGGCGGGTCCCCGGCGGGTCCCCGGTCCCCGGTCCCCGGTCCCCGTTCTCCGGTCCTCGGCCGGTCCTCGGCGGGTCCTCGGATTCCCGCGTCCCGGTGCCCTGGCGCATCCCCGGGATCCTCTCCTCCGTCCGAGTCGCGGGTCGCGGGTCGCGGGTTGTCGGTAGGTCCCAGGCGGATTCCCGGGTCCCCGGTCCACGGTCCTCGGCGGGTCCTCGGATTCCCGCGTCCCGGTGCCCTGGCGCATCCCCGGGATCCTCTCCTCCGTCCGAGTCGCGGGTCGCGGGTCGCGGGTTGTCGGTAGGTCCCAGGCGGATTCCCGGGTCCCCGGTCCACGGTCCTCGGCGGGTCCTCGGATTCACGCGTCCCGGTGCCCTGGCGCATCCCTGGGATCCTCTCCTCCGTCCGTGCCGCGGGTTGTCGCTAGGTCCCCGGTGGGTGGGTCCCCGGGATCCTCGACGTCCGAGTCCGAGTGCCTATCCGAGTCGCGGGTTGTCGGCAGGTCCTCAGCGGGTCACCCCGTCCACGGCATGTCCCGGCGGCTCCACGGACCCCGGTCCTTGGTCCTCGGTCCTCGGTCCTCTGCGAGTCCCCTGCGGGTCCCCGAATTCTCGTGTCCCGGGTCCCTGGAATCCTCTCCTCCGTCCGAGTCGCGGGTCGCGGGTCGCAGGTCGCGGGTCGTCGTAGGTCCCCGGCGGGTTCCCGGGTCCCCGGTCCGCGGTCCCCGTTCTCCGGTCCTCGGCGGGTCCGAGTCCGAGTCCGAGTCCGAGTCCGAGTCCGAGTCCGAGTCCGAGTCCGAGTCCAAGGGTTGTCGCTAGGTCCTCGGCGGGTCCCCGGACCCCGGACACCGGTCCTCGGTCCTGGTTTCTCGGTGGGTCCCGGGTCCCCGGTCCTTGGGATCCTCTCCTCCGTCCGAGTCCGAGGCCGAGGCCGAGTCCGAGTCGCGGTTTGCGGGTTGTCGCTAGGTCCCCGGCGGGTTCCCGGGTCCCCGGTCCCCGGTCCCCGTTCTCCGGTCCTCGGCCGGTCCTTGGCGGGTCCTCGGATTCCCGCGTCCCGGTGCCCTGGCGCATCCCCGGGATCCTCTCCTCCGTCCGAGTCGCGGGTCGCGGGTTGTCGGTAGGTCCCAGGCGGATTCCTGGGTCCCCGGTCCACGGTCCTCGGTGGGTCCTCGGATTCCCGCGTCCCAGTGCCCTGGCGCATCCCCGGGATCCTCTCCTCCGTCCGAGTCCGAGTCCGAGTCCGAGTCCGAGTCCGAGTCCGAGTCCGAGTCCGAGTCCGAGTCCGAGTCCGAGTCCGAGTCCGAGTGCCTATCCGAGTCGCGGGTTGTCGGCAGGTGCTCAGCGGGTCACCCCGTCCACGGGTCCACGGCATGTCCCGGCGGCTCCACGGACCCCGGTCCCCGGTCCCCGGTCCCC
>JANJXV010001036.1:162500-180000 GCA_024803745.1 Megascapheus bottae | reverse complement strand
GAAGCGGCAGGGCGAGACACGGGCAGGCCTACGACGATGGGTGGGCGGAAGGGGAGGAGGAGAGGCACCCCGGGAACCGACGACGCCCGTGCGGGGTCTTCCCCGTCACCAAAAGGGCACCGGCCCTAGGGACCCGCGGCGGGCAACACCCGCGCCAGGGACGCACACGGGAATCTCACCGCCGGCACCCCCATGGCACACTGGCGGTCCCGCGCGCGGAACCCCGGACGGGTGGTCACACCAGACCGACGGGGAGCCCTGGGTCGGCGCCACGGAGCGCGTCCCCCCCTCCAACCAGCCGACGCCACCTCCCCTCGGCCGTCGCACGGTGGCCGGCCACCAGGGCCAACTCGGCGAGGACCGGGAAAGGCGACCGACCGGTGGGAGGGGGCCGGGCAGGGCACGACGTGGCTCCACCGGGCGAGTGAGGCGAGTGGCGAGCGAGCGGCCGGGCCCACGACCCCCGATGCCGACGGGAGAGGGGGAGCCTTCCGGGCACGGACGGGCCACCAGGCAAACGAACTCGGGATCTCACCGCCCCCAGCTCCGGAGCGGTCCCGGGAGACGCCTGGGACGCCGAGCCGGCCCGACCAACGTGGGATCGGATCACCACCCTCTACCACCGGCGCCGGTGGCCGGGGGCCCACCCACCACACGGGCGGGGCCACCAAAGGAGAGCTCGCCACGCACGCCACAGGGACCTCACCGCGCCCGCGGAAGCCAAGCCAAGCCAAGCCAAGCCGCACTCTCCGAGCTCCACTCCGCCATAACCATCCACACCACCGGGCAACGCCAGAAACCACGTGTCTGACACTCGGCCTCCTCGGCCGGCCGGAGCAGCACCCACACGCACCGCTTTCCCACGGCTCCGGAGGGGGTCGCCACCCCCCACCACGGAGCGTCGCCGCGGAACGGCCTCACAGCCACGGAGCACCACACCGCCTGGCTCGCACGCAACGCCGTCGTGGCCGGTGGACGTCGCCCGACGCGGACGCCGGGGCGGAGGGCGGCCGAGAGCCAACCCGCCCGAGGGCGGCGGTGCGGGAGCGGGAGGAGGGGGGACGGGACCCGACCCCTCCTCCGAGTGCCCGGGCAGCCGCACGGCCACACCACATCGCCCTCGCGCGACGAGCCCGCACGCGGCTCAGACCAGCGCGCCGCTGCTTGCCTGAGGCGGGGGGGTGGGGACAGGTCGGGAAATCGCCCACACCGCTGCCACAACCAGGCGCCGGCCCCGAGAGAGAGGCCCCGCGGGATCCTCCCCCAGCTCGGAGGGGGGAGGCGCGGGCACGCAAGCGATCGGCCATCGCGCACGCGGCTTGGGGCAAGCCGCTAAGCGCTCTCCAAGAAGCGGGACGACGGGGGACGGCCAGAGCCGCGGGAGCCCATCGGGAGCGACCCCCGCCAGCCCAGCGGGAGCAGCACCGCCCCCCGAACCAAGATAGCTAGAGAACACACCTCTCACTCTGAGGGGGTGCCGGACCCAGCCCGACGGAGCCCCCGCCAGGGGTCACCGCCAAAGGCGCCCATCCAGCGGCACGGGCAGGAGGGGGGGTCTGCGGTCCGAGCAACACCGGCTCCGGCGGTGCCGCTCGCGCGAGAGGGCAAAGGGGCGGTCGAGGGTGCACAGGCGCACGGCGGAGAACCCGGCCCCCGAGCGGCTCACCTCCACTGCAACTTCTCAGGTCCCCCAGCGAGGCCGCCAGGAGACACGGCAGGGAAGGAGCACAGCCGAAGGCCGGGAACAGCGGCTCACCAACAAAGGGAGGAGACCGCTCCGCCCACCGGCACCCCGAGACACGCACACCCGGCCTCTCGGGCCGACCGCCTCGACCCCCGAGAAGGCACCGCATCTCCAACAGCGACAGCCTCCCCCTGACTCGAGCGAGGATGGCCGGGACACGCCACGGGCAGCGAGCCACCAGACGGGGCACGGGAAACGGGAACGACACCACCGCCCAGCTTCGGGCACCTGGGGGTCGACCGGGAGCTTTCTCGGGAGTACCGCAAGAGAGCCAGGAGCTGCAGACGCTTTTGCACCGCAGCACGGGAGTCCACGGGGCACAGAGCCCACCCTCGCCGCGGAGAGGGCCGGCCCCGTGGCGCTACGAGTGGCCGGAAAGGGGAGGCGAGATCAGAGTTGCCCCCCTTGCCGGCACACAGGTCCCCGATCTCACGGCAAGAGCGGGGAGAGCGCGGCCGAGCCCGGATGCCGCACCCCTGCCTCCCGCACACCACCAACACGGTGGGACGGAGAGGCGAGGGGCCCACGAGCAGCACGAGAAGAGCGGTCCCATTCGCCATGAATGTCCGTCCCTCGCCTGGCGCAGCTTAGGCCCGGGCCCGAAGGAGATCGCATCACCACCACATCGGTCACGAGAAGGGATGGGGAGACAACCACGCGGCACTCGGAGGCAGCGGGCCCGGGAGCGAAGCGTGACCCTGGGCTAGACGTAGCCAGGGGAGAGAGAGAGCGAAAGAAAAAAAAAAAATTGGCCACCTGGCAAGGTGCAGATATAGGTACGACACCCCGAGCCCATGGCACCCCAAGCTTTCGGGAACGCCGGGGACCGCCGCGGCCAGCGAGAGTACCGGAAGGAAGGCAGCGACAAGAAAAAAAAAAAAGCCGGTGCTCGGGAAAGACCGGCACAACCAAAAAGAAAAAGGCCGAGAAAACTCAGCAAAGGCCGCCACACCAGGGAGGGCACCGCAGCAGGACGGGCTACTGCTGCGTGAACGGGGCGTGGACCGGAAAAAAAAAAAAAAACGGGGGCCGGCTCCCCCTCTTCCCGCCTTCTCGGGCACCCCACGGGTGGAGAGCACGCGCCGACAACCGCCTTCCAAAAGGCTGCCGGCGCAGGGAGAAAACACGGGCAAGTGAGCGGCACAGCGCAGACCACCCACCCCCCCCGGGCCGACCCGGGAAGGTCTTCCTCGAGCGGGGAGACAGGCGTCACTCAGGCAACCGGGCGGTCGAGTGACCCAAACGCCACCGCGATCCACCAACCACACGAGCCACCACAGGGCCAGGGCCTGCGCAGGGCGGCGGGAGCACGCGGGAGGAGGAGGCGGGGAAGGGGCACACGGGGCGGCAGCGGGGAAAAGCCCGGGCACACGGCACCCCGAGAGACGGCTGAGCACCCACTGACAGCCACCGAGAGAGGGCATGTCAGCACCATCCTGCAGGTACAAATCGCACACGTCACGACACGAAAAGTAGGTCCTCCAGCAGGGGGGATAACTCGCTCACGTCACGGGCCTCTCGGAACCCAATCTCGGTACCGCTGTCCCCAACACCTCCCCAACGGGGAGAAACACGGAACTCGCTGTACAACTGGTCGACCACGCAAAAAAAAAAAAAAAAAAAAAAAAAAAAAGTACACGAGAAGCGAGAGCGGGCTAGGAGGTGGCGGAGATCAGAGCAAGCCTTCCCCGGTATCTCGGGCACTCAGACGTGCGCACCCGCCCGGACGCGCATGGGCTCACGGCCCGGTCGGTAGGGGGCGTCCTACCGGGCAGGCAGGCGCGCGGCCCCGGCCCCGGCCCCGGCCCCGGCCCCGGCCCCGGCCCCGGCCCCGGCCCCGGAGTCGGCTGGGCAGCCGGGGGCACCCACGCACACACACACACCGGGAGCGGGTCCGGGTCCCTGTCTCCGGAGGTCTTCCTTCCTCCCGGCAGGGGCCCAGAGGCCAGGGCGAACCGGGCGAGTCCACGCCGGCGTCCCACACACCTCAGTACCTGGGTCCCGCCGGGTTCCGAGGTTCTCGTCGGCCGCACACGCGGGCACCTCGGGCCCGACGACCCTCCTAGGCGGGGGACCGCGCGTCCGGGCCCCCGCCACCCACCGGCGATCACTCGGGGACCGCGACTCCGGAGACGTCGGTCGTCCCCACCGCCACCGCCTCGGACCAAAGCCCGGGTGATACGCGGAGTCAGAGGGCCAGGGGGCCGCCGGGAGCCGCCCGAGCCTGCTGTAGGGGAGAGGACCCGAAGACCTCGGGCCAGGCTTCCCTCCGGCCCCCCCGGACCCAGGCGGGGCGGCCCAGCGTACCTGCCTGCGAGTCATACCGCGGGGGGGGGGGACTGGCCGGTCGGCCGGCCTACCGACCGAACGACCGACCGAGCGACAGACCGGTGCGGGGGCCCGACAGACCGGGGAGGCCGTGACCCAGAGCCGATCGGTCGGCTCGCCGCCACCGCCGCCGGCCTTCCCCAGCGCCGCCCGTGCCGCCACGCACGCCTCCTCTCTGGGCCGGCTCGCCTCCCCTAGGCGGGGTAGGCGGGGGAGAGAGCGAGGAGGGGGCCTCGGGGCCCCCGACGGAACTACTGGTCGACCGGACAAAGCTGCCTCCCGGACGCCGGGAGGAGACGCGACGCGCAACCCGGCCCCTCACTCTCCTGCAGGTGCAATCTGCGACGGACCGGCCGCTCCGGCTCCACAGCGACGCCGCGGGGACGGCCGCGTCCGGCAGCCGGGAGAGGCCGGCCCTCTGCCGGGACGCACTACGCCAGACGCCCTCCTTCGCTCGGCTGAGGACGAAGGACCTGTCATATAAAAGCGGACGCCAGGGGGCGCGCGACAACCGCCTTCCCCTGAACCGACACCAGCGAGTCGCTCTGCCCGGGATCGGCGCTCGCCGGCCGGCTCGGAGCTCCACGGACGGCCGGCCCGGAGACAAACCACCGCGCTCCCCGCCCCCGCGCCCCGAGAGGCACCGCAGAGGTCGGGACGAGCGGCCGGGCCCCCTCGGCAACCTCCGGAACGCCGCCGCCGCCGCCACCGGAGCCCCCGGAGACCCTGGACTGAGGCGGCGGCGGCGGCGGCGAAAGTGAAACCAACCGTGGCGGCCGCGGCGGCGGCGGCGGGCGGGCGGGACTCGCCGCCCCAAAGCGGCCCGCCGCGCCCGAGAACGCGGACGCGACTCGGGGAAGGAGATGGATGGGGTCCCGGAGCGGGGACGCTGAAGCCGACCGGCCGGCTCCCAGGTGCGCGACCGCCGCCACCGGTGGCGGCCCCCACCCACCCCGGGTGTCATCACCCGACACCACCCCCGAGTTTCTCTGCCCGGGATGGATCGGCGATCGGCACTCGCCGGCCGGCTCGGGGCTCCGCGGACAGCAGGCGCGGAGAGAAACGGCCGGCCGCGCTCCCTCCCCGCCCCCGCACCCCGAGAGGCACCGCAGAGGTCGGTCGGGGCCAAAGCGGCGGCGGCCGGGGACGGCCGGGGCCCCTCTGCAACCCCCCCCCCCCCGAGCAACGCCACTGGAGCCCCCGGAGACCTACACTGAGATCCCGCCGCCCGTGAAGCCGACAGTGAAACCGTGGCGGGCCGGCGGGCGGGCGGGCCGGCCGGCCTCGCCGTCACGCAGCAGCGGCCCGGGGACGGGTGAAGCTGGCCGGCCAGCCCCGAAACAGAAGACGGACGGGCACCTCCACCACCCGTGCCCGCCCCCCCTCCAACATCGCCGCTTCCACCCTTTGCCCCGTTCACGCCGGCCTGCCCGCCTGCCCCACCCACCCCACCCCACCCCACCCGAAAACTCCTACAATCGCTCACGCCAAGAGGAGAACCCGGGTAGGGAGGGAGCAGAACAGAGAGACCGGGTCCGAGAGCCCGTCTTCCCAGAGAAAACAGGGGTCTTCGTGGATGATGAAGGAGCAAACGGTGCATGAGCCTCGGGGGAAGGAAGGGGTGGGGGGGTTGGGAGGGGTGGAGAGCGGCCTGGGGAAAAACCCACCCAGTACTAAAAGTACTGCCTTTGCTGTGACTGGCATGGTTGGTGACTGATGGAGTGAGTGAGTGAGTGAGTGAGTGGACCCACTCTTCTCTCCCTATTGGGTGTTCACCGTGGTTTCCCTGACCTGTGCTGCGAGTGAGTTGGTGGGTGGGTGGGTGATGCACCTGCTCTCTTTTGGTCAGAAGGTGGAACTCCTCTGAACACTGAAGGCACTGCAGATACACGAGACCTGGGATCCAAACAAATTCCATGACATGGACACCTGGCATGCATGGCATGGTGGTGTGGTGTCTTTGAGATTTAGACTTTTCCCTTTCTTTCTTTCTTTCTTTCGTTCGTTCTTTCTTTCTTTCTTTCTTTCTTTCTTTCTTTCTTTCTTTCTTCTCAGAGGGAGCAAGGGAAGGGGCACGGATTTTAAAGGAAGTAGGATAGTGTTTGCCATGCACTGTGTGGAAAACGAACGATGCAACGTGTGGGCAGGGATGGGGAAGCAAGCGAAAGAAGGGGTAAGGTTGTTCCGAAAAAAAAAAAAAAAACCTAATAATGATAGCAATAAGGACTGGGAATGTGGCTTAGCGGTACAGTGCTGGCTTGGAGCAAAAAGCAGCTCAGGGACGCTATCCCAGGCCCAAGACTAGAGGAAAAAAAAAAATTCCTCCTTGGAAATGAAGGAACCATGTACCTATTTACCATCTCATCTGCCCAGGCCCTTTCTGTGACCGCCTGACAGTTCACAAGCAGTCTCTCATTCTCCCTCCCACTAGCTACCCCTCCTCTGTCTCTGTGTCTCTCTGTGTAAATTTCATCTGTCTATCTACTGTGTGTCTGTGTGTCCGTCTGTCTCTGTCTCTGCCTCCCCCCCCCCCTCTCCAGTCCTCTCTCTCCCTCTTCCACCCTGAGTAGGTGCAGTGACACACATGAGACACTGGACCCCCAGCTCCAAGAGAGTTTCATTTTCAACAACCCAGCAGAATTGACAGCCGGTGGGTCACTCGTCACTCCGTATTCTCCAGATGAGCCTCTTCACCAGAACTTCCTCAACACGGCGGAATCACTGTCCGCCATGACAGGCAGTGTCCGCTAGGTGGCGCCCCAGGACAAGGGGAAACAGCCGACCCAACATCGATCAAGCCCCCGCCCCCCCCTTCCGGGCACCCGAGAACAAACCTCCTCACCCACCCAGGGTGGGGAAGAGGTCTTTGTGCAAGCACTCTAGCAGTGGGCCACACTCCTGGCCTCCGTACTACACAGAAATGGATGTATTGTATTTATCTTCCTATTTATTTCGCCAGTCTGGGGCTTGAACTCAGGGCCGGCCTGCCTGCCTGCCTGCCTGCCTGCCTGCCTGCCTGCCTGCCTGCCTGCCTGCCTGCCTGCGCGCTGTCCTTAGACACTTGTGGCTCAACACCACACTCCCAGCCCATACTAACAATATTTATATTTATTTTATGTATTTATTTATTCATTTATTTATTTTAAAGACAATTGACGGTACACATTTTATTTACAGTGTTGTACGCTGTCTTAATAAAGGGACCGCTTCTCTACTTGAGCCATTTTTAACCAAAGCAAAATAACCTAAGTAATACAAAGGGTTAAAATACAGCATCGAGGTACAAAAACAGACATACTCATTCTAGTTAGGAATGTAATCGGGATGTTACATTTTTTTAGAAGCCACAATTATGTTTAGGAAATCACATAAACATAGATCACTGATTTGAATAAAATGCATACACTTGAAGCAAAGCTTTGTAGTGACCAAACACAAAAAAGTTACCAAAGAATGCACAAAATTAATGTTTATTCCACCTTTGTGTCCTATTCCTGGGTCCTTCGCCAATGTGACATGAGGAAAAAACAAACGCAAAACAGATGAAAAACTGAAATCAGAATCAGTAATGTGATCAAGTAGGGAAACAGATACATTAAAATCTAGCGGCCATCAGCAAGAGTACAGCAAAGATCATGCTGTAAAAAGAAACAAAGAAAACTGCTGAAAACTGTAGGCATCCTATTCTTTCAAACCAGCAAAATACGCTCCTGCATAACAA
This sequence comes from Megascapheus bottae, assembly GCA_024803745.1. Lineage (NCBI taxonomy): Eukaryota > Metazoa > Chordata > Mammalia > Rodentia > Geomyidae > Megascapheus > Megascapheus bottae. The sequence continues at coordinate 172,207 of JANJXV010001036.1, read as the reverse complement.
TGACACATACACAGAATTTTTTTCCCATAAAGGTATAGAAATGCAAGTTCTTTTTTAATAGTGTGGATGGGCAAATGTGTGTGTCATGGTCATTTTACTAGGCTTTTACAGAGTGAGCCAGGAACACATGTATAGATTCTGGGGATGACGTGTACTGTCATTCTTTGATGGGTATAGTGGACACTCTAGCAAAAGTTAAAAAAAAAATGAATACAGAAGTACAAGACAAAGGCGAATGAGACTTCCCTTATTTTTTTTTTTTTTTTTTTTTTTTTTTGCCAGTCCTGGGCTTGAGCTCAGGTTCTGGGCACAGTCCTTGGACTTTCTCAAGGCTAGAGCTCTACCCCTTGAGCCTCAGCACCACTTCTGGCTTTTTTCTATGTATGTGGTACCAAGGAATCGAATCCGGGTCTTCTTGCATGCTAGGCAAGCACTTTAACCACTAGGCCAAACTCCCGGCCCCAGAGACTTCTCTTATATCTTAGTCACATTTAGATGGAATCAAATTTAAATGCAGTCCACTCTGCTTCGATGAGGCTTTGGTTCAGCTCCCAGTCTCCATTGCCTGACGCAGTCTCCTATGAGAACGCTCCGAAGGTGTCTTCTTAAACCACAAACCTATTTTTAGTGGTGGAGCCGCTCTTAGTAGCTGTCGGGTTTTTTTTTTAATTTCCCCCCCCCCCCCCCAGTCCTGGGGCTTGCAGTTTAGGCCTGAGCATCCTCCATGGGCTCTTTCCTCAAGGCTAGCAGTCTGCCACTTGAGCCATAGCACCACTTCCATCTCGTCTATGTACTTGGCACTGAGGAATCAAACCTGGGTCTCCGTGCATGCTAGACAAGCACTCACTCTACCGCTCTAGGTCAAACTCCCAGCCCCCTGACCAATTTTTAAAAGTTAAAAAAAAAATGCAATGCTAACGATGATGACACCTTGGCAGAAAACGCTGGAAGTGGTTCTGTGGCTCGATTGGCAGAATACTAGCCGAAGAAAGGTCCAAGGACCGAGCGCCCAGGCCCTAACTTCAGGTCTGAGGACCTGGGGTGGCGGGGAGGGAGGGGGATCTCGGCCCTGGGAATGAACTGGCAAAATACGAACTGAGTACTAACTCGCTAAACTACATCGATAGCATCTGCCCAAAAAGCCAGATGGAAGTGGATTTGTGGCTCCAATAGTAGAACTTCAGTCTCAGGTGAAAAAGCTCAAGGACAGCAATCCAGGCCCCAGGCAGGACCAATCATCCATCATCCTCAATGATCATCATCATCATCATCATCTGTGATCCTGAAATCTCTCGCCTGGGAAATGGAAGCAGGCCCTGGCCTGGCCCTGGGCCTGGCCTGGCCTGAGCTTGGGAAAATGAAGAGGAGACCAGACTCCTGACTTCCTCCCCTCTCTCCTCTCTCCCCAGGGAGGTCAGCCAAGTGGGGGGTCAGCCGCACGGGGCATTTCGTACTCACACACCCGGCCTCACCGAAGGGTACAGGGCAGAGCCCAGTCCTGCCAAGACATGCCCACGCCCTCCCCCAATTCTGTCTGTGGACTGGGGCGGCACTCACTCCGCCACAGGCAGGGGGCGGGTGGTAGCAGTCTGACCAGTCCAGCTAGTAGGAGACAAGCCAGCCAGCCCATCCATGGCCCAGGAAAGCAGGGAAGTGGCCGGCAGCAGAAAAAAAAATACTCCCAAAGCTGCCTTTTCCTGCCCAAGGATCAGGCCAAGCACACGAGAGGCTGTGTTTGTCAAGACAGAGTGAAGTGTGAGCCATTTCCCCGCGCGCGGTGTGCGGTGTGTGTCTGCGGGGGGGGGGGGGGGGGGGCGGGGGGGGGGAGAGACGCCGGGTGGGTGGGGGTGGGGGTGGGGTGAAGGCAAGCCACTCAGCTAGTCAGCTCCTCCCCAGAAAAGCTCGGACTGCGGACTGTGCTTTGTCTTGTAAATGTTGTCATGGCAACGGCCTGACATTCCTGTTAGGCTTCACCCTGCGGGTGGGGGTGGGGCCTGGGGAAGAGAAACCACCAAAGGGAAATAAATAAAAAAAAAAAAAAAATCAAATACTACAGAGAACCAAACAAACAACAAGACAAACAGCTAGCGGGCCCGGAATTCCACGACCGCTACCTTCAGGAAAATCGTTTCAAGGAAGTAGGATCGATGAGACCGGGAGTTTGGCCTAGTGGGAGAGGGCTTGCTTAGCAAACGGGAAGACCCGGCTTCCATTCCTCAGTGAAGTCAGAAACGAATGCTGCAGCTGTTGCTGCTGTGGTTGACGACGTGGTAGAGCTCTGGCCGGGAGAAAGCCCAGGCCCTGAGTTTCAGTTCGGGAGGCACGGGAAAGTACCGCTAGGCATTCACAGACAAGACAGCCCGGGTGCACACCTTCCAAATGCAGGGCTCCAGTGAAGGCAATCCCACCAGGAAGGAGGCAGTCTCAGAGGCCTGGTTGGAGGGTAGGCCTCAGCCTAAAAATGACCTCGATACTGTGTTTTTCATGTTTCCCCTTCGGGGCCCTCTGTCTGTCTGTCTGTCTGTCTGTCTGTCTGTCTGTCTGTCTGTCTGTCTGTCTCTGTCTCTGTCTCTCTGTCTCTGCCTCTCTGTCTGTCTGTCTGTCTGTCTGTCTGTCTGTCTCTGTCTCTCTGTCTCTGTCTCTGTCTCTCTCTCTCCCCCTCCCTCCCTCCCTCCCTCCTTCTCTCTCTCTCCCTCCATCCCCCTCTTCTTTTTCTGTACTTTGAACCGGAGAGTTATTGAGCACCTAAAATTCTGTATTTTACTTAGATCTGGTGACTTGGTGGAGACAGAAGAAAACCAGTTTTCTTAGGAAACATGGATAAGGGGAGGGAGGAAAAGGAGGTAGGGTTTCTCTCCTTTCTCTGTCTTTTTTTTTTTTTGGGGGGCCAGTCCTGGGGCTTGTACTCAGGGCCTGAGCACTGTCTTTGGGCTTCTTTCTCAAGGCTAGAGCTCTACCACTTGAGCCAGAGCACCACACACTTCTGGGTTTTTTTTATTGTGATTATTTTGCCCCCTATGGATGTGGTTGGTACCAAGGAATGGAACCCCCCGGGCCTTTGCGCATGCTAAGCCAGCACTCTTCCACTAGGCCAAACTCCTGTCCCCTCATTTCTGTATTTGTTTGCTGGTTTTGGCCAGTCCTGGGGCTTGAACTCGGGGCCTAGGCACTATCCCAGAGCCTCACTGCCCCTTGTGGCTTTTCCTGCCTATGTGTGAGTGACTGAGCAATGGAAGTCCGTGAAGAACTGACCCGCGCTCAGTTTTCCCTGGAGCTTACAGATGCCAGGGAAACCTTGCAGCAGCAGCAGCAGCAGACTGTCTGACTCCAGCATAGCCAATGTACCCGAGCTTGCCCACCTGTAAACATGCCACCACCACGGGGGCCCAGACTTTGGAAAGCCCACCCCACCACCCCGCCCGACCTTCCCTTGTGGACGTTTTCTCGGTTTTCTTTTGGGTTTGGGGTGGGGGGGGTGTTTTCTTCAACTCTTTCATTCACCCCCGCCTGCCTCCTTGCTCAGACCTCCCTCACCAACCCCACTCCTGAACCCCCTTCCACACGGTCTCCAAGCCTGCGGGAAGGCTGTGTCCCCCCCCCCCCGCAGGCTGCTGCTGCCGCTATCTATCCCAGTAAACAGTGGAAGATCATCCGGCCTGTTTCCTTCTTTCTTCCCCAGTTTTTCCTAACACTGACTGAGTGTTTCAGGTAGGCTAGGCAGGCACTGTCCCATGAAACCGCATTCCCGGTCCCACCATGATTTTTTTTTTTGGTGCGCGTGCAAGTCACAAGACCATCCCCACCCACCAACCCCCCCCCAAAAAAAAAACAAAAACAAAAAATTAAGTCGAGACGCATCTCCTGTGAGTAGAGAAGAAAGACCAACTTGCCGGGCACGGTGGCCACTCAGGAGGCTGAGGTCTGTCTGAGGACCAAGGTTCAGAGCCAGCCTGGGTACCACAGGACGACCCGACCCGAGAGACACTTATCTCCCCCAAATACACTCTAGGAAACGGGAAGTGGGGCTTGGCTCCGGGGTAGGGTGCCAGCCTTCACGTGAAGAGCGCCCACCCGGGGCCTAGTTCGAGCCCCAGGACCCACCCCCCAGAAAAGGAAGAAAAAAAGACAAAGAGGAAGGGCAGGAAGCCATTTGGGGGAAGGAACAATGAAGGAAATGCCCCCCAAACATCCAGAACTCAGTCACTGACTGGGTCACCTGAACGTGACTAGTCGATCTATCCGTCCATCTGTCCAGCCTGCTACTTGTGGATGGATGCCTGCCTGCCTGCCTGCCTGCCTGCCTGCCTGCCCGATTCGTGTCTCTACCCACCCACCCCCACCCCCACCAACACTTGTTCACTCCTGCTTTTGTTTCTGTACTCCAGAAAGAACTGTATTTTAGGGCCAGCGGGTCTGCCAGTCTCCCTGCCAGCCTGGAAACCACGGGCAGCAGCTTCCACTGCAGAGTCCAGGAAGGAACACACACACACACACACACACACACACACACACACACACACACACACACACACACACACACACACACTGCACTGAAGCACCTACATGGCGGGGGCTCCCAGAAATGCAAAGAATCCATTTAGTGGCCTCTCAGCTCATTTGCAGCACCGATACTGTGTCAACATGTCACTTCATCACTGTTTCTGAAGATGGAAATTCCTCTGACCCCAGCTGTACCCCCTCACCACCCACCCAAGAGGGGCAGTAAGGGCAGTAGGTTTTGATCACCGTGTGTGTGTACGAAGGTTAAGAGCGTAAGATCTTCTGGGAGCATGGTAGTTATGAAAACAAAGTAGCAGGGGTGGGCTAGAATAGAACGGTGGCTCTTTAAAACACACGCACAAGCAAACAATAGGCTAAGAAGGAAGACCCAAAAAAGGCCCAAGGACCGCAGGGGGTGGTGCCAGTCCCTGGCAGTGGCTCACCCAGTTGCTGGGGAGTCTGACATCTGTGGGTAGAGATTCAAGTCCAGCTCAAGCTCCAAACTTTCTCTGTCTCTCTTTCTCTTTCTCTCTCTCTCTCTCTCTCTCTCTCTCTCTCTCTCTCTCTCTTTCTTTCTTTTTTCTCTCTCCTCCCTCCCTCCCTCCCTCCCTCCCTCCCTTCCTTCCAAGTTATGGCCCCTGAACTCAAGGCCTGGGCACTCTGGCCTTGATCTCTCTGGAGGCTACGGAGTGCCTGCACCACTTCTGGCTTTTCTGTGTACGCAGTCCAGAGAACCTAGGGCTTCATGCGTGCATGCTACGCAAGTATTCTATCACTGGGTCACACTCCTGGCCCCCTTTTGAGATTCTTCATCGTGATTCCTCACTACAAATGCCACAAGTGGACCCTGGCCCCTTCCCGCCCCGCCCCTCCCTGGGCCATTCCAGGTGACCAAGGCCAGCAGCGCGTGTCCGCCATCTAGTGTCAACTTTCGGAAACTACCAGGGCTGTGAATTCCCATGGCGGGTCTGTCCTTCGATTCGGTCCGGTAGGACCTGGGGTGGGTGCAGGCCACAGAGAGTAGGTGAGATGGACATTGAAAATCAGTACGTGCAGGGACACACACCAACCAGCCAGCGCCCAAATTCCGGCCACCTATGCTCTTCTCTTCCACTCAGTCGGGTCGGGTCAGGCCGGGCTGGGCCGGGCCTAACCAAGACTAGCTCTTCACAGAAACCAGGGAGGGGTTGTTGTTGTTGTTGTTGGTGGTGGTGGTGGTGGTGGTGGTGGTGGTGTGCAGGAGGAGAGAGAGAGAGAGAGAGAGAGAGAGAGAGAGAGAGAGAGAGAGAGAGAGACAGACAGACAGACAGACAGACAGACAGACAGACAGACAGACAACAGACACAGAGAGCGCAGGAGAGCCCTTCTCGAGTGTTCTGTCAAAGCATACATCTGCATGGAAGGGGTTTCGGGTGTGTGTGTGTGTGTGTGTGTGTGTGTGTGAAGTCATGTATCCTATTCCTGAGGAATGTCACTGTCACCCCTCTACACATGACACCCCGACAATGAAGAAAGCAGAAGCAGCAGCAGCACAAGCAGAGGAAGAAATAAATAGAATTCATTCTTCCGGTGTGTTGGGTGTGGCTGGGCTTGGACTGCTGTGTCACTCAGTCCTTCTCCACGACTAGCAAGGCCGGGGTCTCCCTGGTCAGTCACATCCTCAAGTCCCCTCCCTGGTGCTTGGACACTCCCAGAAACCGGCGAGCGAGTTCAGGGGCCAACCCAACCTATCCCACCACACCCCCCCCCATCGTTCATCTGTCCATCCGCCCCCCTGCCCACCCGCCCCACACCCCGACCCCGAAGAACCTTCTCTCTCCATGCCGCCCCCCCCCCGCATCAGACGTCAGAAATGCAACCCCCTTTCATCTTGGGAGTGGAATACAAACACAAGCCAAAGACAGTGCGATTCAAGCAAATGGGTCCTTTTATTTTATTTCCAGGAGAGGGCTGTGAGGTTATGGTGGGGGCAGGGGGGCGGGAGCTGGGGAGGAGGAAGAGGCAGGGGCAGGGGCAGGGGCAGGGGCAGTAGCAGGAGCAGGAGCAGGAGCAGGAGCAGGGGTGCTCAGGGGTCAGGACAGGAGGAGGCTTGCTTCTTCCCCAAAATCTCGCCTTGCATCCCTGGCTCAGCAAAACCTCCACACACACACCAAAGGTGCACTGGATCGGATTCCTAGCTGGCTGCCTTCTGCTAAGTGCTGAGTTGGTTCAGGCATCGCTCCCTGGTCCGGTGGTCTATCCAGCGGTCCCTGGTGGGGTGTGGAAGATAAAGAGATGTTACAAGGAGGAGCAGTCTTTCCTTCCTCATCATGGTTTTGTTTGTAGCTTCATACCCCCCCCACCCCCACACGCCCCCATCCACTTTCTATACACTTCCCAGGAAGGCACAAACCTCTGCTAGACATCTGGTTGACCTTCGGAACAAAACAGAGCCATCTGGTCGACCTCCAGGACGGAACACAGACATCTGGTCGACCTCGGCGTGCTTAGGCAGGGACAACTGGTCGACCTGGACCTTTCGTGGAGGGAAGGAGTACGACTCCCCCCGGAGTCCCCCGGACTCGACTCCCCCGGACTCCCCCGGACTCCCCCGGACTCCCTCCGAGTCCGAGTCCGAGTCCGAGTCCGAGTCCGAGTCCGAGTCCGAGTCCGAGTCCGGGTCCGGGTCCGGGTCCGGGTCCGGGTCCGGGTCCGGGTCCGGGTCCGGGTCCGGGTCCGGGTCCGGGTCCGGGTCCGAGTCCGAGTCCGAGGGTTGTCGCTAGGTCCTCGGCGGGTCCCTGAGTCCTTGGTCCCCCGTGTCCACGGACCCCGGTCCCCGGTCCTTGGCCGGTCCCCGAATTCTTGCGTCCCGGGTCCCTGGGATCCTCTCCTCCGTCCATGCCGCGGGTTGTCGCTAGGACCCCGGTGGGTGGGTCCCCGGGATCCTCGACGTCCGAGTCCGAGTGCCTATCCGAGTCGCGGGTTGTCGGCAGGTCCTCAGCGGGTCACCCCGTCCACGGGTCCACGGCATGTCCCGGCGGCTCCACGGACCCCGGTCCTCGGTCCTCGGTCCTCGGTCCTCGGTCCTCTGCGAGTCCCCTGCGGGTCCCCGAATTCTCGTGTCCCGGGTCCCTGGAATCCTCTCCTCCGTCCGAGTCCGAGTACGAGTCCGAGTCCGAGTCCGAGTCGCGAGTCGCGGGTCGCGGGTCACGGGTCGCGGGTCGTCGTAGGTCCCCGGCGGGTCCCCGGCGGGTCCCCGGTCCCCGGTCCCCGGTCCCCGTTCTCCGGTCCTCGGCCGGTCCTCGGCGGGTCCTCGGATTCCCGCGTCCCGGTGCCCTGGCGCATCCCCGGGATCCTCTCCTCCGTCCGAGTCGCGGGTCGCGGGTCGCGGGTTGTCGGTAGGTCCCAGGCGGATTCCCGGGTCCCCGGTCCACGGTCCTCGGCGGGTCCTCGGATTCCCGCGTCCCGGTGCCCTGGCGCATCCCCGGGATCCTCTCCTCCGTCCGAGTCGCGGGTCGCGGGTCGCGGGTTGTCGGTAGGTCCCAGGCGGATTCCCGGGTCCCCGGTCCACGGTCCTCGGCGGGTCCTCGGATTCACGCGTCCCGGTGCCCTGGCGCATCCCTGGGATCCTCTCCTCCGTCCGTGCCGCGGGTTGTCGCTAGGTCCCCGGTGGGTGGGTCCCCGGGATCCTCGACGTCCGAGTCCGAGTGCCTATCCGAGTCGCGGGTTGTCGGCAGGTCCTCAGCGGGTCACCCCGTCCACGGCATGTCCCGGCGGCTCCACGGACCCCGGTCCTTGGTCCTCGGTCCTCGGTCCTCTGCGAGTCCCCTGCGGGTCCCCGAATTCTCGTGTCCCGGGTCCCTGGAATCCTCTCCTCCGTCCGAGTCGCGGGTCGCGGGTCGCAGGTCGCGGGTCGTCGTAGGTCCCCGGCGGGTTCCCGGGTCCCCGGTCCGCGGTCCCCGTTCTCCGGTCCTCGGCGGGTCCGAGTCCGAGTCCGAGTCCGAGTCCGAGTCCGAGTCCGAGTCCGAGTCCGAGTCCAAGGGTTGTCGCTAGGTCCTCGGCGGGTCCCCGGACCCCGGACACCGGTCCTCGGTCCTGGTTTCTCGGTGGGTCCCGGGTCCCCGGTCCTTGGGATCCTCTCCTCCGTCCGAGTCCGAGGCCGAGGCCGAGTCCGAGTCGCGGTTTGCGGGTTGTCGCTAGGTCCCCGGCGGGTTCCCGGGTCCCCGGTCCCCGGTCCCCGTTCTCCGGTCCTCGGCCGGTCCTTGGCGGGTCCTCGGATTCCCGCGTCCCGGTGCCCTGGCGCATCCCCGGGATCCTCTCCTCCGTCCGAGTCGCGGGTCGCGGGTTGTCGGTAGGTCCCAGGCGGATTCCTGGGTCCCCGGTCCACGGTCCTCGGTGGGTCCTCGGATTCCCGCGTCCCAGTGCCCTGGCGCATCCCCGGGATCCTCTCCTCCGTCCGAGTCCGAGTCCGAGTCCGAGTCCGAGTCCGAGTCCGAGTCCGAGTCCGAGTCCGAGTCCGAGTCCGAGTCCGAGTCCGAGTGCCTATCCGAGTCGCGGGTTGTCGGCAGGTGCTCAGCGGGTCACCCCGTCCACGGGTCCACGGCATGTCCCGGCGGCTCCACGGACCCCGGTCCCCGGTCCCCGGTCCCCGGTCCCCGGTCCGCGGTCCGCGGTCCTCGGTCCTCGGTCCTCGGTCCTCGGTGGATCCCCGAATTCTTGCGTCCCGGGTCCCTGGGATCCTCTCCTCCGTCCGTGCCGCGGGTTGTCGCTAGGTCCCCGGTGGGTGGGTCCCCGGGATCCTCGACGTCCGAGTCCGAGTCCGAGTCCGAGTCCGAGTCCGAGTCCGAGTCCGAGTCCGAGTCGCCGGTTTTCGGCGGGTCCTCAGCGGGTCACCCCGTCCACGGGTCCACGGCGTGTCGCGGCGGCTCCACGGACCGCGGTCCTCGGTCCTCTGCGGGTCCCCGAATTCTCGCGTCACGGGTCGCGGGTTGTCGCTAGGTCCCCGGCGGGTTCCCGGATTCCCGCGTCCCGGTGCCCTGGCGCATCCACGGGATCCTCTCCTCCGTCCGAGTCGCGGGTCGCGGGTTGTCGGTAGGTCCCAGGCGGATTCCTGGGTCCCCGGTCCACGGTCCTCGGTGGGTCCTCGGATTCCCGCGTCCCAGTGCCCTGGCGCATCCCCGGGATCCTCTCCTCCGTCCGAGTCCGAGTCCGAGTCCGAGTCCGAGTCC
>JANJXV010001036.1:132500-150000 GCA_024803745.1 Megascapheus bottae | reverse complement strand
GAGCCGGCCCGACCAACGTGGGATCGGATCACCACCCTCTACCACCGGCGCCGGTGGCCGGGGGCCCACCCACCACACGGGCGGGGCCACCAAAGGAGAGCTCGCCACGCACGCCACAGGGACCTCACCGCGCCCGCGGAAGCCAAGCCAAGCCAAGCCGCACTCTCCGAGCTCCACTCCGCCATAACCATCCACACCACCGGGCAACGCCAGAAACCACGTGTCTGACACTCGGCCTCCTCGGCCGGCCGGAGCAGCACCCACACGCACCGCTTTCCCACGGCTCCGGAGGGGGTCGCCACCCCCCACCACGGAGCGTCGCCGCGGAACGGCCTCACAGCCACGGAGCACCACACCGCCTGGCTCGCACGCAACGCCGTCGTGGCCGGTGGACGTCGCCCGACGCGGACGCCGGGGCGGAGGGCGGCCGAGAGCCAACCCGCCCGAGGGCGGCGGTGCGGGAGCGGGAGGAGGGGGGACGGGACCCGACCCCTCCTCCGAGTGCCCGGGCAGCCGCACGGCCACACCACATCGCCCTCGCGCGACGAGCCCGCACGCGGCTCAGACCAGCGCGCCGCTGCTTGCCTGAGGCGGGGGGGTGGGGACAGGTCGGGAAATCGCCCACACCGCTGCCACAACCAGGCGCCGGCCCCGAGAGAGAGGCCCCGCGGGATCCTCCCCCAGCTCGGAGGGGGGAGGCGCGGGCACGCAAGCGATCGGCCATCGCGCACGCGACTTGGGGCAAGCCGCTAAGCGCTCTCCAAGAAGCGGGACGACGGGGGACGGCCAGAGCCGCGGGAGCCCATCGGGAGCGACCCCCGCCAGCCCAGCGGGAGCAGCACCGCCCCCCGAACCAAGATAGCTAGAGAACACACCTCTCACTCTGAGGGGGTGCCGGACCCAGCCCGACGGAGCCCCCGCCAGGGGTCACCGCCAAAGGCGCCCATCCAGCGGCACGGGCAGGAGGGGGGGTCTGCGGTCCGAGCAACACCGGCTCCGGCGGTGCCGCTCGCGCGAGAGGGCAAAGGGGCGGTCGAGGGTGCACAGGCGCACGGCGGAGAACCCGGCCCCCGAGCGGCTCACCTCCACTGCAACTTCTCAGGTCCCCCAGCGAGGCCGCCAGGAGACACGGCAGGGAAGGAGCACAGCCGAAGGCCGGGAACAGCGGCTCACCAACAAAGGGAGGAGACCGCTCCGCCCACCGGCACCCCGAGACACGCACACCCGGCCTCTCGGGCCGACCGCCTCGACCCCCGAGAAGGCACCGCATCTCCAACAGCGACAGCCTCCCCCTGACTCGAGCGAGGATGGCCGGGACACGCCACGGGCAGCGAGCCACCAGACGGGGCACGGGAAACGGGAACGACACCACCGCCCAGCTTCGGGCACCTGGGGGTCGACCGGGAGCTTTCTCGGGAGTACCGCAAGAGAGCCGGGAGCTGCAGACGCTTTTGCACCGCAGCACGGGAGTCCACGGGGCACAGAGCCCACCCTCGCCGCGGAGAGGGCCGGCCCCGTGGCGCTACGAGTGGCCGGAAAGGGGAGGCGAGATCAGAGTTGCCCCCCTTGCCGGCACACAGGTCCCCGATCTCACGGCAAGAGCGGGGAGAGCGCGGCCGAGCCCGGATGCCGCACCCCTGCCTCCCGCACACCACCAACACGGTGGGACGGAGAGGCGAGGGGCCCACGAGCAGCACGAGAAGAGCGGTCCCATTCGCCATGAATGTCCGTCCCTCGCCTGGCGCAGCTTAGGCCCGGGCCCGAAGGAGATCGCATCACCACCACATCGGTCACGAGAAGGGATGGGGAGACAACCACGCGGCACTCGGAGGCAGCGGGCCCGGGAGCGAAGCGTGACCCTGGGCTAGACGTAGCCAGGGGAGAGAGAGAGCGAAAGAAAAAAAAAAAATTGGCCACCTGGCAAGGTGCAGATATAGGTACGACACCCCGAGCCCATGGCACCCCAAGCTTTCGGGAACGCCGGGGACCGCCGCGGCCAGCGAGAGTACCGGAAGGAAGGCAGCGACAAGAAAAAAAAAAAAGCCGGTGCTCGGGAAAGACCGGCACAACCAAAAAGAAAAAGGCCGAGAAAACTCAGCAAAGGCCGCCACACCAGGGAGGGCACCGCAGCAGGACGGGCTACTGCTGCGTGAACGGGGCGTGGACCGGAAAAAAAAAAAAAAACGGGGGCCGGCTCCCCCTCTTCCCGCCTTCTCGGGCACCCCACGGGTGGAGAGCACGCGCCGACAACCGCCTTCCAAAAGGCTGCCGGCGCAGGGAGAAAACACGGGCAAGTGAGCGGCACAGCGCAGACCACCCACCCCCCCCGGGCCGACCCGGGAAGGTCTTCCTCGAGCGGGGAGACAGGCGTCACTCAGGCAACCGGGCGGTCGAGTGACCCAAACGCCACCGCGATCCACCAACCACACGAGCCACCACAGGGCCAGGGCCTGCGCAGGGCGGCGGGAGCACGCGGGAGGAGGAGGCGGGGAAGGGGCACACGGGGCGGCAGCGGGGAAAAGCCCGGGCACACGGCACCCCGAGAGACGGCTGAGCACCCACTGACAGCCACCGAGAGAGGGCATGTCAGCACCATCCTGCAGGTACAAATCGCACACGTCACGACACGAAAAGTAGGTCCTCCAGCAGGGGGGATAACTCGCTCACGTCACGGGCCTCTCGGAACCCAATCTCGGTACCGCTGTCCCCAACACCTCCCCAATGGGGAGAAACACGGAACTCGCTGTACAACTGGTCGACCACGCAAAAAAAAAAAAAAAAAAAAAAAAAAAAAGTACACGAGAAGCGAGAGCGGGCTAGGAGGTGGCGGAGATCAGAGCAAGCCTTCCCCGGTATCTCGGGCACTCAGACGTGCGCACCCGCCCGGACGCGCATGGGCTCACGGCCCGGTCGGTAGGGGGCGTCCTACCGGGCAGGCAGGCGCGCGGCCCCGGCCCCGGCCCCGGCCCCGGCCCCGGCCCCGGCCCCGGCCCCGGCCCCGGAGTCGGCTGGGCAGCCGGGGGCACCCACGCACACACACACACCGGGAGCGGGTCCGGGTCCCTGTCTCCGGAGGTCTTCCTTCCTCCCGGCAGGGGCCCAGAGGCCAGGGCGAACCGGGCGAGTCCACGCCGGCGTCCCACACACCTCAGTACCTGGGTCCCGCCGGGTTCCGAGGTTCTCGTCGGCCGCACACGCGGGCACCTCGGGCCCGACGACCCTCCTAGGCGGGGGACCGCGCGTCCGGGCCCCCGCCACCCACCGGCGATCACTCGGGGACCGCGACTCCGGAGACGTCGGTCGTCCCCACCGCCACCGCCTCGGACCAAAGCCCGGGTGATACGCGGAGTCAGAGGGCCAGGGGGCCGCCGGGAGCCGCCCGAGCCTGCTGTAGGGGAGAGGACCCGAAGACCTCGGGCCAGGCTTCCCTCCGGCCCCCCCGGACCCAGGCGGGGCGGCCCAGCGTACCTGCCTGCGAGTCATACCGCGGGGGGGGGGGACTGGCCGGTCGGCCGGCCTACCGACCGAACGACCGACCGAGCGACAGACCGGTGCGGGGGCCCGACAGACCGGGGAGGCCGTGACCCAGAGCCGATCGGTCGGCTCGCCGCCACCGCCGCCGGCCTTCCCCAGCGCCGCCCGTGCCGCCACGCACGCCTCCTCTCTGGGCCGGCTCGCCTCCCCTAGGCGGGGTAGGCGGGGGAGAGAGCGAGGAGGGGGCCTCGGGGCCCCCGACGGAACTACTGGTCGACCGGACAAAGCTGCCTCCCGGACGCCGGGAGGAGACGCGACGCGCAACCCGGCCCCTCACTCTCCTGCAGGTGCAATCTGCGACGGACCGGCCGCTCCGGCTCCACAGCGACGCCGCGGGGACGGCCGCGTCCGGCAGCCGGGAGAGGCCGGCCCTCTGCCGGGACGCACTACGCCAGACGCCCTCCTTCGCTCGGCTGAGGACGAAGGACCTGTCATATAAAAGCGGACGCCAGGGGGCGCGCGACAACCGCCTTCCCCTGAACCGACACCAGCGAGTCGCTCTGCCCGGGATCGGCGCTCGCCGGCCGGCTCGGAGCTCCACGGACGGCCGGCCCGGAGACAAACCACCGCGCTCCCCGCCCCCGCGCCCCGAGAGGCACCGCAGAGGTCGGGACGAGCGGCCGGGCCCCCTCGGCAACCTCCGGAACGCCGCCGCCGCCGCCACCGGAGCCCCCGGAGACCCTGGACTGAGGCGGCGGCGGCGGCGGCGAAAGTGAAACCAACCGTGGCGGCCGCGGCGGCGGCGGCGGGCGGGCGGGACTCGCCGCCCCAAAGCGGCCCGCCGCGCCCGAGAACGCGGACGCGACTCGGGGAAGGAGATGGATGGGGTCCCGGAGCGGGGACGCTGAAGCCGACCGGCCGGCTCCCAGGTGCGCGACCGCCGCCACCGGTGGCGGCCCCCACCCACCCCGGGTGTCATCACCCGACACCACCCCCGAGTTTCTCTGCCCGGGATGGATCGGCGATCGGCACTCGCCGGCCGGCTCGGGGCTCCGCGGACAGCAGGCGCGGAGAGAAACGGCCGGCCGCGCTCCCTCCCCGCCCCCGCACCCCGAGAGGCACCGCAGAGGTCGGTCGGGGCCAAAGCGGCGGCGGCCGGGGACGGCCGGGGCCCCTCTGCAACCCCCCCCCCCCCGAGCAACGCCACTGGAGCCCCCGGAGACCTACACTGAGATCCCGCCGCCCGTGAAGCCGACAGTGAAACCGTGGCGGGCCGGCGGGCGGGCGGGCCGGCCGGCCTCGCCGTCACGCAGCAGCGGCCCGGGGACGGGTGAAGCTGGCCGGCCAGCCCCGAAACAGAAGACGGACGGGCACCTCCACCACCCGTGCCCGCCCCCCCTCCAACATCGCCGCTTCCACCCTTTGCCCCGTTCACGCCGGCCTGCCCGCCTGCCCCACCCACCCCACCCCACCCCACCCGAAAACTCCTACAATCGCTCACGCCAAGAGGAGAACCCGGGTAGGGAGGGAGCAGAACAGAGAGACCGGGTCCGAGAGCCCGTCTTCCCAGAGAAAACAGGGGTCTTCGTGGATGATGAAGGAGCAAACGGTGCATGAGCCTCGGGGGAAGGAAGGGGTGGGGGGGTTGGGAGGGGTGGAGAGCGGCCTGGGGAAAAACCCACCCAGTACTAAAAGTACTGCCTTTGCTGTGACTGGCATGGTTGGTGACTGATGGAGTGAGTGAGTGAGTGAGTGAGTGGACCCACTCTTCTCTCCCTATTGGGTGTTCACCGTGGTTTCCCTGACCTGTGCTGCGAGTGAGTTGGTGGGTGGGTGGGTGATGCACCTGCTCTCTTTTGGTCAGAAGGTGGAACTCCTCTGAACACTGAAGGCACTGCAGATACACGAGACCTGGGATCCAAACAAATTCCATGACATGGACACCTGGCATGCATGGCATGGTGGTGTGGTGTCTTTGAGATTTAGACTTTTCCCTTTCTTTCTTTCTTTCTTTCGTTCGTTCTTTCTTTCTTTCTTTCTTTCTTTCTTTCTTTCTTTCTTTCTTTCTCTCAGAGGGAGCAAGGGAAGGGGCACGGATTTTAAAGGAAGTAGGATAGTGTTTGCCATGCACTGTGTGGAAAACGAACGATGCAACGTGTGGGCAGGGATGGGGAAGCAAGCGAAAGAAGGGGTAAGGTTGTTCCGAAAAAAAAAAAAAAAACCTAATAATGATAGCAATAAGGACTGGGAATGTGGCTTAGCGGTACAGTGCTGGCTTGGAGCAAAAAGCAGCTCAGGGACGCTATCCCAGGCCCAAGACTAGAGGAAAAAAAAAAATTCCTCCTTGGAAATGAAGGAACCATGTACCTATTTACCATCTCATCTGCCCAGGCCCTTTCTGTGACCGCCTGACAGTTCACAAGCAGTCTCTCATTCTCCCTCCCACTAGCTACCCCTCCTCTGTCTCTGTGTCTCTCTGTGTAAATTTCATCTGTCTATCTACTGTGTGTCTGTGTGTCCGTCTGTCTCTGTCTCTGCCTCCCCCCCCCCCTCTCCAGTCCTCTCTCTCCCTCTTCCACCCTGAGTAGGTGCAGTGACACACATGAGACACTGGACCCCCAGCTCCAAGAGAGTTTCATTTTCAACAACCCAGCAGAATTGACAGCCGGTGGGTCACTCGTCACTCCGTATTCTCCAGATGAGCCTCTTCACCAGAACTTCCTCAACACGGCGGAATCACTGTCCGCCATGACAGGCAGTGTCCGCTAGGTGGCGCCCCAGGACAAGGGGAAACAGCCGACCCAACATCGATCAAGCCCCCGCCCCCCCCTTCCGGGCACCCGAGAACAAACCTCCTCACCCACCCAGGGTGGGGAAGAGGTCTTTGTGCAAGCACTCTAGCAGTGGGCCACACTCCTGGCCTCCGTACTACACAGAAATGGATGTATTGTATTTATCTTCCTATTTATTTCGCCAGTCTGGGGCTTGAACTCAGGGCCGGCCTGCCTGCCTGCCTGCCTGCCTGCCTGCCTGCCTGCCTGCCTGCCTGCCTGCCTGCCTGCGCGCTGTCCTTAGACACTTGTGGCTCAACACCACACTCCCAGCCCATACTAACAATATTTATATTTATTTTATGTATTTATTTATTCATTTATTTATTTTAAAGACAATTGACGGTACACATTTTATTTACAGTGTTGTACGCTGTCTTAATAAAGGGACCGCTTCTCTACTTGAGCCATTTTTAACCAAAGCAAAATAACCTAAGTAATACAAAGGGTTAAAATACAGCATCGAGGTACAAAAACAGACATACTCATTCTAGTTAGGAATGTAATCGGGATGTTACATTTTTTTAGAAGCCACAATTATGTTTAGGAAATCACATAAACATAGATCACTGATTTGAATAAAATGCATACACTTGAAGCAAAGCTTTGTAGTGACCAAACACAAAAAAGTTACCAAAGAATGCACAAAATTAATGTTTATTCCACCTTTGTGTCCTATTCCTGGGTCCTTCGCCAATGTGACATGAGGAAAAAACAAACGCAAAACAGATGAAAAACTGAAATCAGAATCAGTAATGTGATCAAGTAGGGAAACAGATACATTAAAATCTAGCGGCCATCAGCAAGAGTACAGCAAAGATCATGCTGTAAAAAGAAACAAAGAAAACTGCTGAAAACTGTAGGCATCCTATTCTTTCAAACCAGCAAAATACGCTCCTGCATAACAATGACACATACACAGAATTTTTTTCCCATAAAGGTATAGAAATGCAAGTTCTTTTTTAATAGTGTGGATGGGCAAATGTGTGTGTCATGGTCATTTTACTAGGCTTTTACAGAGTGAGCCAGGAACACATGTATAGATTCTGGGGATGACGTGTACTGTCATTCTTTGATGGGTATAGTGGACACTCTAGCAAAAGTTAAAAAAAAAATGAATACAGAAGTACAAGACAAAGGCGAATGAGACTTCCCTTATTTTTTTTTTTTTTTTTTTTTTTTTTTGCCAGTCCTGGGCTTGAGCTCAGGTTCTGGGCACAGTCCTTGGACTTTCTCAAGGCTAGAGCTCTACCCCTTGAGCCTCAGCACCACTTCTGGCTTTTTTCTATGTATGTGGTACCAAGGAATCGAATCCGGGTCTTCTTGCATGCTAGGCAAGCACTTTAACCACTAGGCCAAACTCCCGGCCCCAGAGACTTCTCTTATATCTTAGTCACATTTAGATGGAATCAAATTTAAATGCAGTCCACTCTGCTTCGATGAGGCTTTGGTTCAGCTCCCAGTCTCCATTGCCTGACGCAGTCTCCTATGAGAACGCTCCGAAGGTGTCTTCTTAAACCACAAACCTATTTTTAGTGGTGGAGCCGCTCTTAGTAGCTGTCGGGTTTTTTTTTTAATTTCCCCCCCCCCCCCCCAGTCCTGGGGCTTGCAGTTTAGGCCTGAGCATCCTCCATGGGCTCTTTCCTCAAGGCTAGCAGTCTGCCACTTGAGCCATAGCACCACTTCCATCTCGTCTATGTACTTGGCACTGAGGAATCAAACCTGGGTCTCCGTGCATGCTAGACAAGCACTCACTCTACCGCTCTAGGTCAAACTCCCAGCCCCCTGACCAATTTTTAAAAGTTAAAAAAAAAATGCAATGCTAACGATGATGACACCTTGGCAGAAAACGCTGGAAGTGGTTCTGTGGCTCGATTGGCAGAATACTAGCCGAAGAAAGGTCCAAGGACCGAGCGCCCAGGCCCTAACTTCAGGTCTGAGGACCTGGGGTGGCGGGGAGGGAGGGGGATCTCGGCCCTGGGAATGAACTGGCAAAATACGAACTGAGTACTAACTCGCTAAACTACATCGATAGCATCTGCCCAAAAAGCCAGATGGAAGTGGATTTGTGGCTCCAATAGTAGAACTTCAGTCTCAGGTGAAAAAGCTCAAGGACAGCAATCCAGGCCCCAGGCAGGACCAATCATCCATCATCCTCAATGATCATCATCATCATCATCATCTGTGATCCTGAAATCTCTCGCCTGGGAAATGGAAGCAGGCCCTGGCCTGGCCCTGGGCCTGGCCTGGCCTGAGCTTGGGAAAATGAAGAGGAGACCAGACTCCTGACTTCCTCCCCTCTCTCCTCTCTCCCCAGGGAGGTCAGCCAAGTGGGGGGTCAGCCGCACGGGGCATTTCGTACTCACACACCCGGCCTCACCGAAGGGTACAGGGCAGAGCCCAGTCCTGCCAAGACATGCCCACGCCCTCCCCCAATTCTGTCTGTGGACTGGGGCGGCACTCACTCCGCCACAGGCAGGGGGCGGGTGGTAGCAGTCTGACCAGTCCAGCTAGTAGGAGACAAGCCAGCCAGCCCATCCATGGCCCAGGAAAGCAGGGAAGTGGCCGGCAGCAGAAAAAAAAATACTCCCAAAGCTGCCTTTTCCTGCCCAAGGATCAGGCCAAGCACACGAGAGGCTGTGTTTGTCAAGACAGAGTGAAGTGTGAGCCATTTCCCCGCGCGCGGTGTGCGGTGTGTGTCTGCGGGGGGGGGGGGGGGGGGGCGGGGGGGGGGAGAGACGCCGGGTGGGTGGGGGTGGGGGTGGGGTGAAGGCAAGCCACTCAGCTAGTCAGCTCCTCCCCAGAAAAGCTCGGACTGCGGACTGTGCTTTGTCTTGTAAATGTTGTCATGGCAACGGCCTGACATTCCTGTTAGGCTTCACCCTGCGGGTGGGGGTGGGGCCTGGGGAAGAGAAACCACCAAAGGGAAATAAATAAAAAAAAAAAAAAAATCAAATACTACAGAGAACCAAACAAACAACAAGACAAACAGCTAGCGGGCCCGGAATTCCACGACCGCTACCTTCAGGAAAATCGTTTCAAGGAAGTAGGATCGATGAGACCGGGAGTTTGGCCTAGTGGGAGAGGGCTTGCTTAGCAAACGGGAAGACCCGGCTTCCATTCCTCAGTGAAGTCAGAAACGAATGCTGCAGCTGTTGCTGCTGTGGTTGACGACGTGGTAGAGCTCTGGCCGGGAGAAAGCCCAGGCCCTGAGTTTCAGTTCGGGAGGCACGGGAAAGTACCGCTAGGCATTCACAGACAAGACAGCCCGGGTGCACACCTTCCAAATGCAGGGCTCCAGTGAAGGCAATCCCACCAGGAAGGAGGCAGTCTCAGAGGCCTGGTTGGAGGGTAGGCCTCAGCCTAAAAATGACCTCGATACTGTGTTTTTCATGTTTCCCCTTCGGGGCCCTCTGTCTGTCTGTCTGTCTGTCTGTCTGTCTGTCTGTCTGTCTGTCTGTCTGTCTCTGTCTCTGTCTCTCTGTCTCTGCCTCTCTGTCTGTCTGTCTGTCTGTCTGTCTGTCTGTCTCTGTCTCTCTGTCTCTGTCTCTGTCTCTCTCTCTCCCCCTCCCTCCCTCCCTCCCTCCTTCTCTCTCTCTCCCTCCATCCCCCTCTTCTTTTTCTGTACTTTGAACCGGAGAGTTATTGAGCACCTAAAATTCTGTATTTTACTTAGATCTGGTGACTTGGTGGAGACAGAAGAAAACCAGTTTTCTTAGGAAACATGGATAAGGGGAGGGAGGAAAAGGAGGTAGGGTTTCTCTCCTTTCTCTGTCTTTTTTTTTTTTTGGGGGGCCAGTCCTGGGGCTTGTACTCAGGGCCTGAGCACTGTCTTTGGGCTTCTTTCTCAAGGCTAGAGCTCTACCACTTGAGCCAGAGCACCACACACTTCTGGGTTTTTTTTATTGTGATTATTTTGCCCCCTATGGATGTGGTTGGTACCAAGGAATGGAACCCCCCGGGCCTTTGCGCATGCTAAGCCAGCACTCTTCCACTAGGCCAAACTCCTGTCCCCTCATTTCTGTATTTGTTTGCTGGTTTTGGCCAGTCCTGGGGCTTGAACTCGGGGCCTAGGCACTATCCCAGAGCCTCACTGCCCCTTGTGGCTTTTCCTGCCTATGTGTGAGTGACTGAGCAATGGAAGTCCGTGAAGAACTGACCCGCGCTCAGTTTTCCCTGGAGCTTACAGATGCCAGGGAAACCTTGCAGCAGCAGCAGCAGCAGACTGTCTGACTCCAGCATAGCCAATGTACCCGAGCTTGCCCACCTGTAAACATGCCACCACCACGGGGGCCCAGACTTTGGAAAGCCCACCCCACCACCCCGCCCGACCTTCCCTTGTGGACGTTTTCTCGGTTTTCTTTTGGGTTTGGGGTGGGGGGGGTGTTTTCTTCAACTCTTTCATTCACCCCCGCCTGCCTCCTTGCTCAGACCTCCCTCACCAACCCCACTCCTGAACCCCCTTCCACACGGTCTCCAAGCCTGCGGGAAGGCTGTGTCCCCCCCCCCCCGCAGGCTGCTGCTGCCGCTATCTATCCCAGTAAACAGTGGAAGATCATCCGGCCTGTTTCCTTCTTTCTTCCCCAGTTTTTCCTAACACTGACTGAGTGTTTCAGGTAGGCTAGGCAGGCACTGTCCCATGAAACCGCATTCCCGGTCCCACCATGATTTTTTTTTTTGGTGCGCGTGCAAGTCACAAGACCATCCCCACCCACCAACCCCCCCCCAAAAAAAAAACAAAAACAAAAAATTAAGTCGAGACGCATCTCCTGTGAGTAGAGAAGAAAGACTTGCCGGGCACGGTGGCCACTCAGGAGGCTGAGGTCTGTCTGAGGACCAAGGTTCAGAGCCAGCCTGGGTACCACAGGACGACCCGACCCGAGAGACACTTATCTCCCCCAAATACACTCTAGGAAACGGGAAGTGGGGCTTGGCTCCGGGGTAGGGTGCCAGCCTTCACGTGAAGAGCGCCCACCCGGGGCCTAGTTCGAGCCCCAGGACCCACCCCCCAGAAAAGGAAGAAAAAAAGACAAAGAGGAAGGGCAGGAAGCCATTTGGGGGAAGGAACAATGAAGGAAATGCCCCCCAAACATCCAGAACTCAGTCACTGACTGGGTCACCTGAACGTGACTAGTCGATCTATCCGTCCATCTGTCCAGCCTGCTACTTGTGGATGGATGCCTGCCTGCCTGCCTGCCTGCCTGCCTGCCTGCCCGATTCGTGTCTCTACCCACCCACCCCCACCCCCACCAACACTTGTTCACTCCTGCTTTTGTTTCTGTACTCCAGAAAGAACTGTATTTTAGGGCCAGCGGGTCTGCCAGTCTCCCTGCCAGCCTGGAAACCACGGGCAGCAGCTTCCACTGCAGAGTCCAGGAAGGAACACACACACACACACACACACACACACACACACACACACACACACACACACACACACACACACACTGCACTGAAGCACCTACATGGCGGGGGCTCCCAGAAATGCAAAGAATCCATTTAGTGGCCTCTCAGCTCATTTGCAGCACCGATACTGTGTCAACATGTCACTTCATCACTGTTTCTGAAGATGGAAATTCCTCTGACCCCAGCTGTACCCCCTCACCACCCACCCAAGAGGGGCAGTAAGGGCAGTAGGTTTTGATCACCGTGTGTGTGTACGAAGGTTAAGAGCGTAAGATCTTCTGGGAGCATGGTAGTTATGAAAACAAAGTAGCAGGGGTGGGCTAGAATAGAACGGTGGCTCTTTAAAACACACGCACAAGCAAACAATAGGCTAAGAAGGAAGACCCAAAAAAGGCCCAAGGACCGCAGGGGGTGGTGCCAGTCCCTGGCAGTGGCTCACCCAGTTGCTGGGGAGTCTGACATCTGTGGGTAGAGATTCAAGTCCAGCTCAAGCTCCAAACTTTCTCTGTCTCTCTTTCTCTTTCTCTCTCTCTCTCTCTCTCTCTCTCTCTCTCTCTCTCTCTTTCTTTCTTTTTTCTCTCTCCTCCCTCCCTCCCTCCCTCCCTCCCTCCCTTCCTTCCAAGTTATGGCCCCTGAACTCAAGGCCTGGGCACTCTGGCCTTGATCTCTCTGGAGGCTACGGAGTGCCTGCACCACTTCTGGCTTTTCTGTGTACGCAGTCCAGAGAACCTAGGGCTTCATGCGTGCATGCTACGCAAGTATTCTATCACTGGGTCACACTCCTGGCCCCCTTTTGAGATTCTTCATCGTGATTCCTCACTACAAATGCCACAAGTGGACCCTGGCCCCTTCCCGCCCCGCCCCTCCCTGGGCCATTCCAGGTGACCAAGGCCAGCAGCGCGTGTCCGCCATCTAGTGTCAACTTTCGGAAACTACCAGGGCTGTGAATTCCCATGGCGGGTCTGTCCTTCGATTCGGTCCGGTAGGACCTGGGGTGGGTGCAGGCCACAGAGAGTAGGTGAGATGGACATTGAAAATCAGTACGTGCAGGGACACACACCAACCAGCCAGCGCCCAAATTCCGGCCACCTATGCTCTTCTCTTCCACTCAGTCGGGTCGGGTCAGGCCGGGCTGGGCCGGGCCTAACCAAGACTAGCTCTTCACAGAAACCAGGGAGGGGTTGTTGTTGTTGTTGTTGGTGGTGGTGGTGGTGGTGGTGGTGGTGGTGTGCAGGAGGAGAGAGAGAGAGAGAGAGAGAGAGAGAGAGAGAGAGAGAGAGAGAGAGAGACAGACAGACAGACAGACAGACAGACAGACAGACAGACAGACAACAGACACAGAGAGCGCAGGAGAGCCCTTCTCGAGTGTTCTGTCAAAGCATACATCTGCATGGAAGGGGTTTCGGGTGTGTGTGTGTGTGTGTGTGTGTGTGTGTGTGAAGTCATGTATCCTATTCCTGAGGAATGTCACTGTCACCCCTCTACACATGACACCCCGACAATGAAGAAAGCAGAAGCAGCAGCAGCACAAGCAGAGGAAGAAATAAATAGAATTCATTCTTCCGGTGTGTTGGGTGTGGCTGGGCTTGGACTGCTGTGTCACTCAGTCCTTCTCCACGACTAGCAAGGCCGGGGTCTCCCTGGTCAGTCACATCCTCAAGTCCCCTCCCTGGTGCTTGGACACTCCCAGAAACCGGCGAGCGAGTTCAGGGGCCAACCCAACCTATCCCACCACACCCCCCCCCATCGTTCATCTGTCCATCCGCCCCCCTGCCCACCCGCCCCACACCCCGACCCCGAAGAACCTTCTCTCTCCATGCCGCCCCCCCCCCGCATCAGACGTCAGAAATGCAACCCCCTTTCATCTTGGGAGTGGAATACAAACACAAGCCAAAGACAGTGCGATTCAAGCAAATGGGTCCTTTTATTTTATTTCCAGGAGAGGGCTGTGAGGTTATGGTGGGGGCAGGGGGGCGGGAGCTGGGGAGGAGGAAGAGGCAGGGGCAGGGGCAGGGGCAGGGGCAGTAGCAGGAGCAGGAGCAGGAGCAGGAGCAGGGGTGCTCAGGGGTCAGGACAGGAGGAGGCTTGCTTCTTCCCCAAAATCTCGCCTTGCATCCCTGGCTCAGCAAAACCTCCACACACACACCAAAGGTGCACTGGATCGGATTCCTAGCTGGCTGCCTTCTGCTAAGTGCTGAGTTGGTTCAGGCATCGCTCCCTGGTCCGGTGGTCTATCCAGCGGTCCCTGGTGGGGTGTGGAAGATAAAGAGATGTTACAAGGAGGAGCAGTCTTTCCTTCCTCATCATGGTTTTGTTTGTAGCTTCATACCCCCCCCACCCCCACACGCCCCCATCCACTTTCTATACACTTCCCAGGAAGGCACAAACCTCTGCTAGACATCTGGTTGACCTTCGGAACAAAACAGAGCCATCTGGTCGACCTCCAGGACGGAACACAGACATCTGGTCGACCTCGGCGTGCTTAGGCAGGGACAACTGGTCGACCTGGACCTTTCGTGGAGGGAAGGAGTACGACTCCCCCCGGAGTCCCCCGGACTCGACTCCCCCGGACTCCCCCGGACTCCCCCGGACTCCCCCGGACTCCCCCGGACTCCCTCCGAGTCCGAGTCCGAGTCCGAGTCCGAGTCCGAGTCCGAGTCCGAGTCCGAGTCCGGGTCCGGGTCCGGGTCCGGGTCCGGGTCCGGGTCCGGGTCCGGGTCCGGGTCCGGGTCCGGGTCCGGGTCCGGGTCCGGGTCCGGGTCCGAGTCCGAGTCCGAGGGTTGTCGCTAGGTCCTCGGCGGGTCCCTGAGTCCTTGGTCCCCCGTGTCCACGGACCCCGGTCCCCGGTCCTTGGCCGGTCCCCGAATTCTTGCGTCCCGGGTCCCTGGGATCCTCTCCTCCGTCCATGCCGCGGGTTGTCGCTAGGACCCCGGTGGGTGGGTCCCCGGGATCCTCGACGTCCGAGTCCGAGTGCCTATCCGAGTCGCGGATTGTCGGCAGGTCCTCAGCGGGTCACCCCGTCCACGGGTCCACGGCATGTCCCGGCGGCTCCACGGACCCCGGTCCTCGGTCCTCGGTCCTCGGTCCTCGGTCCTCTGCGAGTCCCCTGCGGGTCCCCGAATTCTCGTGTCCCGGGTCCCTGGAATCCTCTCCTCCGTCCGAGTCCGAGTACGAGTCCGAGTCCGAGTCCGAGTCGCGAGTCGCGGGTCGCGGGTCACGGGTCGCGGGTCGTCGTAGGTCCCCGGCGGGTCCCCGGCGGGTCCCCGGTCCCCGGTCCCCGGTCCCCGTTCTCCGGTCCTCGGCCGGTCCTCGGCGGGTCCTCGGATTCCCGCGTCCCGGTGCCCTGGCGCATCCCCGGGATCCTCTCCTCCGTCCGAGTCGCGGGTCGCGGGTCGCGGGTTGTCGGTAGGTCCCAGGCGGATTCCCGGGTCCCCGGTCCACGGTCCTCGGCGGGTCCTCGGATTCCCGCGTCCCGGTGCCCTGGCGCATCCCCGGGATCCTCTCCTCCGTCCGAGTCGCGGGTCGCGGGTCGCGGGTTGTCGGTAGGTCCCAGGCGGATTCCCGGG
Organism: Megascapheus bottae; assembly: GCA_024803745.1. Taxonomy (NCBI): domain Eukaryota; kingdom Metazoa; phylum Chordata; class Mammalia; order Rodentia; family Geomyidae; genus Megascapheus; species Megascapheus bottae. The sequence continues at coordinate 134,723 of JANJXV010001036.1, read as the reverse complement.
TCCCCGGTCCACGGTCCTCGGCGGGTCCTCGGATTCACGCGTCCCGGTGCCCTGGCGCATCCCTGGGATCCTCTCCTCCGTCCGTGCCGCGGGTTGTCGCTAGGTCCCCGGTGGGTGGGTCCCCGGGATCCTCGACGTCCGAGTCCGAGTGCCTATCCGAGTCGCGGGTTGTCGGCAGGTCCTCAGCGGGTCACCCCGTCCACGGCATGTCCCGGCGGCTCCACGGACCCCGGTCCTTGGTCCTCGGTCCTCGGTCCTCTGCGAGTCCCCTGCGGGTCCCCGAATTCTCGTGTCCCGGGTCCCTGGAATCCTCTCCTCCGTCCGAGTCGCGGGTCGCGGGTCGCAGGTCGCGGGTCGTCGTAGGTCCCCGGCGGGTTCCCGGGTCCCCGGTCCGCGGTCCCCGTTCTCCGGTCCTCGGCGGGTCCGAGTCCGAGTCCGAGTCCGAGTCCGAGTCCGAGTCCGAGTCCGAGTCCAAGGGTTGTCGCTAGGTCCTCGGCGGGTCCCCGGACCCCGGACACCGGTCCTCGGTCCTGGTTTCTCGGTGGGTCCCGGGTCCCCGGTCCTTGGGATCCTCTCCTCCGTCCGAGTCCGAGGCCGAGGCCGAGTCCGAGTCGCGGTTTGCGGGTTGTCGCTAGGTCCCCGGCGGGTTCCCGGGTCCCCGGTCCCCGGTCCCCGTTCTCCGGTCCTCGGCCGGTCCTTGGCGGGTCCTCGGATTCCCGCGTCCCGGTGCCCTGGCGCATCCCCGGGATCCTCTCCTCCGTCCGAGTCGCGGGTCGCGGGTTGTCGGTAGGTCCCAGGCGGATTCCTGGGTCCCCGGTCCACGGTCCTCGGTGGGTCCTCGGATTCCCGCGTCCCAGTGCCCTGGCGCATCCCCGGGATCCTCTCCTCCGTCCGAGTCCGAGTCCGAGTCCGAGTCCGAGTCCGAGTCCGAGTCCGAGTCCGAGTCCGAGTCCGAGTCCGAGTCCGAGTCCGAGTGCCTATCCGAGTCGCGGGTTGTCGGCAGGTGCTCAGCGGGTCACCCCGTCCACGGGTCCACGGCATGTCCCGGCGGCTCCACGGACCCCGGTCCCCGGTCCCCGGTCCCCGGTCCCCGGTCCGCGGTCCGCGGTCCTCGGTCCTCGGTCCTCGGTCCTCGGTGGATCCCCGAATTCTTGCGTCCCGGGTCCCTGGGATCCTCTCCTCCGTCCGTGCCGCGGGTTGTCGCTAGGTCCCCGGTGGGTGGGTCCCCGGGATCCTCGACGTCCGAGTCCGAGTCCGAGTCCGAGTCCGAGTCCGAGTCCGAGTCCGAGTCCGAGTCGCCGGTTTTCGGCGGGTCCTCAGCGGGTCACCCCGTCCACGGGTCCACGGCGTGTCGCGGCGGCTCCACGGACCGCGGTCCTCGGTCCTCTGCGGGTCCCCGAATTCTCGCGTCACGGGTCGCGGGTTGTCGCTAGGTCCCCGGCGGGTTCCCGGATTCCCGCGTCCCGGTGCCCTGGCGCATCCACGGGATCCTCTCCTCCGTCCGAGTCGCGGGTCGCGGGTTGTCGGTAGGTCCCAGGCGGATTCCTGGGTCCCCGGTCCACGGTCCTCGGTGGGTCCTCGGATTCCCGCGTCCCAGTGCCCTGGCGCATCCCCGGGATCCTCTCCTCCGTCCGAGTCCGAGTCCGAGTCCGAGTCCGAGTCCGAGTCCGAGTCCGAGTCCGAGTCCGAGTCCGAGTCCGAGTCCGAGTGCCTATCCGAGTCGCGGGTTGTCGGCAGGTGCTCAGCGGGTCACCCCGTCCACGGGTCCACGGCATGTCCCGGCGGCTCCACGGACCCCGGTCCCCGGTCCCCGGTCCCCGGTCCCCGGTCCGCGGTCCGCGGTCCTCGGTCCTCGGTCCTCGGTCCTCGGTGGATCCCCGAATTCTTGCGTCCCGGGTCCCTGGGATCCTCTCCTCCGTCCGTGCCGCGGGTTGTCGCTAGGTCCCCGGTGGGTGGGTCCCCGGGATCCTCGACGTCCGAGTCCGAGTCCGAGTCCGAGTCCGAGTCCGAGTCCGAGTCCGAGTCCGAGTCGCCGGTTTTCGGCGGGTCCTCAGCGGGTCACCCCGTCCACGGGTCCACGGCGTGTCGCGGCGGCTCCACGGACCGCGGTCCTCGGTCCTCTGCGGGTCCCCGAATTCTCGCGTCACGGGTCGCGGGTTGTCGCTAGGTCCCCGGCGGGTTCCCGGATTCCCGCGTCCCGGTGCCCTGGCGCATCCACGGGAT
>JANJXV010001036.1:105000-120000 GCA_024803745.1 Megascapheus bottae | reverse complement strand
GACGTGGCTCCACCGGGCGAGTGAGGCGAGTGGCGAGCGAGCGGCCGGGCCCACGACCCCCGATGCCGACGGGAGAGGGGGAGCCTTCCGGGCACGGACGGGCCACCAGGCAAACGAACTCGGGATCTCACCGCCCCCAGCTCCGGAGCGGTCCCGGGAGACGCCTGGGACGCCGAGCCGGCCCGACCAACGTGGGATCGGATCACCACCCTCTACCACCGGCGCCGGTGGCCGGGGGCCCACCCACCACACGGGCGGGGCCACCAAAGGAGAGCTCGCCACGCACGCCACAGGGACCTCACCGCGCCCGCGGAAGCCAAGCCAAGCCAAGCCAAGCCGCACTCTCCGAGCTCCACTCCGCCATAACCATCCACACCACCGGGCAACGCCAGAAACCACGTGTCTGACACTCGGCCTCCTCGGCCGGCCGGAGCAGCACCCACACGCACCGCTTTCCCACGGCTCCGGAGGGGGTCGCCACCCCCCACCACGGAGCGTCGCCGCGGAACGGCCTCACAGCCACGGAGCACCACACCGCCTGGCTCGCACGCAACGCCGTCGTGGCCGGTGGACGTCGCCCGACGCGGACGCCGGGGCGGAGGGCGGCCGAGAGCCAACCCGCCCGAGGGCGGCGGTGCGGGAGCGGGAGGAGGGGGGACGGGACCCGACCCCTCCTCCGAGTGCCCGGGCAGCCGCACGGCCACACCACATCGCCCTCGCGCGACGAGCCCGCACGCGGCTCAGACCAGCGCGCCGCTGCTTGCCTGAGGCGGGGGGGTGGGGACAGGTCGGGAAATCGCCCACACCGCTGCCACAACCAGGCGCCGGCCCCGAGAGAGAGGCCCCGCGGGATCCTCCCCCAGCTCGGAGGGGGGAGGCGCGGGCACGCAAGCGATCGGCCATCGCGCACGCGGCTTGGGGCAAGCCGCTAAGCGCTCTCCAAGAAGCGGGACGACGGGGGACGGCCAGAGCCGCGGGAGCCCATCGGGAGCGACCCCCGCCAGCCCAGCGGGAGCAGCACCGCCCCCCGAACCAAGATAGCTAGAGAACACACCTCTCACTCTGAGGGGGTGCCGGACCCAGCCCGACGGAGCCCCCGCCAGGGGTCACCGCCAAAGGCGCCCATCCAGCGGCACGGGCAGGAGGGGGGGTCTGCGGTCCGAGCAACACCGGCTCCGGCGGTGCCGCTCGCGCGAGAGGGCAAAGGGGCGGTCGAGGGTGCACAGGCGCACGGCGGAGAACCCGGCCCCCGAGCGGCTCACCTCCACTGCAACTTCTCAGGTCCCCCAGCGAGGCCGCCAGGAGACACGGCAGGGAAGGAGCACAGCCGAAGGCCGGGAACAGCGGCTCACCAACAAAGGGAGGAGACCGCTCCGCCCACCGGCACCCCGAGACACGCACACCCGGCCTCTCGGGCCGACCGCCTCGACCCCCGAGAAGGCACCGCATCTCCAACAGCGACAGCCTCCCCCTGACTCGAGCGAGGATGGCCGGGACACGCCACGGGCAGCGAGCCACCAGACGGGGCACGGGAAACGGGAACGACACCACCGCCCAGCTTCGGGCACCTGGGGGTCGACCGGGAGCTTTCTCGGGAGTACCGCAAGAGAGCCAGGAGCTGCAGACGCTTTTGCACCGCAGCACGGGAGTCCACGGGGCACAGAGCCCACCCTCGCCGCGGAGAGGGCCGGCCCCGTGGCGCTACGAGTGGCCGGAAAGGGGAGGCGAGATCAGAGTTGCCCCCCTTGCCGGCACACAGGTCCCCGATCTCACGGCAAGAGCGGGGAGAGCGCGGCCGAGCCCGGATGCCGCACCCCTGCCTCCCGCACACCACCAACACGGTGGGACGGAGAGGCGAGGGGCCCACGAGCAGCACGAGAAGAGCGGTCCCATTCGCCATGAATGTCCGTCCCTCGCCTGGCGCAGCTTAGGCCCGGGCCCGAAGGAGATCGCATCACCACCACATCGGTCACGAGAAGGGATGGGGAGACAACCACGCGGCACTCGGAGGCAGCGGGCCCGGGAGCGAAGCGTGACCCTGGGCTAGACGTAGCCAGGGGAGAGAGAGAGCGAAAGAAAAAAAAAAAATTGGCCACCTGGCAAGGTGCAGATATAGGTACGACACCCCGAGCCCATGGCACCCCAAGCTTTCGGGAACGCCGGGGACCGCCGCGGCCAGCGAGAGTACCGGAAGGAAGGCAGCGACAAGAAAAAAAAAAAAGCCGGTGCTCGGGAAAGACCGGCACAACCAAAAAGAAAAAGGCCGAGAAAACTCAGCAAAGGCCGCCACACCAGGGAGGGCACCGCAGCAGGACGGGCTACTGCTGCGTGAACGGGGCGTGGACCGGAAAAAAAAAAAAAAACGGGGGCCGGCTCCCCCTCTTCCCGCCTTCTCGGGCACCCCACGGGTGGAGAGCACGCGCCGACAACCGCCTTCCAAAAGGCTGCCGGCGCAGGGAGAAAACACGGGCAAGTGAGCGGCACAGCGCAGACCACCCACCCCCCCCGGGCCGACCCGGGAAGGTCTTCCTCGAGCGGGGAGACAGGCGTCACTCAGGCAACCGGGCGGTCGAGTGACCCAAACGCCACCGCGATCCACCAACCACACGAGCCACCACAGGGCCAGGGCCTGCGCAGGGCGGCGGGAGCACGCGGGAGGAGGAGGCGGGGAAGGGGCACACGGGGCGGCAGCGGGGAAAAGCCCGGGCACACGGCACCCCGAGAGACGGCTGAGCACCCACTGACAGCCACCGAGAGAGGGCATGTCAGCACCATCCTGCAGGTACAAATCGCACACGTCACGACACGAAAAGTAGGTCCTCCAGCAGGGGGGATAACTCGCTCACGTCACGGGCCTCTCGGAACCCAATCTCGGTACCGCTGTCCCCAACACCTCCCCAACGGGGAGAAACACGGAACTCGCTGTACAACTGGTCGACCACGCAAAAAAAAAAAAAAAAAAAAAAAAAAAAAGTACACGAGAAGCGAGAGCGGGCTAGGAGGTGGCGGAGATCAGAGCAAGCCTTCCCCGGTATCTCGGGCACTCAGACGTGCGCACCCGCCCGGACGCGCATGGGCTCACGGCCCGGTCGGTAGGGGGCGTCCTACCGGGCAGGCAGGCGCGCGGCCCCGGCCCCGGCCCCGGCCCCGGCCCCGGCCCCGGCCCCGGCCCCGGCCCCGGAGTCGGCTGGGCAGCCGGGGGCACCCACGCACACACACACACCGGGAGCGGGTCCGGGTCCCTGTCTCCGGAGGTCTTCCTTCCTCCCGGCAGGGGCCCAGAGGCCAGGGCGAACCGGGCGAGTCCACGCCGGCGTCCCACACACCTCAGTACCTGGGTCCCGCCGGGTTCCGAGGTTCTCGTCGGCCGCACACGCGGGCACCTCGGGCCCGACGACCCTCCTAGGCGGGGGACCGCGCGTCCGGGCCCCCGCCACCCACCGGCGATCACTCGGGGACCGCGACTCCGGAGACGTCGGTCGTCCCCACCGCCACCGCCTCGGACCAAAGCCCGGGTGATACGCGGAGTCAGAGGGCCAGGGGGCCGCCGGGAGCCGCCCGAGCCTGCTGTAGGGGAGAGGACCCGAAGACCTCGGGCCAGGCTTCCCTCCGGCCCCCCCGGACCCAGGCGGGGCGGCCCAGCGTACCTGCCTGCGAGTCATACCGCGGGGGGGGGGGACTGGCCGGTCGGCCGGCCTACCGACCGAACGACCGACCGAGCGACAGACCGGTGCGGGGGCCCGACAGACCGGGGAGGCCGTGACCCAGAGCCGATCGGTCGGCTCGCCGCCACCGCCGCCGGCCTTCCCCAGCGCCGCCCGTGCCGCCACGCACGCCTCCTCTCTGGGCCGGCTCGCCTCCCCTAGGCGGGGTAGGCGGGGGAGAGAGCGAGGAGGGGGCCTCGGGGCCCCCGACGGAACTACTGGTCGACCGGACAAAGCTGCCTCCCGGACGCCGGGAGGAGACGCGACGCGCAACCCGGCCCCTCACTCTCCTGCAGGTGCAATCTGCGACGGACCGGCCGCTCCGGCTCCACAGCGACGCCGCGGGGACGGCCGCGTCCGGCAGCCGGGAGAGGCCGGCCCTCTGCCGGGACGCACTACGCCAGACGCCCTCCTTCGCTCGGCTGAGGACGAAGGACCTGTCATATAAAAGCGGACGCCAGGGGGCGCGCGACAACCGCCTTCCCCTGAACCGACACCAGCGAGTCGCTCTGCCCGGGATCGGCGCTCGCCGGCCGGCTCGGAGCTCCACGGACGGCCGGCCCGGAGACAAACCACCGCGCTCCCCGCCCCCGCGCCCCGAGAGGCACCGCAGAGGTCGGGACGAGCGGCCGGGCCCCCTCGGCAACCTCCGGAACGCCGCCGCCGCCGCCACCGGAGCCCCCGGAGACCCTGGACTGAGGCGGCGGCGGCGGCGGCGAAAGTGAAACCAACCGTGGCGGCCGCGGCGGCGGCGGCGGGCGGGCGGGACTCGCCGCCCCAAAGCGGCCCGCCGCGCCCGAGAACGCGGACGCGACTCGGGGAAGGAGATGGATGGGGTCCCGGAGCGGGGACGCTGAAGCCGACCGGCCGGCTCCCAGGTGCGCGACCGCCGCCACCGGTGGCGGCCCCCACCCACCCCGGGTGTCATCACCCGACACCACCCCCGAGTTTCTCTGCCCGGGATGGATCGGCGATCGGCACTCGCCGGCCGGCTCGGGGCTCCGCGGACAGCAGGCGCGGAGAGAAACGGCCGGCCGCGCTCCCTCCCCGCCCCCGCACCCCGAGAGGCACCGCAGAGGTCGGTCGGGGCCAAAGCGGCGGCGGCCGGGGACGGCCGGGGCCCCTCTGCAACCCCCCCCCCCCCGAGCAACGCCACTGGAGCCCCCGGAGACCTACACTGAGATCCCGCCGCCCGTGAAGCCGACAGTGAAACCGTGGCGGGCCGGCGGGCGGGCGGGCCGGCCGGCCTCGCCGTCACGCAGCAGCGGCCCGGGGACGGGTGAAGCTGGCCGGCCAGCCCCGAAACAGAAGACGGACGGGCACCTCCACCACCCGTGCCCGCCCCCCCTCCAACATCGCCGCTTCCACCCTTTGCCCCGTTCACGCCGGCCTGCCCGCCTGCCCCACCCACCCCACCCCACCCCACCCGAAAACTCCTACAATCGCTCACGCCAAGAGGAGAACCCGGGTAGGGAGGGAGCAGAACAGAGAGACCGGGTCCGAGAGCCCGTCTTCCCAGAGAAAACAGGGGTCTTCGTGGATGATGAAGGAGCAAACGGTGCATGAGCCTCGGGGGAAGGAAGGGGTGGGGGGGTTGGGAGGGGTGGAGAGCGGCCTGGGGAAAAACCCACCCAGTACTAAAAGTACTGCCTTTGCTGTGACTGGCATGGTTGGTGACTGATGGAGTGAGTGAGTGAGTGAGTGAGTGGACCCACTCTTCTCTCCCTATTGGGTGTTCACCGTGGTTTCCCTGACCTGTGCTGCGAGTGAGTTGGTGGGTGGGTGGGTGATGCACCTGCTCTCTTTTGGTCAGAAGGTGGAACTCCTCTGAACACTGAAGGCACTGCAGATACACGAGACCTGGGATCCAAACAAATTCCATGACATGGACACCTGGCATGCATGGCATGGTGGTGTGGTGTCTTTGAGATTTAGACTTTTCCCTTTCTTTCTTTCTTTCTTTCGTTCGTTCTTTCTTTCTTTCTTTCTTTCTTTCTTTCTTTCTTTCTTTCTTTCTCTCAGAGGGAGCAAGGGAAGGGGCACGGATTTTAAAGGAAGTAGGATAGTGTTTGCCATGCACTGTGTGGAAAACGAACGATGCAACGTGTGGGCAGGGATGGGGAAGCAAGCGAAAGAAGGGGTAAGGTTGTTCCGAAAAAAAAAAAAAAAACCTAATAATGATAGCAATAAGGACTGGGAATGTGGCTTAGCGGTACAGTGCTGGCTTGGAGCAAAAAGCAGCTCAGGGACGCTATCCCAGGCCCAAGACTAGAGGAAAAAAAAAAATTCCTCCTTGGAAATGAAGGAACCATGTACCTATTTACCATCTCATCTGCCCAGGCCCTTTCTGTGACCGCCTGACAGTTCACAAGCAGTCTCTCATTCTCCCTCCCACTAGCTACCCCTCCTCTGTCTCTGTGTCTCTCTGTGTAAATTTCATCTGTCTATCTACTGTGTGTCTGTGTGTCCGTCTGTCTCTGTCTCTGCCTCCCCCCCCCCCTCTCCAGTCCTCTCTCTCCCTCTTCCACCCTGAGTAGGTGCAGTGACACACATGAGACACTGGACCCCCAGCTCCAAGAGAGTTTCATTTTCAACAACCCAGCAGAATTGACAGCCGGTGGGTCACTCGTCACTCCGTATTCTCCAGATGAGCCTCTTCACCAGAACTTCCTCAACACGGCGGAATCACTGTCCGCCATGACAGGCAGTGTCCGCTAGGTGGCGCCCCAGGACAAGGGGAAACAGCCGACCCAACATCGATCAAGCCCCCGCCCCCCCCTTCCGGGCACCCGAGAACAAACCTCCTCACCCACCCAGGGTGGGGAAGAGGTCTTTGTGCAAGCACTCTAGCAGTGGGCCACACTCCTGGCCTCCGTACTACACAGAAATGGATGTATTGTATTTATCTTCCTATTTATTTCGCCAGTCTGGGGCTTGAACTCAGGGCCGGCCTGCCTGCCTGCCTGCCTGCCTGCCTGCCTGCCTGCCTGCCTGCCTGCCTGCCTGCCTGCGCGCTGTCCTTAGACACTTGTGGCTCAACACCACACTCCCAGCCCATACTAACAATATTTATATTTATTTTATGTATTTATTTATTCATTTATTTATTTTAAAGACAATTGACGGTACACATTTTATTTACAGTGTTGTACGCTGTCTTAATAAAGGGACCGCTTCTCTACTTGAGCCATTTTTAACCAAAGCAAAATAACCTAAGTAATACAAAGGGTTAAAATACAGCATCGAGGTACAAAAACAGACATACTCATTCTAGTTAGGAATGTAATCGGGATGTTACATTTTTTTAGAAGCCACAATTATGTTTAGGAAATCACATAAACATAGATCACTGATTTGAATAAAATGCATACACTTGAAGCAAAGCTTTGTAGTGACCAAACACAAAAAAGTTACCAAAGAATGCACAAAATTAATGTTTATTCCACCTTTGTGTCCTATTCCTGGGTCCTTCGCCAATGTGACATGAGGAAAAAACAAACGCAAAACAGATGAAAAACTGAAATCAGAATCAGTAATGTGATCAAGTAGGGAAACAGATACATTAAAATCTAGCGGCCATCAGCAAGAGTACAGCAAAGATCATGCTGTAAAAAGAAACAAAGAAAACTGCTGAAAACTGTAGGCATCCTATTCTTTCAAACCAGCAAAATACGCTCCTGCATAACAATGACACATACACAGAATTTTTTTCCCATAAAGGTATAGAAATGCAAGTTCTTTTTTAATAGTGTGGATGGGCAAATGTGTGTGTCATGGTCATTTTACTAGGCTTTTACAGAGTGAGCCAGGAACACATGTATAGATTCTGGGGATGACGTGTACTGTCATTCTTTGATGGGTATAGTGGACACTCTAGCAAAAGTTAAAAAAAAAATGAATACAGAAGTACAAGACAAAGGCGAATGAGACTTCCCTTATTTTTTTTTTTTTTTTTTTTTTTTTTTGCCAGTCCTGGGCTTGAGCTCAGGTTCTGGGCACAGTCCTTGGACTTTCTCAAGGCTAGAGCTCTACCCCTTGAGCCTCAGCACCACTTCTGGCTTTTTTCTATGTATGTGGTACCAAGGAATCGAATCCGGGTCTTCTTGCATGCTAGGCAAGCACTTTAACCACTAGGCCAAACTCCCGGCCCCAGAGACTTCTCTTATATCTTAGTCACATTTAGATGGAATCAAATTTAAATGCAGTCCACTCTGCTTCGATGAGGCTTTGGTTCAGCTCCCAGTCTCCATTGCCTGACGCAGTCTCCTATGAGAACGCTCCGAAGGTGTCTTCTTAAACCACAAACCTATTTTTAGTGGTGGAGCCGCTCTTAGTAGCTGTCGGGTTTTTTTTTTAATTTCCCCCCCCCCCCCCCAGTCCTGGGGCTTGCAGTTTAGGCCTGAGCATCCTCCATGGGCTCTTTCCTCAAGGCTAGCAGTCTGCCACTTGAGCCATAGCACCACTTCCATCTCGTCTATGTACTTGGCACTGAGGAATCAAACCTGGGTCTCCGTGCATGCTAGACAAGCACTCACTCTACCGCTCTAGGTCAAACTCCCAGCCCCCTGACCAATTTTTAAAAGTTAAAAAAAAAATGCAATGCTAACGATGATGACACCTTGGCAGAAAACGCTGGAAGTGGTTCTGTGGCTCGATTGGCAGAATACTAGCCGAAGAAAGGTCCAAGGACCGAGCGCCCAGGCCCTAACTTCAGGTCTGAGGACCTGGGGTGGCGGGGAGGGAGGGGGATCTCGGCCCTGGGAATGAACTGGCAAAATACGAACTGAGTACTAACTCGCTAAACTACATCGATAGCATCTGCCCAAAAAGCCAGATGGAAGTGGATTTGTGGCTCCAATAGTAGAACTTCAGTCTCAGGTGAAAAAGCTCAAGGACAGCAATCCAGGCCCCAGGCAGGACCAATCATCCATCATCCTCAATGATCATCATCATCATCATCATCTGTGATCCTGAAATCTCTCGCCTGGGAAATGGAAGCAGGCCCTGGCCTGGCCCTGGGCCTGGCCTGGCCTGAGCTTGGGAAAATGAAGAGGAGACCAGACTCCTGACTTCCTCCCCTCTCTCCTCTCTCCCCAGGGAGGTCAGCCAAGTGGGGGGTCAGCCGCACGGGGCATTTCGTACTCACACACCCGGCCTCACCGAAGGGTACAGGGCAGAGCCCAGTCCTGCCAAGACATGCCCACGCCCTCCCCCAATTCTGTCTGTGGACTGGGGCGGCACTCACTCCGCCACAGGCAGGGGGCGGGTGGTAGCAGTCTGACCAGTCCAGCTAGTAGGAGACAAGCCAGCCAGCCCATCCATGGCCCAGGAAAGCAGGGAAGTGGCCGGCAGCAGAAAAAAAAATACTCCCAAAGCTGCCTTTTCCTGCCCAAGGATCAGGCCAAGCACACGAGAGGCTGTGTTTGTCAAGACAGAGTGAAGTGTGAGCCATTTCCCCGCGCGCGGTGTGCGGTGTGTGTCTGCGGGGGGGGGGGGGGGGGGGCGGGGGGGGGGAGAGACGCCGGGTGGGTGGGGGTGGGGGTGGGGTGAAGGCAAGCCACTCAGCTAGTCAGCTCCTCCCCAGAAAAGCTCGGACTGCGGACTGTGCTTTGTCTTGTAAATGTTGTCATGGCAACGGCCTGACATTCCTGTTAGGCTTCACCCTGCGGGTGGGGGTGGGGCCTGGGGAAGAGAAACCACCAAAGGGAAATAAATAAAAAAAAAAAAAAAATCAAATACTACAGAGAACCAAACAAACAACAAGACAAACAGCTAGCGGGCCCGGAATTCCACGACCGCTACCTTCAGGAAAATCGTTTCAAGGAAGTAGGATCGATGAGACCGGGAGTTTGGCCTAGTGGGAGAGGGCTTGCTTAGCAAACGGGAAGACCCGGCTTCCATTCCTCAGTGAAGTCAGAAACGAATGCTGCAGCTGTTGCTGCTGTGGTTGACGACGTGGTAGAGCTCTGGCCGGGAGAAAGCCCAGGCCCTGAGTTTCAGTTCGGGAGGCACGGGAAAGTACCGCTAGGCATTCACAGACAAGACAGCCCGGGTGCACACCTTCCAAATGCAGGGCTCCAGTGAAGGCAATCCCACCAGGAAGGAGGCAGTCTCAGAGGCCTGGTTGGAGGGTAGGCCTCAGCCTAAAAATGACCTCGATACTGTGTTTTTCATGTTTCCCCTTCGGGGCCCTCTGTCTGTCTGTCTGTCTGTCTGTCTGTCTGTCTGTCTGTCTGTCTGTCTGTCTCTGTCTCTGTCTCTCTGTCTCTGCCTCTCTGTCTGTCTGTCTGTCTGTCTGTCTGTCTGTCTCTGTCTCTCTGTCTCTGTCTCTGTCTCTCTCTCTCCCCCTCCCTCCCTCCCTCCCTCCTTCTCTCTCTCTCCCTCCATCCCCCTCTTCTTTTTCTGTACTTTGAACCGGAGAGTTATTGAGCACCTAAAATTCTGTATTTTACTTAGATCTGGTGACTTGGTGGAGACAGAAGAAAACCAGTTTTCTTAGGAAACATGGATAAGGGGAGGGAGGAAAAGGAGGTAGGGTTTCTCTCCTTTCTCTGTCTTTTTTTTTTTTTGGGGGGCCAGTCCTGGGGCTTGTACTCAGGGCCTGAGCACTGTCTTTGGGCTTCTTTCTCAAGGCTAGAGCTCTACCACTTGAGCCAGAGCACCACACACTTCTGGGTTTTTTTTATTGTGATTATTTTGCCCCCTATGGATGTGGTTGGTACCAAGGAATGGAACCCCCCGGGCCTTTGCGCATGCTAAGCCAGCACTCTTCCACTAGGCCAAACTCCTGTCCCCTCATTTCTGTATTTGTTTGCTGGTTTTGGCCAGTCCTGGGGCTTGAACTCGGGGCCTAGGCACTATCCCAGAGCCTCACTGCCCCTTGTGGCTTTTCCTGCCTATGTGTGAGTGACTGAGCAATGGAAGTCCGTGAAGAACTGACCCGCGCTCAGTTTTCCCTGGAGCTTACAGATGCCAGGGAAACCTTGCAGCAGCAGCAGCAGCAGACTGTCTGACTCCAGCATAGCCAATGTACCCGAGCTTGCCCACCTGTAAACATGCCACCACCACGGGGGCCCAGACTTTGGAAAGCCCACCCCACCACCCCGCCCGACCTTCCCTTGTGGACGTTTTCTCGGTTTTCTTTTGGGTTTGGGGTGGGGGGGGTGTTTTCTTCAACTCTTTCATTCACCCCCGCCTGCCTCCTTGCTCAGACCTCCCTCACCAACCCCACTCCTGAACCCCCTTCCACACGGTCTCCAAGCCTGCGGGAAGGCTGTGTCCCCCCCCCCCCGCAGGCTGCTGCTGCCGCTATCTATCCCAGTAAACAGTGGAAGATCATCCGGCCTGTTTCCTTCTTTCTTCCCCAGTTTTTCCTAACACTGACTGAGTGTTTCAGGTAGGCTAGGCAGGCACTGTCCCATGAAACCGCATTCCCGGTCCCACCATGATTTTTTTTTTTGGTGCGCGTGCAAGTCACAAGACCATCCCCACCCACCAACCCCCCCCCAAAAAAAAAACAAAAACAAAAAATTAAGTCGAGACGCATCTCCTGTGAGTAGAGAAGAAAGACCAACTTGCCGGGCACGGTGGCCACTCAGGAGGCTGAGGTCTGTCTGAGGACCAAGGTTCAGAGCCAGCCTGGGTACCACAGGACGACCCGACCCGAGAGACACTTATCTCCCCCAAATACACTCTAGGAAACGGGAAGTGGGGCTTGGCTCCGGGGTAGGGTGCCAGCCTTCACGTGAAGAGCGCCCACCCGGGGCCTAGTTCGAGCCCCAGGACCCACCCCCCAGAAAAGGAAGAAAAAAAGACAAAGAGGAAGGGCAGGAAGCCATTTGGGGGAAGGAACAATGAAGGAAATGCCCCCCAAACATCCAGAACTCAGTCACTGACTGGGTCACCTGAACGTGACTAGTCGATCTATCCGTCCATCTGTCCAGCCTGCTACTTGTGGATGGATGCCTGCCTGCCTGCCTGCCTGCCTGCCTGCCTGCCCGATTCGTGTCTCTACCCACCCACCCCCACCCCCACCAACACTTGTTCACTCCTGCTTTTGTTTCTGTACTCCAGAAAGAACTGTATTTTAGGGCCAGCGGGTCTGCCAGTCTCCCTGCCAGCCTGGAAACCACGGGCAGCAGCTTCCACTGCAGAGTCCAGGAAGGAACACACACACACACACACACACACACACACACACACACACACACACACACACACACACACACACACTGCACTGAAGCACCTACATGGCGGGGGCTCCCAGAAATGCAAAGAATCCATTTAGTGGCCTCTCAGCTCATTTGCAGCACCGATACTGTGTCAACATGTCACTTCATCACTGTTTCTGAAGATGGAAATTCCTCTGACCCCAGCTGTACCCCCTCACCACCCACCCAAGAGGGGCAGTAAGGGCAGTAGGTTTTGATCACCGTGTGTGTGTACGAAGGTTAAGAGCGTAAGATCTTCTGGGAGCATGGTAGTTATGAAAACAAAGTAGCAGGGGTGGGCTAGAATAGAACGGTGGCTCTTTAAAACACACGCACAAGCAAACAATAGGCTAAGAAGGAAGACCCAAAAAAGGCCCAAGGACCGCAGGGGGTGGTGCCAGTCCCTGGCAGTGGCTCACCCAGTTGCTGGGGAGTCTGACATCTGTGGGTAGAGATTCAAGTCCAGCTCAAGCTCCAAACTTTCTCTGTCTCTCTTTCTCTTTCTCTCTCTCTCTCTCTCTCTCTCTCTCTCTCTCTCTCTCTCTTCTTTCTTTTTTCTCTCTCCTCCCTCCCTCCCTCCCTCCCTCCCTCCCTTCCTTCCAAGTTATGGCCCCTGAACTCAAGGCCTGGGCACTCTGGCCTTGATCTCTCTGGAGGCTACGGAGTGCCTGCACCACTTCTGGCTTTTCTGTGTACGCAGTCCAGAGAACCTAGGGCTTCATGCGTGCATGCTACGCAAGTATTCTATCACTGGGTCACACTCCTGGCCCCCTTTTGAGATTCTTCATCGTGATTCCTCACTACAAATGCCACAAGTGGACCCTGGCCCCTTCCCGCCCCGCCCCTCCCTGGGCCATTCCAGGTGACCAAGGCCAGCAGCGCGTGTCCGCCATCTAGTGTCAACTTTCGGAAACTACCAGGGCTGTGAATTCCCATGGCGGGTCTGTCCTTCGATTCGGTCCGGTAGGACCTGGGGTGGGTGCAGGCCACAGAGAGTAGGTGAGATGGACATTGAAAATCAGTACGTGCAGGGACACACACCAACCAGCCAGCGCCCAAATTCCGGCCACCTATGCTCTTCTCTTCCACTCAGTCGGGTCGGGTCAGGCCGGGCTGGGCCGGGCCTAACCAAGACTAGCTCTTCACAGAAACCAGGGAGGGGTTGTTGTTGTTGTTGTTGGTGGTGGTGGTGGTGGTGGTGGTGGTGGTGTGCAGGAGGAGAGAGAGAGAGAGAGAGAGAGAGAGAGAGAGAGAGAGAGAGAGAGAGAGACAGACAGACAGACAGACAGACAGACAGACAGACAGACAGACAACAGACACAGAGAGCGCAGGAGAGCCCTTCTCGAGTGTTCTGTCAAAGCATACATCTGCATGGAAGGGGTTTCGGTGTGTGTGTGTGTGTGTGTGTGTGTGTGTGTGAAGTCATGTATCCTATTCCTGAGGAATGTCACTGTCACCCCTCTACACATGACACCCCGACAATGAAGAAAGCAGAAGCAGCAGCAGCACAAGCAGAGGAAGAAATAAATAGAATTCATTCTTCCGGTGTGTTGGGTGTGGCTGGGCTTGGACTGCTGTGTCACTCAGTCCTTCTCCACGACTAGCAAGGCCGGGGTCTCCCTGGTCAGTCACATCCTCAAGTCCCCTCCCTGGTGCTTGGACACTCCCAGAAACCGGCGAGCGAGTTCAGGGGCCAACCCAACCTATCCCACCACACCCCCCCCCATCGTTCATCTGTCCATCCGCCCCCCTGCCCACCCGCCCCACACCCCGACCCCGAAGAACCTTCTCTCTCCATGCCGCCCCCCCCCCGCATCAGACGTCAGAAATGCAACCCCCTTTCATCTTGGGAGTGGAATACAAACACAAGCCAAAGACAGTGCGATTCAAGCAAATGGGTCCTTTTATTTTATTTCCAGGAGAGGGCTGTGAGGTTATGGTGGGGGCAGGGGGGCGGGAGCTGGGGAGGAGGAAGAGGCAGGGGCAGGGGCAGGGGCAGGGGCAGTAGCAGGAGCAGGAGCAGGAGCAGGAGCAGGGGTGCTCAGGGGTCAGGACAGGAGGAGGCTTGCTTCTTCCCCAAAATCTCGCCTTGCATCCCTGGCTCAGCAAAACCTCCACACACACACCAAAGGTGCACTGGATCGGATTCCTAGCTGGCTGCCTTCTGCTAAGTGCTGAGTTGGTTCAGGCATCGCTCCCTGGTCCGGTGGTCTATCCAGCGGTCCCTGGTGGGGTGTGGAAGATAAAGAGATGTTACAAGGAGGAGCAGTCTTTCCTTCCTCATCATGGTTTTGTTTGTAGCTTCATACCCCCCCCACCCCCACACGCCCCCATCCACTTTCTATACACTTCCCAGGAAGGCACAAACCTCTGCTAGACATCTGGTTGACCTTCGGAACAAAACAGAGCCATCTGGTCGACCTCCAGGACGGAACACAGACATCTGGTCGACCTCGGCGTGCTTAGGCAGGGACAACTGGTCGACCTGGACCTTTCGTGGAGGGAAGGAGTACGACTCCCCCCGGAGTCCCCCGGACTCGACTCCCCCGGACTCCCCCGGACTCCCCCGGACTCCCCCGGACTCCCCCGGACTCCCTCCGAGTCCGAGTCCGAGTCCGAGTCCGAGTCCGAGTCCGAGTCCGAGTCCGAGTCCGGGTCCGGGTCCGGGTCCGGGTCCGGGTCCGGGTCCGGGTCCGGGTCCGGGTCCGGGTCCGGGTCCGGGTCCGGGTCCGGGTCCGAGTCCGAGTCCGAGGGTTGTCGCTAGGTCCTCGGCGGGTCCCTGAGTCCTTGGTCCCCCGTGTCCACGGACCCCGGTCCCCGGTCCTTGGCCGGTCCCCGAATTCTTGCGTCCCGGGTCCCTGGGATCCTCTCCTCCGTCCATGCCGCGGGTTGTCGCTAGGACCCCGGTGGGTGGGTCCCCGGGATCCTCGACGTCCGAGTCCGAGTGCCTATCCGAGTCGCGGATTGTCGGCAGGTCCTCAGCGGGTCACCCCGTCCACGGGTCCACGGCATGTCCCGGCGGCTCCACGGACCCCGGTCCTCGGTCCTCGGTCCTCGGTCCTCGGTCCTCTGCGAGTCCCCTGCGG
>JANJXV010001036.1:75000-92500 GCA_024803745.1 Megascapheus bottae | reverse complement strand
GGCGGAACGAGCGTCCGAGGGCACACGCGAGGCGACGCGGAGCGGGTGCGGCCGCGGCCGTGGAGACGGCGCGGTGCGGTGCGGTGCGGTCCTCGGCACCGGGACCGAGGAGGCCGCCGAACGCCAACAAGCGGCCGACGGCGACCGGGAGACACCGACGGGCCCGAGACCGGCGGGCCCCCCCAGACCAAGCACCCGCGCCACCGACCTTGCCAACCCGGGCCGGACCGGCAGGCGGGGCGCAGTCGCGAGCAAGAGACGGGCGGCGGCGAGCGAGCGGCAGAGAGCACAGACCAAGAGCGAGCGGGCGGGCAGAAGCCCCGGCGACCGGAAGGAAACGCACGCGCGCGCACGCGCCACGTCACCGGCCGCGGGGTTCTCGCCACGCTCCTCCAGCCGGCTCCCCTCGCTCACACGCGCACGACACCGCCCCAGCAAGCTGCGCCCCGGGGCCGGGACCGGGACCGGGGGACCGGCGGCGGCGGGGTGATGGGGAGGGGGCCACGGCCACGACCCCGAGACGGAATCACCGGCCGCCGATGGCCGATGGCGGCGGCGGCGGCAGCCCCGGATCCGCGGGAGAGGGGCACCACCGCCCCAAAACCAGACCGCGGCCACAACACACGCTTCTCGCGACGCCGCCGGCGTGGAGCGGGCCAAAGGCAAGCACGGGACCGGGGCTGCGACCGACCCGCGGCGGCGACTCGCGCGGAGGGGGGCGCGCACACCACCACCCCGGATCGGAGAACACGGGCGGAGGGCTCCCCCGGCCAAGCCAGAAGCGGCAGGGCGAGACACGGGCAGGCCTACGACGATGGGTGGGCGGAAGGGGAGGAGGAGAGGCACCCCGGGAACCGACGACGCCCGTGCGGGGTCTTCCCCGTCACCAAAAGGGCACCGGCCCTAGGGACCCGCGGCGGGCAACACCCGCGCCAGGGACGCACACGGGAATCTCACCGCCGGCACCCCCATGGCACACTGGCGGTCCCGCGCGCGGAACCCCGGACGGGTGGTCACACCAGACCGACGGGGAGCCCTGGGTCGGCGCCACGGAGCGCGTCCCCCCCTCCAACCAGCCGACGCCACCTCCCCTCGGCCGTCGCACGGTGGCCGGCCACCAGGGCCAACTCGGCGAGGACCGGGAAAGGCGACCGACCGGTGGGAGGGGGCCGGGCAGGGCACGACGTGGCTCCACCGGGCGAGTGAGGCGAGTGGCGAGCGAGCGGCCGGGCCCACGACCCCCGATGCCGACGGGAGAGGGGGAGCCTTCCGGGCACGGACGGGCCACCAGGCAAACGAACTCGGGATCTCACCGCCCCCAGCTCCGGAGCGGTCCCGGGAGACGCCTGGGACGCCGAGCCGGCCCGACCAACGTGGGATCGGATCACCACCCTCTACCACCGGCGCCGGTGGCCGGGGGCCCACCCACCACACGGGCGGGGCCACCAAAGGAGAGCTCGCCACGCACGCCACAGGGACCTCACCGCGCCCGCGGAAGCCAAGCCAAGCCAAGCCGCACTCTCCGAGCTCCACTCCGCCATAACCATCCACACCACCGGGCAACGCCAGAAACCACGTGTCTGACACTCGGCCTCCTCGGCCGGCCGGAGCAGCACCCACACGCACCGCTTTCCCACGGCTCCGGAGGGGGTCGCCACCCCCCACCACGGAGCGTCGCCGCGGAACGGCCTCACAGCCACGGAGCACCACACCGCCTGGCTCGCACGCAACGCCGTCGTGGCCGGTGGACGTCGCCCGACGCGGACGCCGGGGCGGAGGGCGGCCGAGAGCCAACCCGCCCGAGGGCGGCGGTGCGGGAGCGGGAGGAGGGGGGACGGGACCCGACCCCTCCTCCGAGTGCCCGGGCAGCCGCACGGCCACACCACATCGCCCTCGCGCGACGAGCCCGCACGCGGCTCAGACCAGCGCGCCGCTGCTTGCCTGAGGCGGGGGGGTGGGGACAGGTCGGGAAATCGCCCACACCGCTGCCACAACCAGGCGCCGGCCCCGAGAGAGAGGCCCCGCGGGATCCTCCCCCAGCTCGGAGGGGGGAGGCGCGGGCACGCAAGCGATCGGCCATCGCGCACGCGACTTGGGGCAAGCCGCTAAGCGCTCTCCAAGAAGCGGGACGACGGGGGACGGCCAGAGCCGCGGGAGCCCATCGGGAGCGACCCCCGCCAGCCCAGCGGGAGCAGCACCGCCCCCCGAACCAAGATAGCTAGAGAACACACCTCTCACTCTGAGGGGGTGCCGGACCCAGCCCGACGGAGCCCCCGCCAGGGGTCACCGCCAAAGGCGCCCATCCAGCGGCACGGGCAGGAGGGGGGGTCTGCGGTCCGAGCAACACCGGCTCCGGCGGTGCCGCTCGCGCGAGAGGGCAAAGGGGCGGTCGAGGGTGCACAGGCGCACGGCGGAGAACCCGGCCCCCGAGCGGCTCACCTCCACTGCAACTTCTCAGGTCCCCCAGCGAGGCCGCCAGGAGACACGGCAGGGAAGGAGCACAGCCGAAGGCCGGGAACAGCGGCTCACCAACAAAGGGAGGAGACCGCTCCGCCCACCGGCACCCCGAGACACGCACACCCGGCCTCTCGGGCCGACCGCCTCGACCCCCGAGAAGGCACCGCATCTCCAACAGCGACAGCCTCCCCCTGACTCGAGCGAGGATGGCCGGGACACGCCACGGGCAGCGAGCCACCAGACGGGGCACGGGAAACGGGAACGACACCACCGCCCAGCTTCGGGCACCTGGGGGTCGACCGGGAGCTTTCTCGGGAGTACCGCAAGAGAGCCGGGAGCTGCAGACGCTTTTGCACCGCAGCACGGGAGTCCACGGGGCACAGAGCCCACCCTCGCCGCGGAGAGGGCCGGCCCCGTGGCGCTACGAGTGGCCGGAAAGGGGAGGCGAGATCAGAGTTGCCCCCCTTGCCGGCACACAGGTCCCCGATCTCACGGCAAGAGCGGGGAGAGCGCGGCCGAGCCCGGATGCCGCACCCCTGCCTCCCGCACACCACCAACACGGTGGGACGGAGAGGCGAGGGGCCCACGAGCAGCACGAGAAGAGCGGTCCCATTCGCCATGAATGTCCGTCCCTCGCCTGGCGCAGCTTAGGCCCGGGCCCGAAGGAGATCGCATCACCACCACATCGGTCACGAGAAGGGATGGGGAGACAACCACGCGGCACTCGGAGGCAGCGGGCCCGGGAGCGAAGCGTGACCCTGGGCTAGACGTAGCCAGGGGAGAGAGAGAGCGAAAGAAAAAAAAAAAATTGGCCACCTGGCAAGGTGCAGATATAGGTACGACACCCCGAGCCCATGGCACCCCAAGCTTTCGGGAACGCCGGGGACCGCCGCGGCCAGCGAGAGTACCGGAAGGAAGGCAGCGACAAGAAAAAAAAAAAAGCCGGTGCTCGGGAAAGACCGGCACAACCAAAAAGAAAAAGGCCGAGAAAACTCAGCAAAGGCCGCCACACCAGGGAGGGCACCGCAGCAGGACGGGCTACTGCTGCGTGAACGGGGCGTGGACCGGAAAAAAAAAAAAAAACGGGGGCCGGCTCCCCCTCTTCCCGCCTTCTCGGGCACCCCACGGGTGGAGAGCACGCGCCGACAACCGCCTTCCAAAAGGCTGCCGGCGCAGGGAGAAAACACGGGCAAGTGAGCGGCACAGCGCAGACCACCCACCCCCCCCGGGCCGACCCGGGAAGGTCTTCCTCGAGCGGGGAGACAGGCGTCACTCAGGCAACCGGGCGGTCGAGTGACCCAAACGCCACCGCGATCCACCAACCACACGAGCCACCACAGGGCCAGGGCCTGCGCAGGGCGGCGGGAGCACGCGGGAGGAGGAGGCGGGGAAGGGGCACACGGGGCGGCAGCGGGGAAAAGCCCGGGCACACGGCACCCCGAGAGACGGCTGAGCACCCACTGACAGCCACCGAGAGAGGGCATGTCAGCACCATCCTGCAGGTACAAATCGCACACGTCACGACACGAAAAGTAGGTCCTCCAGCAGGGGGGATAACTCGCTCACGTCACGGGCCTCTCGGAACCCAATCTCGGTACCGCTGTCCCCAACACCTCCCCAACGGGGAGAAACACGGAACTCGCTGTACAACTGGTCGACCACGCAAAAAAAAAAAAAAAAAAAAAAAAAAAAAGTACACGAGAAGCGAGAGCGGGCTAGGAGGTGGCGGAGATCAGAGCAAGCCTTCCCCGGTATCTCGGGCACTCAGACGTGCGCACCCGCCCGGACGCGCATGGGCTCACGGCCCGGTCGGTAGGGGGCGTCCTACCGGGCAGGCAGGCGCGCGGCCCCGGCCCCGGCCCCGGCCCCGGCCCCGGCCCCGGCCCCGGCCCCGGCCCCGGAGTCGGCTGGGCAGCCGGGGGCACCCACGCACACACACACACCGGGAGCGGGTCCGGGTCCCTGTCTCCGGAGGTCTTCCTTCCTCCCGGCAGGGGCCCAGAGGCCAGGGCGAACCGGGCGAGTCCACGCCGGCGTCCCACACACCTCAGTACCTGGGTCCCGCCGGGTTCCGAGGTTCTCGTCGGCCGCACACGCGGGCACCTCGGGCCCGACGACCCTCCTAGGCGGGGGACCGCGCGTCCGGGCCCCCGCCACCCACCGGCGATCACTCGGGGACCGCGACTCCGGAGACGTCGGTCGTCCCCACCGCCACCGCCTCGGACCAAAGCCCGGGTGATACGCGGAGTCAGAGGGCCAGGGGGCCGCCGGGAGCCGCCCGAGCCTGCTGTAGGGGAGAGGACCCGAAGACCTCGGGCCAGGCTTCCCTCCGGCCCCCCCGGACCCAGGCGGGGCGGCCCAGCGTACCTGCCTGCGAGTCATACCGCGGGGGGGGGGGACTGGCCGGTCGGCCGGCCTACCGACCGAACGACCGACCGAGCGACAGACCGGTGCGGGGGCCCGACAGACCGGGGAGGCCGTGACCCAGAGCCGATCGGTCGGCTCGCCGCCACCGCCGCCGGCCTTCCCCAGCGCCGCCCGTGCCGCCACGCACGCCTCCTCTCTGGGCCGGCTCGCCTCCCCTAGGCGGGGTAGGCGGGGGAGAGAGCGAGGAGGGGGCCTCGGGGCCCCCGACGGAACTACTGGTCGACCGGACAAAGCTGCCTCCCGGACGCCGGGAGGAGACGCGACGCGCAACCCGGCCCCTCACTCTCCTGCAGGTGCAATCTGCGACGGACCGGCCGCTCCGGCTCCACAGCGACGCCGCGGGGACGGCCGCGTCCGGCAGCCGGGAGAGGCCGGCCCTCTGCCGGGACGCACTACGCCAGACGCCCTCCTTCGCTCGGCTGAGGACGAAGGACCTGTCATATAAAAGCGGACGCCAGGGGGCGCGCGACAACCGCCTTCCCCTGAACCGACACCAGCGAGTCGCTCTGCCCGGGATCGGCGCTCGCCGGCCGGCTCGGAGCTCCACGGACGGCCGGCCCGGAGACAAACCACCGCGCTCCCCGCCCCCGCGCCCCGAGAGGCACCGCAGAGGTCGGGACGAGCGGCCGGGCCCCCTCGGCAACCTCCGGAACGCCGCCGCCGCCGCCACCGGAGCCCCCGGAGACCCTGGACTGAGGCGGCGGCGGCGGCGGCGAAAGTGAAACCAACCGTGGCGGCCGCGGCGGCGGCGGCGGGCGGGCGGGACTCGCCGCCCCAAAGCGGCCCGCCGCGCCCGAGAACGCGGACGCGACTCGGGGAAGGAGATGGATGGGGTCCCGGAGCGGGGACGCTGAAGCCGACCGGCCGGCTCCCAGGTGCGCGACCGCCGCCACCGGTGGCGGCCCCCACCCACCCCGGGTGTCATCACCCGACACCACCCCCGAGTTTCTCTGCCCGGGATGGATCGGCGATCGGCACTCGCCGGCCGGCTCGGGGCTCCGCGGACAGCAGGCGCGGAGAGAAACGGCCGGCCGCGCTCCCTCCCCGCCCCCGCACCCCGAGAGGCACCGCAGAGGTCGGTCGGGGCCAAAGCGGCGGCGGCCGGGGACGGCCGGGGCCCCTCTGCAACCCCCCCCCCCCCGAGCAACGCCACTGGAGCCCCCGGAGACCTACACTGAGATCCCGCCGCCCGTGAAGCCGACAGTGAAACCGTGGCGGGCCGGCGGGCGGGCGGGCCGGCCGGCCTCGCCGTCACGCAGCAGCGGCCCGGGGACGGGTGAAGCTGGCCGGCCAGCCCCGAAACAGAAGACGGACGGGCACCTCCACCACCCGTGCCCGCCCCCCCTCCAACATCGCCGCTTCCACCCTTTGCCCCGTTCACGCCGGCCTGCCCGCCTGCCCCACCCACCCCACCCCACCCCACCCGAAAACTCCTACAATCGCTCACGCCAAGAGGAGAACCCGGGTAGGGAGGGAGCAGAACAGAGAGACCGGGTCCGAGAGCCCGTCTTCCCAGAGAAAACAGGGGTCTTCGTGGATGATGAAGGAGCAAACGGTGCATGAGCCTCGGGGGAAGGAAGGGGTGGGGGGGTTGGGAGGGGTGGAGAGCGGCCTGGGGAAAAACCCACCCAGTACTAAAAGTACTGCCTTTGCTGTGACTGGCATGGTTGGTGACTGATGGAGTGAGTGAGTGAGTGAGTGAGTGGACCCACTCTTCTCTCCCTATTGGGTGTTCACCGTGGTTTCCCTGACCTGTGCTGCGAGTGAGTTGGTGGGTGGGTGGGTGATGCACCTGCTCTCTTTTGGTCAGAAGGTGGAACTCCTCTGAACACTGAAGGCACTGCAGATACACGAGACCTGGGATCCAAACAAATTCCATGACATGGACACCTGGCATGCATGGCATGGTGGTGTGGTGTCTTTGAGATTTAGACTTTTCCCTTTCTTTCTTTCTTTCTTTCGTTCGTTCTTTCTTTCTTTCTTTCTTTCTTTCTTTCTTTCTTTCTTTCTTTCTCTCAGAGGGAGCAAGGGAAGGGGCACGGATTTTAAAGGAAGTAGGATAGTGTTTGCCATGCACTGTGTGGAAAACGAACGATGCAACGTGTGGGCAGGGATGGGGAAGCAAGCGAAAGAAGGGGTAAGGTTGTTCCGAAAAAAAAAAAAAAAACCTAATAATGATAGCAATAAGGACTGGGAATGTGGCTTAGCGGTACAGTGCTGGCTTGGAGCAAAAAGCAGCTCAGGGACGCTATCCCAGGCCCAAGACTAGAGGAAAAAAAAAAATTCCTCCTTGGAAATGAAGGAACCATGTACCTATTTACCATCTCATCTGCCCAGGCCCTTTCTGTGACCGCCTGACAGTTCACAAGCAGTCTCTCATTCTCCCTCCCACTAGCTACCCCTCCTCTGTCTCTGTGTCTCTCTGTGTAAATTTCATCTGTCTATCTACTGTGTGTCTGTGTGTCCGTCTGTCTCTGTCTCTGCCTCCCCCCCCCCCTCTCCAGTCCTCTCTCTCCCTCTTCCACCCTGAGTAGGTGCAGTGACACACATGAGACACTGGACCCCCAGCTCCAAGAGAGTTTCATTTTCAACAACCCAGCAGAATTGACAGCCGGTGGGTCACTCGTCACTCCGTATTCTCCAGATGAGCCTCTTCACCAGAACTTCCTCAACACGGCGGAATCACTGTCCGCCATGACAGGCAGTGTCCGCTAGGTGGCGCCCCAGGACAAGGGGAAACAGCCGACCCAACATCGATCAAGCCCCCGCCCCCCCCTTCCGGGCACCCGAGAACAAACCTCCTCACCCACCCAGGGTGGGGAAGAGGTCTTTGTGCAAGCACTCTAGCAGTGGGCCACACTCCTGGCCTCCGTACTACACAGAAATGGATGTATTGTATTTATCTTCCTATTTATTTCGCCAGTCTGGGGCTTGAACTCAGGGCCGGCCTGCCTGCCTGCCTGCCTGCCTGCCTGCCTGCCTGCCTGCCTGCCTGCCTGCCTGCCTGCGCGCTGTCCTTAGACACTTGTGGCTCAACACCACACTCCCAGCCCATACTAACAATATTTATATTTATTTTATGTATTTATTTATTCATTTATTTATTTTAAAGACAATTGACGGTACACATTTTATTTACAGTGTTGTACGCTGTCTTAATAAAGGGACCGCTTCTCTACTTGAGCCATTTTTAACCAAAGCAAAATAACCTAAGTAATACAAAGGGTTAAAATACAGCATCGAGGTACAAAAACAGACATACTCATTCTAGTTAGGAATGTAATCGGGATGTTACATTTTTTTAGAAGCCACAATTATGTTTAGGAAATCACATAAACATAGATCACTGATTTGAATAAAATGCATACACTTGAAGCAAAGCTTTGTAGTGACCAAACACAAAAAAGTTACCAAAGAATGCACAAAATTAATGTTTATTCCACCTTTGTGTCCTATTCCTGGGTCCTTCGCCAATGTGACATGAGGAAAAAACAAACGCAAAACAGATGAAAAACTGAAATCAGAATCAGTAATGTGATCAAGTAGGGAAACAGATACATTAAAATCTAGCGGCCATCAGCAAGAGTACAGCAAAGATCATGCTGTAAAAAGAAACAAAGAAAACTGCTGAAAACTGTAGGCATCCTATTCTTTCAAACCAGCAAAATACGCTCCTGCATAACAATGACACATACACAGAATTTTTTTCCCATAAAGGTATAGAAATGCAAGTTCTTTTTTAATAGTGTGGATGGGCAAATGTGTGTGTCATGGTCATTTTACTAGGCTTTTACAGAGTGAGCCAGGAACACATGTATAGATTCTGGGGATGACGTGTACTGTCATTCTTTGATGGGTATAGTGGACACTCTAGCAAAAGTTAAAAAAAAAATGAATACAGAAGTACAAGACAAAGGCGAATGAGACTTCCCTTATTTTTTTTTTTTTTTTTTTTTTTTTTTGCCAGTCCTGGGCTTGAGCTCAGGTTCTGGGCACAGTCCTTGGACTTTCTCAAGGCTAGAGCTCTACCCCTTGAGCCTCAGCACCACTTCTGGCTTTTTTCTATGTATGTGGTACCAAGGAATCGAATCCGGGTCTTCTTGCATGCTAGGCAAGCACTTTAACCACTAGGCCAAACTCCCGGCCCCAGAGACTTCTCTTATATCTTAGTCACATTTAGATGGAATCAAATTTAAATGCAGTCCACTCTGCTTCGATGAGGCTTTGGTTCAGCTCCCAGTCTCCATTGCCTGACGCAGTCTCCTATGAGAACGCTCCGAAGGTGTCTTCTTAAACCACAAACCTATTTTTAGTGGTGGAGCCGCTCTTAGTAGCTGTCGGGTTTTTTTTTTAATTTCCCCCCCCCCCCCCCAGTCCTGGGGCTTGCAGTTTAGGCCTGAGCATCCTCCATGGGCTCTTTCCTCAAGGCTAGCAGTCTGCCACTTGAGCCATAGCACCACTTCCATCTCGTCTATGTACTTGGCACTGAGGAATCAAACCTGGGTCTCCGTGCATGCTAGACAAGCACTCACTCTACCGCTCTAGGTCAAACTCCCAGCCCCCTGACCAATTTTTAAAAGTTAAAAAAAAAATGCAATGCTAACGATGATGACACCTTGGCAGAAAACGCTGGAAGTGGTTCTGTGGCTCGATTGGCAGAATACTAGCCGAAGAAAGGTCCAAGGACCGAGCGCCCAGGCCCTAACTTCAGGTCTGAGGACCTGGGGTGGCGGGGAGGGAGGGGGATCTCGGCCCTGGGAATGAACTGGCAAAATACGAACTGAGTACTAACTCGCTAAACTACATCGATAGCATCTGCCCAAAAAGCCAGATGGAAGTGGATTTGTGGCTCCAATAGTAGAACTTCAGTCTCAGGTGAAAAAGCTCAAGGACAGCAATCCAGGCCCCAGGCAGGACCAATCATCCATCATCCTCAATGATCATCATCATCATCATCATCTGTGATCCTGAAATCTCTCGCCTGGGAAATGGAAGCAGGCCCTGGCCTGGCCCTGGGCCTGGCCTGGCCTGAGCTTGGGAAAATGAAGAGGAGACCAGACTCCTGACTTCCTCCCCTCTCTCCTCTCTCCCCAGGGAGGTCAGCCAAGTGGGGGGTCAGCCGCACGGGGCATTTCGTACTCACACACCCGGCCTCACCGAAGGGTACAGGGCAGAGCCCAGTCCTGCCAAGACATGCCCACGCCCTCCCCCAATTCTGTCTGTGGACTGGGGCGGCACTCACTCCGCCACAGGCAGGGGGCGGGTGGTAGCAGTCTGACCAGTCCAGCTAGTAGGAGACAAGCCAGCCAGCCCATCCATGGCCCAGGAAAGCAGGGAAGTGGCCGGCAGCAGAAAAAAAAATACTCCCAAAGCTGCCTTTTCCTGCCCAAGGATCAGGCCAAGCACACGAGAGGCTGTGTTTGTCAAGACAGAGTGAAGTGTGAGCCATTTCCCCGCGCGCGGTGTGCGGTGTGTGTCTGCGGGGGGGGGGGGGGGGGGGCGGGGGGGGGGAGAGACGCCGGGTGGGTGGGGGTGGGGGTGGGGTGAAGGCAAGCCACTCAGCTAGTCAGCTCCTCCCCAGAAAAGCTCGGACTGCGGACTGTGCTTTGTCTTGTAAATGTTGTCATGGCAACGGCCTGACATTCCTGTTAGGCTTCACCCTGCGGGTGGGGGTGGGGCCTGGGGAAGAGAAACCACCAAAGGGAAATAAATAAAAAAAAAAAAAAAATCAAATACTACAGAGAACCAAACAAACAACAAGACAAACAGCTAGCGGGCCCGGAATTCCACGACCGCTACCTTCAGGAAAATCGTTTCAAGGAAGTAGGATCGATGAGACCGGGAGTTTGGCCTAGTGGGAGAGGGCTTGCTTAGCAAACGGGAAGACCCGGCTTCCATTCCTCAGTGAAGTCAGAAACGAATGCTGCAGCTGTTGCTGCTGTGGTTGACGACGTGGTAGAGCTCTGGCCGGGAGAAAGCCCAGGCCCTGAGTTTCAGTTCGGGAGGCACGGGAAAGTACCGCTAGGCATTCACAGACAAGACAGCCCGGGTGCACACCTTCCAAATGCAGGGCTCCAGTGAAGGCAATCCCACCAGGAAGGAGGCAGTCTCAGAGGCCTGGTTGGAGGGTAGGCCTCAGCCTAAAAATGACCTCGATACTGTGTTTTTCATGTTTCCCCTTCGGGGCCCTCTGTCTGTCTGTCTGTCTGTCTGTCTGTCTGTCTGTCTGTCTGTCTGTCTGTCTCTGTCTCTGTCTCTCTGTCTCTGCCTCTCTGTCTGTCTGTCTGTCTGTCTGTCTGTCTGTCTCTGTCTCTCTGTCTCTGTCTCTGTCTCTCTCTCTCCCCCTCCCTCCCTCCCTCCCTCCTTCTCTCTCTCTCCCTCCATCCCCCTCTTCTTTTTCTGTACTTTGAACCGGAGAGTTATTGAGCACCTAAAATTCTGTATTTTACTTAGATCTGGTGACTTGGTGGAGACAGAAGAAAACCAGTTTTCTTAGGAAACATGGATAAGGGGAGGGAGGAAAAGGAGGTAGGGTTTCTCTCCTTTCTCTGTCTTTTTTTTTTTTTGGGGGGCCAGTCCTGGGGCTTGTACTCAGGGCCTGAGCACTGTCTTTGGGCTTCTTTCTCAAGGCTAGAGCTCTACCACTTGAGCCAGAGCACCACACACTTCTGGGTTTTTTTTATTGTGATTATTTTGCCCCCTATGGATGTGGTTGGTACCAAGGAATGGAACCCCCCGGGCCTTTGCGCATGCTAAGCCAGCACTCTTCCACTAGGCCAAACTCCTGTCCCCTCATTTCTGTATTTGTTTGCTGGTTTTGGCCAGTCCTGGGGCTTGAACTCGGGGCCTAGGCACTATCCCAGAGCCTCACTGCCCCTTGTGGCTTTTCCTGCCTATGTGTGAGTGACTGAGCAATGGAAGTCCGTGAAGAACTGACCCGCGCTCAGTTTTCCCTGGAGCTTACAGATGCCAGGGAAACCTTGCAGCAGCAGCAGCAGCAGACTGTCTGACTCCAGCATAGCCAATGTACCCGAGCTTGCCCACCTGTAAACATGCCACCACCACGGGGGCCCAGACTTTGGAAAGCCCACCCCACCACCCCGCCCGACCTTCCCTTGTGGACGTTTTCTCGGTTTTCTTTTGGGTTTGGGGTGGGGGGGGTGTTTTCTTCAACTCTTTCATTCACCCCCGCCTGCCTCCTTGCTCAGACCTCCCTCACCAACCCCACTCCTGAACCCCCTTCCACACGGTCTCCAAGCCTGCGGGAAGGCTGTGTCCCCCCCCCCCCGCAGGCTGCTGCTGCCGCTATCTATCCCAGTAAACAGTGGAAGATCATCCGGCCTGTTTCCTTCTTTCTTCCCCAGTTTTTCCTAACACTGACTGAGTGTTTCAGGTAGGCTAGGCAGGCACTGTCCCATGAAACCGCATTCCCGGTCCCACCATGATTTTTTTTTTTGGTGCGCGTGCAAGTCACAAGACCATCCCCACCCACCAACCCCCCCCCAAAAAAAAAACAAAAACAAAAAATTAAGTCGAGACGCATCTCCTGTGAGTAGAGAAGAAAGACCAACTTGCCGGGCACGGTGGCCACTCAGGAGGCTGAGGTCTGTCTGAGGACCAAGGTTCAGAGCCAGCCTGGGTACCACAGGACGACCCGACCCGAGAGACACTTATCTCCCCCAAATACACTCTAGGAAACGGGAAGTGGGGCTTGGCTCCGGGGTAGGGTGCCAGCCTTCACGTGAAGAGCGCCCACCCGGGGCCTAGTTCGAGCCCCAGGACCCACCCCCCAGAAAAGGAAGAAAAAAAGACAAAGAGGAAGGGCAGGAAGCCATTTGGGGGAAGGAACAATGAAGGAAATGCCCCCCAAACATCCAGAACTCAGTCACTGACTGGGTCACCTGAACGTGACTAGTCGATCTATCCGTCCATCTGTCCAGCCTGCTACTTGTGGATGGATGCCTGCCTGCCTGCCTGCCTGCCTGCCTGCCTGCCCGATTCGTGTCTCTACCCACCCACCCCCACCCCCACCAACACTTGTTCACTCCTGCTTTTGTTTCTGTACTCCAGAAAGAACTGTATTTTAGGGCCAGCGGGTCTGCCAGTCTCCCTGCCAGCCTGGAAACCACGGGCAGCAGCTTCCACTGCAGAGTCCAGGAAGGAACACACACACACACACACACACACACACACACACACACACACACACACACACACACACACACACACACTGCACTGAAGCACCTACATGGCGGGGGCTCCCAGAAATGCAAAGAATCCATTTAGTGGCCTCTCAGCTCATTTGCAGCACCGATACTGTGTCAACATGTCACTTCATCACTGTTTCTGAAGATGGAAATTCCTCTGACCCCAGCTGTACCCCCTCACCACCCACCCAAGAGGGGCAGTAAGGGCAGTAGGTTTTGATCACCGTGTGTGTGTACGAAGGTTAAGAGCGTAAGATCTTCTGGGAGCATGGTAGTTATGAAAACAAAGTAGCAGGGGTGGGCTAGAATAGAACGGTGGCTCTTTAAAACACACGCACAAGCAAACAATAGGCTAAGAAGGAAGACCCAAAAAAGGCCCAAGGACCGCAGGGGGTGGTGCCAGTCCCTGGCAGTGGCTCACCCAGTTGCTGGGGAGTCTGACATCTGTGGGTAGAGATTCAAGTCCAGCTCAAGCTCCAAACTTTCTCTGTCTCTCTTTCTCTTTCTCTCTCTCTCTCTCTCTCTCTCTCTCTCTCTCTCTTTCTTTCTTTTTTCTCTCTCCTCCCTCCCTCCCTCCCTCCCTCCCTCCCTTCCTTCCAAGTTATGGCCCCTGAACTCAAGGCCTGGGCACTCTGGCCTTGATCTCTCTGGAGGCTACGGAGTGCCTGCACCACTTCTGGCTTTTCTGTGTACGCAGTCCAGAGAACCTAGGGCTTCATGCGTGCATGCTACGCAAGTATTCTATCACTGGGTCACACTCCTGGCCCCCTTTTGAGATTCTTCATCGTGATTCCTCACTACAAATGCCACAAGTGGACCCTGGCCCCTTCCCGCCCCGCCCCTCCCTGGGCCATTCCAGGTGACCAAGGCCAGCAGCGCGTGTCCGCCATCTAGTGTCAACTTTCGGAAACTACCAGGGCTGTGAATTCCCATGGCGGGTCTGTCCTTCGATTCGGTCCGGTAGGACCTGGGGTGGGTGCAGGCCACAGAGAGTAGGTGAGATGGACATTGAAAATCAGTACGTGCAGGGACACACACCAACCAGCCAGCGCCCAAATTCCGGCCACCTATGCTCTTCTCTTCCACTCAGTCGGGTCGGGTCAGGCCGGGCTGGGCCGGGCCTAACCAAGACTAGCTCTTCACAGAAACCAGGGAGGGGTTGTTGTTGTTGTTGGTGGTGGTGGTGGTGGTGGTGGTGGTGGTGGTGTGCAGGAGGAGAGAGAGAGAGAGAGAGAGAGAGAGAGAGAGAGAGAGAGAGAGAGAGACAGACAGACAGACAGACAGACAGACAGACAGACAGACAGACAACAGACACAGAGAGCGCAGGAGAGCCCTTCTCGAGTGTTCTGTCAAAGCATACATCTGCATGGAAGGGGTTTCGGGTGTGTGTGTGTGTGTGTGTGTGTGTGTGTGAAGTCATGTATCCTATTCCTGAGGAATGTCACTGTCACCCCTCTACACATGACACCCCGACAATGAAGAAAGCAGAAGCAGCAGCAGCACAAGCAGAGGAAGAAATAAATAGAATTCATTCTTCCGGTGTGTTGGGTGTGGCTGGGCTTGGACTGCTGTGTCACTCAGTCCTTCTCCACGACTAGCAAGGCCGGGGTCTCCCTGGTCAGTCACATCCTCAAGTCCCCTCCCTGGTGCTTGGACACTCCCAGAAACCGGCGAGCGAGTTCAGGGGCCAACCCAACCTATCCCACCACACCCCCCCCCATCGTTCATCTGTCCATCCGCCCCCCTGCCCACCCGCCCCACACCCCGACCCCGAAGAACCTTCTCTCTCCATGCCGCCCCCCCCCCGCATCAGACGTCAGAAATGCAACCCCCTTTCATCTTGGGAGTGGAATACAAACACAAGCCAAAGACAGTGCGATTCAAGCAAATGGGTCCTTTTATTTTATTTCCAGGAGAGGGCTGTGAGGTTATGGTGGGGGCAGGGGGGCGGGAGCTGGGGAGGAGGAAGAGGCAGGGGCAGGGGCAGGGGCAGGGGCAGTAGCAGGAGCAGGAGCAGGAGCAGGAGCAGGGGTGCTCAGGGGTCAGGACAGGAGGAGGCTTGCTTCTTCCCCAAAATCTCGCCTTGCATCCCTGGCTCAGCAAAACCTCCACACACACACCAAAGGTGCACTGGATCGGATTCCTAGCTGGCTGCCTTCTGCTAAGTGCTGAGTTGGTTCAGGCATCGCTCCCTGGTCCGGTGGTCTATCCAGCGGTCCCTGGTGGGGTGTGGAAGATAAAGAGATGTTACAAGGAGGAGCAGTCTTTCCTTCCTCATCATGGTTTTGTTTGTAGCTTCATACCCCCCCCACCCCCACACGCCCCCATCCACTTTCTATACACTTCCCAGGAAGGCACAAACCTCTGCTAGACATCTGGTTGACCTTCGGAACAAAACAGAGCCATCTGGTCGACCTCCAGGACGGAACACAGACATCTGGTCGACCTCGGCGTGCTTAGGCAGGGACAACTGGTCGACCTGGACCTTTCGTGGAGGGAAGGAGTACGACTCCCCCCGGAGTCCCCCGGACTCGACTCCCCCGGACTCCCCCGGACTCCCCCGGACTCCCCCGGACTCCCCCGGACTCCCTCCGAGTCCGAGTCCGAGTCCGAGTCCGAGTCCGAGTCCGAGTCCGAGTCCGAGTCCGAGTCCGGGTCCGGGTCCGGGTCCGGGTCCGGGTCCGGGTCCGGGTCCGGGTCCGGGTCCGGGTCCGGGTCCGGGTCCGGGTCCGGGTCCGGGTCCGAGTCCGAGTCCGAGGGTTGTCGCTAGGTCCTCGGCGGGTCCCTGAGTCCTTGGTCCCCCGTGTCCACGGACCCCGGTCCCCGGTCCTTGGCCGGTCCCCGAATTCTTGCGTCCCGGGTCCCTGGGATCCTCTCCTCCGTCCATGCCGCGGGTTGTCGCTAGGACCCCGGTGGGTGGGTCCCCGGGATCCTCGACGTCCGAGTCCGAGTGCCTATCCGAGTCGCGGGTTGTCGGCAGGTCCTCAGCGGGTCACCCCGTCCACGGGTCCACGGCATGTCCCGGCGGCTCCACGGACCCCGGTCCTCGGTCCTCGGTCCTCGGTCCTCGGTCCTCTGCGAGTCCCCTGCGGGTCCCCGAATTCTCGTGTCCCGGGTCCCTGGAATCCTCTCCTCCGTCCGAGTCCGAGTACGAGTCCGAGTCCGAGTCCGAGTCGCGAGTCGCGGGTCGCGGGTCACGGGTCGCGGGTCGTCGTAGGTCCCCGGCGGGTCCCCGGCGGGTCCCCGGTCCCCGGTCCCCGGTCCCCGTTCTCCGGTCCTCGGCCGGTCCTCGGCGGGTCCTCGGATTCCCGCGTCCCGGTGCCCTGGCGCATCCCCGGGATCCTCTCCTCCGTCCGAGTCGCGGGTCGCGGGTCGCGGGTTGTCGGTAGGTCCCAGGCGGATTCCCGGGTCCCCGGTCCACGGTCCTCGGCGGGTCCTCGGATTCCCGCGTCCCGGTGCCCTGGCGCATCCCCGGGATCCTCTCCTCCGTCCGAGTCGCGGGTCGCGGGTCGCGGGTTGTCGGTAGGTCCCAGGCGGATTCCCGGGTCCCCGGTCCACGGTCCTCGGCGGGTCCTCGGATTCCCGCGTCCCGGTGCCCTGGCGCATCCCTGGGATCCTCTCCTCCGTCCGTGCCGCGGGTTGTCGCTAGGTCCCCGGTGGGTGGGTCCCCGGGATCCTCGACGTCCGAGTCCGAGTGCCTATCCGAGTCGCGGGTTGTCGGCAGGTCCTCAGCGGGTCACCCCGTCCACGGCATGTCCCGGCGGCTCCACGGACCCCGGTCCTTGGTCCTCGGTCCTCGGTCCTCTGCGAGTCCCCTGCGGGTCCCCGAATTCTCGTGTCCCGGGTCCCTGGAATCCTCTCCTCCGTCCGAGTCGCGGGTCGCGGGTCGCAGGTCGCGGGTCGTCGTAGGTCCCCGGCGGGTTCCCGGGTCCCCGGTCCGCGGTCCCCGTTCTCCGGTCCTCGGCGGGTCCGAGTCCGAGTCCGAGTCCGAGTCCGAGTCCGAGTCCGAGTCCGAGTCCGAGTCCAAGGGTTGTCGCTAGGTCCTCGGCGGGTCCCCGGACCCCGGACACCGGTCCTCGGTCCTGGTTTCTCGGTGGGTCCCGGGTCCCCGGTCCTTGGGATCCTCTCCTCCGTCCGAGTCCGAGGCCGAGGCCGAGTCCGAGTCGCGGTTTGCGGGTTGTCGCTAGGTCCCCGGCGGGTTCCCGGGTCCCCGGTCCCCGGTCCCCGTTCTCCGGTCCTCGGCCGGTCCTTGGCGGGTCCTCGGATTCCCGCGTCCCGGTGCCCTGGCGCATCCCCGGGATCCTCTCCTCCGTCCGAGTCGCGGGTCGCGGGTTGTCGGTAGGTCCCAGGCGGATTCCTGGGTCCCCGGTCCACGGTCCTCGGTGGGTCCTCGGATTCCCGCGTCCCAG
>JANJXV010001036.1:45000-62500 GCA_024803745.1 Megascapheus bottae | reverse complement strand
AACTCGGGATCTCACCGCCCCCAGCTCCGGAGCGGTCCCGGGAGACGCCTGGGACGCCGAGCCGGCCCGACCAACGTGGGATCGGATCACCACCCTCTACCACCGGCGCCGGTGGCCGGGGGCCCACCCACCACACGGGCGGGGCCACCAAAGGAGAGCTCGCCACGCACGCCACAGGGACCTCACCGCGCCCGCGGAAGCCAAGCCAAGCCAAGCCGCACTCTCCGAGCTCCACTCCGCCATAACCATCCACACCACCGGGCAACGCCAGAAACCACGTGTCTGACACTCGGCCTCCTCGGCCGGCCGGAGCAGCACCCACACGCACCGCTTTCCCACGGCTCCGGAGGGGGTCGCCACCCCCCACCACGGAGCGTCGCCGCGGAACGGCCTCACAGCCACGGAGCACCACACCGCCTGGCTCGCACGCAACGCCGTCGTGGCCGGTGGACGTCGCCCGACGCGGACGCCGGGGCGGAGGGCGGCCGAGAGCCAACCCGCCCGAGGGCGGCGGTGCGGGAGCGGGAGGAGGGGGGACGGGACCCGACCCCTCCTCCGAGTGCCCGGGCAGCCGCACGGCCACACCACATCGCCCTCGCGCGACGAGCCCGCACGCGGCTCAGACCAGCGCGCCGCTGCTTGCCTGAGGCGGGGGGGTGGGGACAGGTCGGGAAATCGCCCACACCGCTGCCACAACCAGGCGCCGGCCCCGAGAGAGAGGCCCCGCGGGATCCTCCCCCAGCTCGGAGGGGGGAGGCGCGGGCACGCAAGCGATCGGCCATCGCGCACGCGACTTGGGGCAAGCCGCTAAGCGCTCTCCAAGAAGCGGGACGACGGGGGACGGCCAGAGCCGCGGGAGCCCATCGGGAGCGACCCCCGCCAGCCCAGCGGGAGCAGCACCGCCCCCCGAACCAAGATAGCTAGAGAACACACCTCTCACTCTGAGGGGGTGCCGGACCCAGCCCGACGGAGCCCCCGCCAGGGGTCACCGCCAAAGGCGCCCATCCAGCGGCACGGGCAGGAGGGGGGGTCTGCGGTCCGAGCAACACCGGCTCCGGCGGTGCCGCTCGCGCGAGAGGGCAAAGGGGCGGTCGAGGGTGCACAGGCGCACGGCGGAGAACCCGGCCCCCGAGCGGCTCACCTCCACTGCAACTTCTCAGGTCCCCCAGCGAGGCCGCCAGGAGACACGGCAGGGAAGGAGCACAGCCGAAGGCCGGGAACAGCGGCTCACCAACAAAGGGAGGAGACCGCTCCGCCCACCGGCACCCCGAGACACGCACACCCGGCCTCTCGGGCCGACCGCCTCGACCCCCGAGAAGGCACCGCATCTCCAACAGCGACAGCCTCCCCCTGACTCGAGCGAGGATGGCCGGGACACGCCACGGGCAGCGAGCCACCAGACGGGGCACGGGAAACGGGAACGACACCACCGCCCAGCTTCGGGCACCTGGGGGTCGACCGGGAGCTTTCTCGGGAGTACCGCAAGAGAGCCGGGAGCTGCAGACGCTTTTGCACCGCAGCACGGGAGTCCACGGGGCACAGAGCCCACCCTCGCCGCGGAGAGGGCCGGCCCCGTGGCGCTACGAGTGGCCGGAAAGGGGAGGCGAGATCAGAGTTGCCCCCCTTGCCGGCACACAGGTCCCCGATCTCACGGCAAGAGCGGGGAGAGCGCGGCCGAGCCCGGATGCCGCACCCCTGCCTCCCGCACACCACCAACACGGTGGGACGGAGAGGCGAGGGGCCCACGAGCAGCACGAGAAGAGCGGTCCCATTCGCCATGAATGTCCGTCCCTCGCCTGGCGCAGCTTAGGCCCGGGCCCGAAGGAGATCGCATCACCACCACATCGGTCACGAGAAGGGATGGGGAGACAACCACGCGGCACTCGGAGGCAGCGGGCCCGGGAGCGAAGCGTGACCCTGGGCTAGACGTAGCCAGGGGAGAGAGAGAGCGAAAGAAAAAAAAAAAATTGGCCACCTGGCAAGGTGCAGATATAGGTACGACACCCCGAGCCCATGGCACCCCAAGCTTTCGGGAACGCCGGGGACCGCCGCGGCCAGCGAGAGTACCGGAAGGAAGGCAGCGACAAGAAAAAAAAAAAAGCCGGTGCTCGGGAAAGACCGGCACAACCAAAAAGAAAAAGGCCGAGAAAACTCAGCAAAGGCCGCCACACCAGGGAGGGCACCGCAGCAGGACGGGCTACTGCTGCGTGAACGGGGCGTGGACCGGAAAAAAAAAAAAAAACGGGGGCCGGCTCCCCCTCTTCCCGCCTTCTCGGGCACCCCACGGGTGGAGAGCACGCGCCGACAACCGCCTTCCAAAAGGCTGCCGGCGCAGGGAGAAAACACGGGCAAGTGAGCGGCACAGCGCAGACCACCCACCCCCCCCGGGCCGACCCGGGAAGGTCTTCCTCGAGCGGGGAGACAGGCGTCACTCAGGCAACCGGGCGGTCGAGTGACCCAAACGCCACCGCGATCCACCAACCACACGAGCCACCACAGGGCCAGGGCCTGCGCAGGGCGGCGGGAGCACGCGGGAGGAGGAGGCGGGGAAGGGGCACACGGGGCGGCAGCGGGGAAAAGCCCGGGCACACGGCACCCCGAGAGACGGCTGAGCACCCACTGACAGCCACCGAGAGAGGGCATGTCAGCACCATCCTGCAGGTACAAATCGCACACGTCACGACACGAAAAGTAGGTCCTCCAGCAGGGGGGATAACTCGCTCACGTCACGGGCCTCTCGGAACCCAATCTCGGTACCGCTGTCCCCAACACCTCCCCAACGGGGAGAAACACGGAACTCGCTGTACAACTGGTCGACCACGCAAAAAAAAAAAAAAAAAAAAAAAAAAAAAGTACACGAGAAGCGAGAGCGGGCTAGGAGGTGGCGGAGATCAGAGCAAGCCTTCCCCGGTATCTCGGGCACTCAGACGTGCGCACCCGCCCGGACGCGCATGGGCTCACGGCCCGGTCGGTAGGGGGCGTCCTACCGGGCAGGCAGGCGCGCGGCCCCGGCCCCGGCCCCGGCCCCGGCCCCGGCCCCGGCCCCGGCCCCGGCCCCGGAGTCGGCTGGGCAGCCGGGGGCACCCACGCACACACACACACCGGGAGCGGGTCCGGGTCCCTGTCTCCGGAGGTCTTCCTTCCTCCCGGCAGGGGCCCAGAGGCCAGGGCGAACCGGGCGAGTCCACGCCGGCGTCCCACACACCTCAGTACCTGGGTCCCGCCGGGTTCCGAGGTTCTCGTCGGCCGCACACGCGGGCACCTCGGGCCCGACGACCCTCCTAGGCGGGGGACCGCGCGTCCGGGCCCCCGCCACCCACCGGCGATCACTCGGGGACCGCGACTCCGGAGACGTCGGTCGTCCCCACCGCCACCGCCTCGGACCAAAGCCCGGGTGATACGCGGAGTCAGAGGGCCAGGGGGCCGCCGGGAGCCGCCCGAGCCTGCTGTAGGGGAGAGGACCCGAAGACCTCGGGCCAGGCTTCCCTCCGGCCCCCCCGGACCCAGGCGGGGCGGCCCAGCGTACCTGCCTGCGAGTCATACCGCGGGGGGGGGGGACTGGCCGGTCGGCCGGCCTACCGACCGAACGACCGACCGAGCGACAGACCGGTGCGGGGGCCCGACAGACCGGGGAGGCCGTGACCCAGAGCCGATCGGTCGGCTCGCCGCCACCGCCGCCGGCCTTCCCCAGCGCCGCCCGTGCCGCCACGCACGCCTCCTCTCTGGGCCGGCTCGCCTCCCCTAGGCGGGGTAGGCGGGGGAGAGAGCGAGGAGGGGGCCTCGGGGCCCCCGACGGAACTACTGGTCGACCGGACAAAGCTGCCTCCCGGACGCCGGGAGGAGACGCGACGCGCAACCCGGCCCCTCACTCTCCTGCAGGTGCAATCTGCGACGGACCGGCCGCTCCGGCTCCACAGCGACGCCGCGGGGACGGCCGCGTCCGGCAGCCGGGAGAGGCCGGCCCTCTGCCGGGACGCACTACGCCAGACGCCCTCCTTCGCTCGGCTGAGGACGAAGGACCTGTCATATAAAAGCGGACGCCAGGGGGCGCGCGACAACCGCCTTCCCCTGAACCGACACCAGCGAGTCGCTCTGCCCGGGATCGGCGCTCGCCGGCCGGCTCGGAGCTCCACGGACGGCCGGCCCGGAGACAAACCACCGCGCTCCCCGCCCCCGCGCCCCGAGAGGCACCGCAGAGGTCGGGACGAGCGGCCGGGCCCCCTCGGCAACCTCCGGAACGCCGCCGCCGCCGCCACCGGAGCCCCCGGAGACCCTGGACTGAGGCGGCGGCGGCGGCGGCGAAAGTGAAACCAACCGTGGCGGCCGCGGCGGCGGCGGCGGGCGGGCGGGACTCGCCGCCCCAAAGCGGCCCGCCGCGCCCGAGAACGCGGACGCGACTCGGGGAAGGAGATGGATGGGGTCCCGGAGCGGGGACGCTGAAGCCGACCGGCCGGCTCCCAGGTGCGCGACCGCCGCCACCGGTGGCGGCCCCCACCCACCCCGGGTGTCATCACCCGACACCACCCCCGAGTTTCTCTGCCCGGGATGGATCGGCGATCGGCACTCGCCGGCCGGCTCGGGGCTCCGCGGACAGCAGGCGCGGAGAGAAACGGCCGGCCGCGCTCCCTCCCCGCCCCCGCACCCCGAGAGGCACCGCAGAGGTCGGTCGGGGCCAAAGCGGCGGCGGCCGGGGACGGCCGGGGCCCCTCTGCAACCCCCCCCCCCCCGAGCAACGCCACTGGAGCCCCCGGAGACCTACACTGAGATCCCGCCGCCCGTGAAGCCGACAGTGAAACCGTGGCGGGCCGGCGGGCGGGCGGGCCGGCCGGCCTCGCCGTCACGCAGCAGCGGCCCGGGGACGGGTGAAGCTGGCCGGCCAGCCCCGAAACAGAAGACGGACGGGCACCTCCACCACCCGTGCCCGCCCCCCCTCCAACATCGCCGCTTCCACCCTTTGCCCCGTTCACGCCGGCCTGCCCGCCTGCCCCACCCACCCCACCCCACCCCACCCGAAAACTCCTACAATCGCTCACGCCAAGAGGAGAACCCGGGTAGGGAGGGAGCAGAACAGAGAGACCGGGTCCGAGAGCCCGTCTTCCCAGAGAAAACAGGGGTCTTCGTGGATGATGAAGGAGCAAACGGTGCATGAGCCTCGGGGGAAGGAAGGGGTGGGGGGGTTGGGAGGGGTGGAGAGCGGCCTGGGGAAAAACCCACCCAGTACTAAAAGTACTGCCTTTGCTGTGACTGGCATGGTTGGTGACTGATGGAGTGAGTGAGTGAGTGAGTGAGTGGACCCACTCTTCTCTCCCTATTGGGTGTTCACCGTGGTTTCCCTGACCTGTGCTGCGAGTGAGTTGGTGGGTGGGTGGGTGATGCACCTGCTCTCTTTTGGTCAGAAGGTGGAACTCCTCTGAACACTGAAGGCACTGCAGATACACGAGACCTGGGATCCAAACAAATTCCATGACATGGACACCTGGCATGCATGGCATGGTGGTGTGGTGTCTTTGAGATTTAGACTTTTCCCTTTCTTTCTTTCTTTCTTTCGTTCGTTCTTTCTTTCTTTCTTTCTTTCTTTCTTTCTTTCTTTCTTTCTTTCTCTCAGAGGGAGCAAGGGAAGGGGCACGGATTTTAAAGGAAGTAGGATAGTGTTTGCCATGCACTGTGTGGAAAACGAACGATGCAACGTGTGGGCAGGGATGGGGAAGCAAGCGAAAGAAGGGGTAAGGTTGTTCCGAAAAAAAAAAAAAAAACCTAATAATGATAGCAATAAGGACTGGGAATGTGGCTTAGCGGTACAGTGCTGGCTTGGAGCAAAAAGCAGCTCAGGGACGCTATCCCAGGCCCAAGACTAGAGGAAAAAAAAAAATTCCTCCTTGGAAATGAAGGAACCATGTACCTATTTACCATCTCATCTGCCCAGGCCCTTTCTGTGACCGCCTGACAGTTCACAAGCAGTCTCTCATTCTCCCTCCCACTAGCTACCCCTCCTCTGTCTCTGTGTCTCTCTGTGTAAATTTCATCTGTCTATCTACTGTGTGTCTGTGTGTCCGTCTGTCTCTGTCTCTGCCTCCCCCCCCCCCTCTCCAGTCCTCTCTCTCCCTCTTCCACCCTGAGTAGGTGCAGTGACACACATGAGACACTGGACCCCCAGCTCCAAGAGAGTTTCATTTTCAACAACCCAGCAGAATTGACAGCCGGTGGGTCACTCGTCACTCCGTATTCTCCAGATGAGCCTCTTCACCAGAACTTCCTCAACACGGCGGAATCACTGTCCGCCATGACAGGCAGTGTCCGCTAGGTGGCGCCCCAGGACAAGGGGAAACAGCCGACCCAACATCGATCAAGCCCCCGCCCCCCCCTTCCGGGCACCCGAGAACAAACCTCCTCACCCACCCAGGGTGGGGAAGAGGTCTTTGTGCAAGCACTCTAGCAGTGGGCCACACTCCTGGCCTCCGTACTACACAGAAATGGATGTATTGTATTTATCTTCCTATTTATTTCGCCAGTCTGGGGCTTGAACTCAGGGCCGGCCTGCCTGCCTGCCTGCCTGCCTGCCTGCCTGCCTGCCTGCCTGCCTGCCTGCCTGCGCGCTGTCCTTAGACACTTGTGGCTCAACACCACACTCCCAGCCCATACTAACAATATTTATATTTATTTTATGTATTTATTTATTCATTTATTTATTTTAAAGACAATTGACGGTACACATTTTATTTACAGTGTTGTACGCTGTCTTAATAAAGGGACCGCTTCTCTACTTGAGCCATTTTTAACCAAAGCAAAATAACCTAAGTAATACAAAGGGTTAAAATACAGCATCGAGGTACAAAAACAGACATACTCATTCTAGTTAGGAATGTAATCGGGATGTTACATTTTTTTAGAAGCCACAATTATGTTTAGGAAATCACATAAACATAGATCACTGATTTGAATAAAATGCATACACTTGAAGCAAAGCTTTGTAGTGACCAAACACAAAAAAGTTACCAAAGAATGCACAAAATTAATGTTTATTCCACCTTTGTGTCCTATTCCTGGGTCCTTCGCCAATGTGACATGAGGAAAAAACAAACGCAAAACAGATGAAAAACTGAAATCAGAATCAGTAATGTGATCAAGTAGGGAAACAGATAGATACATTAAAATCTAGCGGCCATCAGCAAGAGTACAGCAAAGATCATGCTGTAAAAAGAAACAAAGAAAACTGCTGAAAACTGTAGGCATCCTATTCTTTCAAACCAGCAAAATACGCTCCTGCATAACAATGACACATACACAGAATTTTTTTCCCATAAAGGTATAGAAATGCAAGTTCTTTTTTAATAGTGTGGATGGGCAAATGTGTGTGTCATGGTCATTTTACTAGGCTTTTACAGAGTGAGCCAGGAACACATGTATAGATTCTGGGGATGACGTGTACTGTCATTCTTTGATGGGTATAGTGGACACTCTAGCAAAAGTTAAAAAAAAAATGAATACAGAAGTACAAGACAAAGGCGAATGAGACTTCCCTTATTTTTTTTTTTTTTTTTTTTTTTTTTTGCCAGTCCTGGGCTTGAGCTCAGGTTCTGGGCACAGTCCTTGGACTTTCTCAAGGCTAGAGCTCTACCCCTTGAGCCTCAGCACCACTTCTGGCTTTTTTCTATGTATGTGGTACCAAGGAATCGAATCCGGGTCTTCTTGCATGCTAGGCAAGCACTTTAACCACTAGGCCAAACTCCCGGCCCCAGAGACTTCTCTTATATCTTAGTCACATTTAGATGGAATCAAATTTAAATGCAGTCCACTCTGCTTCGATGAGGCTTTGGTTCAGCTCCCAGTCTCCATTGCCTGACGCAGTCTCCTATGAGAACGCTCCGAAGGTGTCTTCTTAAACCACAAACCTATTTTTAGTGGTGGAGCCGCTCTTAGTAGCTGTCGGGTTTTTTTTTTAATTTCCCCCCCCCCCCCCCAGTCCTGGGGCTTGCAGTTTAGGCCTGAGCATCCTCCATGGGCTCTTTCCTCAAGGCTAGCAGTCTGCCACTTGAGCCATAGCACCACTTCCATCTCGTCTATGTACTTGGCACTGAGGAATCAAACCTGGGTCTCCGTGCATGCTAGACAAGCACTCACTCTACCGCTCTAGGTCAAACTCCCAGCCCCCTGACCAATTTTTAAAAGTTAAAAAAAAAATGCAATGCTAACGATGATGACACCTTGGCAGAAAACGCTGGAAGTGGTTCTGTGGCTCGATTGGCAGAATACTAGCCGAAGAAAGGTCCAAGGACCGAGCGCCCAGGCCCTAACTTCAGGTCTGAGGACCTGGGGTGGCGGGGAGGGAGGGGGATCTCGGCCCTGGGAATGAACTGGCAAAATACGAACTGAGTACTAACTCGCTAAACTACATCGATAGCATCTGCCCAAAAAGCCAGATGGAAGTGGATTTGTGGCTCCAATAGTAGAACTTCAGTCTCAGGTGAAAAAGCTCAAGGACAGCAATCCAGGCCCCAGGCAGGACCAATCATCCATCATCCTCAATGATCATCATCATCATCATCATCTGTGATCCTGAAATCTCTCGCCTGGGAAATGGAAGCAGGCCCTGGCCTGGCCCTGGGCCTGGCCTGGCCTGAGCTTGGGAAAATGAAGAGGAGACCAGACTCCTGACTTCCTCCCCTCTCTCCTCTCTCCCCAGGGAGGTCAGCCAAGTGGGGGGTCAGCCGCACGGGGCATTTCGTACTCACACACCCGGCCTCACCGAAGGGTACAGGGCAGAGCCCAGTCCTGCCAAGACATGCCCACGCCCTCCCCCAATTCTGTCTGTGGACTGGGGCGGCACTCACTCCGCCACAGGCAGGGGGCGGGTGGTAGCAGTCTGACCAGTCCAGCTAGTAGGAGACAAGCCAGCCAGCCCATCCATGGCCCAGGAAAGCAGGGAAGTGGCCGGCAGCAGAAAAAAAAATACTCCCAAAGCTGCCTTTTCCTGCCCAAGGATCAGGCCAAGCACACGAGAGGCTGTGTTTGTCAAGACAGAGTGAAGTGTGAGCCATTTCCCCGCGCGCGGTGTGCGGTGTGTGTCTGCGGGGGGGGGGGGGGGGGGGCGGGGGGGGGGAGAGACGCCGGGTGGGTGGGGGTGGGGGTGGGGTGAAGGCAAGCCACTCAGCTAGTCAGCTCCTCCCCAGAAAAGCTCGGACTGCGGACTGTGCTTTGTCTTGTAAATGTTGTCATGGCAACGGCCTGACATTCCTGTTAGGCTTCACCCTGCGGGTGGGGGTGGGGCCTGGGGAAGAGAAACCACCAAAGGGAAATAAATAAAAAAAAAAAAAAAATCAAATACTACAGAGAACCAAACAAACAACAAGACAAACAGCTAGCGGGCCCGGAATTCCACGACCGCTACCTTCAGGAAAATCGTTTCAAGGAAGTAGGATCGATGAGACCGGGAGTTTGGCCTAGTGGGAGAGGGCTTGCTTAGCAAACGGGAAGACCCGGCTTCCATTCCTCAGTGAAGTCAGAAACGAATGCTGCAGCTGTTGCTGCTGTGGTTGACGACGTGGTAGAGCTCTGGCCGGGAGAAAGCCCAGGCCCTGAGTTTCAGTTCGGGAGGCACGGGAAAGTACCGCTAGGCATTCACAGACAAGACAGCCCGGGTGCACACCTTCCAAATGCAGGGCTCCAGTGAAGGCAATCCCACCAGGAAGGAGGCAGTCTCAGAGGCCTGGTTGGAGGGTAGGCCTCAGCCTAAAAATGACCTCGATACTGTGTTTTTCATGTTTCCCCTTCGGGGCCCTCTGTCTGTCTGTCTGTCTGTCTGTCTGTCTGTCTGTCTGTCTGTCTGTCTGTCTCTGTCTCTGTCTCTCTGTCTCTGCCTCTCTGTCTGTCTGTCTGTCTGTCTGTCTGTCTGTCTCTGTCTCTCTGTCTCTGTCTCTGTCTCTCTCTCTCCCCCTCCCTCCCTCCCTCCCTCCTTCTCTCTCTCTCCCTCCATCCCCCTCTTCTTTTTCTGTACTTTGAACCGGAGAGTTATTGAGCACCTAAAATTCTGTATTTTACTTAGATCTGGTGACTTGGTGGAGACAGAAGAAAACCAGTTTTCTTAGGAAACATGGATAAGGGGAGGGAGGAAAAGGAGGTAGGGTTTCTCTCCTTTCTCTGTCTTTTTTTTTTTTTGGGGGGCCAGTCCTGGGGCTTGTACTCAGGGCCTGAGCACTGTCTTTGGGCTTCTTTCTCAAGGCTAGAGCTCTACCACTTGAGCCAGAGCACCACACACTTCTGGGTTTTTTTTATTGTG
The DNA here is from genome assembly GCA_024803745.1 of Megascapheus bottae. Classification (NCBI taxonomy): domain Eukaryota; kingdom Metazoa; phylum Chordata; class Mammalia; order Rodentia; family Geomyidae; genus Megascapheus; species Megascapheus bottae. The sequence continues at coordinate 52,227 of JANJXV010001036.1, read as the reverse complement.
ATTATTTTGCCCCCTATGGATGTGGTTGGTACCAAGGAATGGAACCCCCCGGGCCTTTGCGCATGCTAAGCCAGCACTCTTCCACTAGGCCAAACTCCTGTCCCCTCATTTCTGTATTTGTTTGCTGGTTTTGGCCAGTCCTGGGGCTTGAACTCGGGGCCTAGGCACTATCCCAGAGCCTCACTGCCCCTTGTGGCTTTTCCTGCCTATGTGTGAGTGACTGAGCAATGGAAGTCCGTGAAGAACTGACCCGCGCTCAGTTTTCCCTGGAGCTTACAGATGCCAGGGAAACCTTGCAGCAGCAGCAGCAGCAGACTGTCTGACTCCAGCATAGCCAATGTACCCGAGCTTGCCCACCTGTAAACATGCCACCACCACGGGGGCCCAGACTTTGGAAAGCCCACCCCACCACCCCGCCCGACCTTCCCTTGTGGACGTTTTCTCGGTTTTCTTTTGGGTTTGGGGTGGGGGGGGTGTTTTCTTCAACTCTTTCATTCACCCCCGCCTGCCTCCTTGCTCAGACCTCCCTCACCAACCCCACTCCTGAACCCCCTTCCACACGGTCTCCAAGCCTGCGGGAAGGCTGTGTCCCCCCCCCCCCGCAGGCTGCTGCTGCCGCTATCTATCCCAGTAAACAGTGGAAGATCATCCGGCCTGTTTCCTTCTTTCTTCCCCAGTTTTTCCTAACACTGACTGAGTGTTTCAGGTAGGCTAGGCAGGCACTGTCCCATGAAACCGCATTCCCGGTCCCACCATGATTTTTTTTTTTGGTGCGCGTGCAAGTCACAAGACCATCCCCACCCACCAACCCCCCCCCAAAAAAAAAACAAAAACAAAAAATTAAGTCGAGACGCATCTCCTGTGAGTAGAGAAGAAAGACCAACTTGCCGGGCACGGTGGCCACTCAGGAGGCTGAGGTCTGTCTGAGGACCAAGGTTCAGAGCCAGCCTGGGTACCACAGGACGACCCGACCCGAGAGACACTTATCTCCCCCAAATACACTCTAGGAAACGGGAAGTGGGGCTTGGCTCCGGGGTAGGGTGCCAGCCTTCACGTGAAGAGCGCCCACCCGGGGCCTAGTTCGAGCCCCAGGACCCACCCCCCAGAAAAGGAAGAAAAAAAGACAAAGAGGAAGGGCAGGAAGCCATTTGGGGGAAGGAACAATGAAGGAAATGCCCCCAAACATCCAGAACTCAGTCACTGACTGGGTCACCTGAACGTGACTAGTCGATCTATCCGTCCATCTGTCCAGCCTGCTACTTGTGGATGGATGCCTGCCTGCCTGCCTGCCTGCCTGCCTGCCTGCCCGATTCGTGTCTCTACCCACCCACCCCCACCCCCACCAACACTTGTTCACTCCTGCTTTTGTTTCTGTACTCCAGAAAGAACTGTATTTTAGGGCCAGCGGGTCTGCCAGTCTCCCTGCCAGCCTGGAAACCACGGGCAGCAGCTTCCACTGCAGAGTCCAGGAAGGAACACACACACACACACACACACACACACACACACACACACACACACACACACACACACACACACACTGCACTGAAGCACCTACATGGCGGGGGCTCCCAGAAATGCAAAGAATCCATTTAGTGGCCTCTCAGCTCATTTGCAGCACCGATACTGTGTCAACATGTCACTTCATCACTGTTTCTGAAGATGGAAATTCCTCTGACCCCAGCTGTACCCCCTCACCACCCACCCAAGAGGGGCAGTAAGGGCAGTAGGTTTTGATCACCGTGTGTGTGTACGAAGGTTAAGAGCGTAAGATCTTCTGGGAGCATGGTAGTTATGAAAACAAAGTAGCAGGGGTGGGCTAGAATAGAACGGTGGCTCTTTAAAACACACGCACAAGCAAACAATAGGCTAAGAAGGAAGACCCAAAAAAGGCCCAAGGACCGCAGGGGGTGGTGCCAGTCCCTGGCAGTGGCTCACCCAGTTGCTGGGGAGTCTGACATCTGTGGGTAGAGATTCAAGTCCAGCTCAAGCTCCAAACTTTCTCTGTCTCTCTTTCTCTTTCTCTCTCTCTCTCTCTCTCTCTCTCTCTCTCTCTCTCTCTTTCTTTCTTTTTTCTCTCTCCTCCCTCCCTCCCTCCCTCCCTCCCTCCCTTCCTTCCAAGTTATGGCCCCTGAACTCAAGGCCTGGGCACTCTGGCCTTGATCTCTCTGGAGGCTACGGAGTGCCTGCACCACTTCTGGCTTTTCTGTGTACGCAGTCCAGAGAACCTAGGGCTTCATGCGTGCATGCTACGCAAGTATTCTATCACTGGGTCACACTCCTGGCCCCCTTTTGAGATTCTTCATCGTGATTCCTCACTACAAATGCCACAAGTGGACCCTGGCCCCTTCCCGCCCCGCCCCTCCCTGGGCCATTCCAGGTGACCAAGGCCAGCAGCGCGTGTCCGCCATCTAGTGTCAACTTTCGGAAACTACCAGGGCTGTGAATTCCCATGGCGGGTCTGTCCTTCGATTCGGTCCGGTAGGACCTGGGGTGGGTGCAGGCCACAGAGAGTAGGTGAGATGGACATTGAAAATCAGTACGTGCAGGGACACACACCAACCAGCCAGCGCCCAAATTCCGGCCACCTATGCTCTTCTCTTCCACTCAGTCGGGTCGGGTCAGGCCGGGCTGGGCCGGGCCTAACCAAGACTAGCTCTTCACAGAAACCAGGGAGGGGTTGTTGTTGTTGTTGTTGGTGGTGGTGGTGGTGGTGGTGGTGGTGGTGTGCAGGAGGAGAGAGAGAGAGAGAGAGAGAGAGAGAGAGAGAGAGAGAGAGAGAGAGACAGACAGACAGACAGACAGACAGACAGACAGACAGACAGACAACAGACACAGAGAGCGCAGGAGAGCCCTTCTCGAGTGTTCTGTCAAAGCATACATCTGCATGGAAGGGGTTTCGGGTGTGTGTGTGTGTGTGTGTGTGTGTGTGTGTGAAGTCATGTATCCTATTCCTGAGGAATGTCACTGTCACCCCTCTACACATGACACCCCGACAATGAAGAAAGCAGAAGCAGCAGCAGCACAAGCAGAGGAAGAAATAAATAGAATTCATTCTTCCGGTGTGTTGGGTGTGGCTGGGCTTGGACTGCTGTGTCACTCAGTCCTTCTCCACGACTAGCAAGGCCGGGGTCTCCCTGGTCAGTCACATCCTCAAGTCCCCTCCCTGGTGCTTGGACACTCCCAGAAACCGGCGAGCGAGTTCAGGGGCCAACCCAACCTATCCCACCACACCCCCCCCCATCGTTCATCTGTCCATCCGCCCCCCTGCCCACCCGCCCCACACCCCGACCCCGAAGAACCTTCTCTCTCCATGCCGCCCCCCCCCCGCATCAGACGTCAGAAATGCAACCCCCTTTCATCTTGGGAGTGGAATACAAACACAAGCCAAAGACAGTGCGATTCAAGCAAATGGGTCCTTTTATTTTATTTCCAGGAGAGGGCTGTGAGGTTATGGTGGGGGCAGGGGGGCGGGAGCTGGGGAGGAGGAAGAGGCAGGGGCAGGGGCAGGGGCAGGGGCAGTAGCAGGAGCAGGAGCAGGAGCAGGAGCAGGGGTGCTCAGGGGTCAGGACAGGAGGAGGCTTGCTTCTTCCCCAAAATCTCGCCTTGCATCCCTGGCTCAGCAAAACCTCCACACACACACCAAAGGTGCACTGGATCGGATTCCTAGCTGGCTGCCTTCTGCTAAGTGCTGAGTTGGTTCAGGCATCGCTCCCTGGTCCGGTGGTCTATCCAGCGGTCCCTGGTGGGGTGTGGAAGATAAAGAGATGTTACAAGGAGGAGCAGTCTTTCCTTCCTCATCATGGTTTTGTTTGTAGCTTCATACCCCCCCCACCCCCACACGCCCCCATCCACTTTCTATACACTTCCCAGGAAGGCACAAACCTCTGCTAGACATCTGGTTGACCTTCGGAACAAAACAGAGCCATCTGGTCGACCTCCAGGACGGAACACAGACATCTGGTCGACCTCGGCGTGCTTAGGCAGGGACAACTGGTCGACCTGGACCTTTCGTGGAGGGAAGGAGTACGACTCCCCCCGGAGTCCCCCGGACTCGACTCCCCCGGACTCGACTCCCCCGGACTCCCCCGGACTCCCCCGGACTCCCCCGGACTCCCCCGGACTCCCTCCGAGTCCGAGTCCGAGTCCGAGTCCGAGTCCGAGTCCGAGTCCGAGTCCGAGTCCGGGTCCGGGTCCGGGTCCGGGTCCGGGTCCGGGTCCGGGTCCGGGTCCGGGTCCGGGTCCGGGTCCGGGTCCGGGTCCGGGTCCGAGTCCGAGTCCGAGGGTTGTCGCTAGGTCCTCGGCGGGTCCCTGAGTCCTTGGTCCCCCGTGTCCACGGACCCCGGTCCCCGGTCCTTGGCCGGTCCCCGAATTCTTGCGTCCCGGGTCCCTGGGATCCTCTCCTCCGTCCATGCCGCGGGTTGTCGCTAGGACCCCGGTGGGTGGGTCCCCGGGATCCTCGACGTCCGAGTCCGAGTGCCTATCCGAGTCGCGGATTGTCGGCAGGTCCTCAGCGGGTCACCCCGTCCACGGGTCCACGGCATGTCCCGGCGGCTCCACGGACCCCGGTCCTCGGTCCTCGGTCCTCGGTCCTCGGTCCTCTGCGAGTCCCCTGCGGGTCCCCGAATTCTCGTGTCCCGGGTCCCTGGAATCCTCTCCTCCGTCCGAGTCCGAGTACGAGTCCGAGTCCGAGTCCGAGTCGCGAGTCGCGGGTCGCGGGTCACGGGTCGCGGGTCGTCGTAGGTCCCCGGCGGGTCCCCGGCGGGTCCCCGGTCCCCGGTCCCCGGTCCCCGTTCTCCGGTCCTCGGCCGGTCCTCGGCGGGTCCTCGGATTCCCGCGTCCCGGTGCCCTGGCGCATCCCCGGGATCCTCTCCTCCGTCCGAGTCGCGGGTCGCGGGTCGCGGGTTGTCGGTAGGTCCCAGGCGGATTCCCGGGTCCCCGGTCCACGGTCCTCGGCGGGTCCTCGGATTCCCGCGTCCCGGTGCCCTGGCGCATCCCCGGGATCCTCTCCTCCGTCCGAGTCGCGGGTCGCGGGTCGCGGGTTGTCGGTAGGTCCCAGGCGGATTCCCGGGTCCCCGGTCCACGGTCCTCGGCGGGTCCTCGGATTCACGCGTCCCGGTGCCCTGGCGCATCCCTGGGATCCTCTCCTCCGTCCGTGCCGCGGGTTGTCGCTAGGTCCCCGGTGGGTGGGTCCCCGGGATCCTCGACGTCCGAGTCCGAGTGCCTATCCGAGTCGCGGGTTGTCGGCAGGTCCTCAGCGGGTCACCCCGTCCACGGCATGTCCCGGCGGCTCCACGGACCCCGGTCCTTGGTCCTCGGTCCTCGGTCCTCTGCGAGTCCCCTGCGGGTCCCCGAATTCTCGTGTCCCGGGTCCCTGGAATCCTCTCCTCCGTCCGAGTCGCGGGTCGCGGGTCGCAGGTCGCGGGTCGTCGTAGGTCCCCGGCGGGTTCCCGGGTCCCCGGTCCGCGGTCCCCGTTCTCCGGTCCTCGGCGGGTCCGAGTCCGAGTCCGAGTCCGAGTCCGAGTCCGAGTCCGAGTCCGAGTCCAAGGGTTGTCGCTAGGTCCTCGGCGGGTCCCCGGACCCCGGACACCGGTCCTCGGTCCTGGTTTCTCGGTGGGTCCCGGGTCCCCGGTCCTTGGGATCCTCTCCTCCGTCCGAGTCCGAGGCCGAGGCCGAGTCCGAGTCGCGGTTTGCGGGTTGTCGCTAGGTCCCCGGCGGGTTCCCGGGTCCCCGGTCCCCGGTCCCCGTTCTCCGGTCCTCGGCCGGTCCTTGGCGGGTCCTCGGATTCCCGCGTCCCGGTGCCCTGGCGCATCCCCGGGATCCTCTCCTCCGTCCGAGTCGCGGGTCGCGGGTTGTCGGTAGGTCCCAGGCGGATTCCTGGGTCCCCGGTCCACGGTCCTCGGTGGGTCCTCGGATTCCCGCGTCCCAGTGCCCTGGCGCATCCCCGGGATCCTCTCCTCCGTCCGAGTCCGAGTCCGAGTCCGAGTCCGAGTCCGAGTCCGAGTCCGAGTCCGAGTCCGAGTCCGAGTCCGAGTCCGAGTCCGAGTCCGAGTGCCTATCCGAGTCGCGGGTTGTCGGCAGGTGCTCAGCGGGTCACCCCGTCCACGGGTCCACGGCATGTCCCGGCGGCTCCACGGACCCCGGTCCCCGGTCCCCGGTCCCCGGTCCCCGGTCCGCGGTCCGCGGTCCTCGGTCCTCGGTCCTCGGTCCTCGGTGGATCCCCGAATTCTTGCGTCCCGGGTCCCTGGGATCCTCTCCTCCGTCCGTGCCGCGGGTTGTCGCTAGGTCCCCGGTGGGTGGGTCCCCGGGATCCTCGACGTCCGAGTCCGAGTCCGAGTCCGAGTCCGAGTCCGAGTCCGAGTCCGAGTCCGAGTCGCCGGTTTTCGGCGGGTCCTCAGCGGGTCACCCCGTCCACGGGTCCACGGCGTGTCGCGGCGGCTCCACGGACCGCGGTCCTCGGTCCTCTGCGGGTCCCCGAATTCTCGCGTCACGGGTCGCGGGTTGTCGCTAGGTCCCCGGCGGGTTCCCGGATTCCCGCGTCCCGGTGCCCTGGCGCATCCACGGGATCCTCTCCTCCGTCCGAGTCGCGGGTCGCGGGTTGTCGGTAGGTCCCAGGCGGATTCCTGGGTCCCCGGTCCACGGTCCTCGGTGGGTCCTCGGATTCCCGCGTCCCAGTGCCCTGGCGCATCCCCGGGATCCTCTCCTCCGTCCGAGTCCGAGTCCGAGTCCGAGTCCGAGTCCGAGTCCGAGTCCGAGTCCGAGTCCGAGTCCGAGTCCGAGTCCGAGTCCGAGTGCCTATCCGAGTCGCGGGTTGTCGGCAGGTGCTCAGCGGGTCACCCCGTCCACGGGTCCACGGCATGTCCCGGCGGCTCCACGGACCCCGGTCCCCGGTCCCCGGTCCCCGGTCCCCGGTCCGCGGTCCGCGGTCCTCGGTCCTCGGTCCTCGGTCCTCGGTGGATCCCCGAATTCTTGCGTCCCGGGTCCCTGGGATCCTCTCCTCCGTCCGTGCCGCGGGTTGTCGCTAGGTCCCCGGTGGGTGGGTCCCCGGGATCCTCGACGTCCGAGTCCGAGTCCGAGTCCGAGTCCGAGTCGCCGGTTTTCGGCGGGTCCTCAGCGGGTCACCCCGTCCACGGGTCCACGGCGTGTCGCGGCGGCTCCACGGACCGCGGTCCTCGGTCCTCTGCGGGTCCCCGAATTCTCGCGTCACGGGTCGCGGGTTGTCGCTAG
>JANJXV010001036.1:15000-32500 GCA_024803745.1 Megascapheus bottae | reverse complement strand
GCCGCACGGCCACACCACATCGCCCTCGCGCGACGAGCCCGCACGCGGCTCAGACCAGCGCGCCGCTGCTTGCCTGAGGCGGGGGGGTGGGGACAGGTCGGGAAATCGCCCACACCGCTGCCACAACCAGGCGCCGGCCCCGAGAGAGAGGCCCCGCGGGATCCTCCCCCAGCTCGGAGGGGGGAGGCGCGGGCACGCAAGCGATCGGCCATCGCGCACGCGGCTTGGGGCAAGCCGCTAAGCGCTCTCCAAGAAGCGGGACGACGGGGGACGGCCAGAGCCGCGGGAGCCCATCGGGAGCGACCCCCGCCAGCCCAGCGGGAGCAGCACCGCCCCCCGAACCAAGATAGCTAGAGAACACACCTCTCACTCTGAGGGGGTGCCGGACCCAGCCCGACGGAGCCCCCGCCAGGGGTCACCGCCAAAGGCGCCCATCCAGCGGCACGGGCAGGAGGGGGGGTCTGCGGTCCGAGCAACACCGGCTCCGGCGGTGCCGCTCGCGCGAGAGGGCAAAGGGGCGGTCGAGGGTGCACAGGCGCACGGCGGAGAACCCGGCCCCCGAGCGGCTCACCTCCACTGCAACTTCTCAGGTCCCCCAGCGAGGCCGCCAGGAGACACGGCAGGGAAGGAGCACAGCCGAAGGCCGGGAACAGCGGCTCACCAACAAAGGGAGGAGACCGCTCCGCCCACCGGCACCCCGAGACACGCACACCCGGCCTCTCGGGCCGACCGCCTCGACCCCCGAGAAGGCACCGCATCTCCAACAGCGACAGCCTCCCCCTGACTCGAGCGAGGATGGCCGGGACACGCCACGGGCAGCGAGCCACCAGACGGGGCACGGGAAACGGGAACGACACCACCGCCCAGCTTCGGGCACCTGGGGGTCGACCGGGAGCTTTCTCGGGAGTACCGCAAGAGAGCCGGGAGCTGCAGACGCTTTTGCACCGCAGCACGGGAGTCCACGGGGCACAGAGCCCACCCTCGCCGCGGAGAGGGCCGGCCCCGTGGCGCTACGAGTGGCCGGAAAGGGGAGGCGAGATCAGAGTTGCCCCCCTTGCCGGCACACAGGTCCCCGATCTCACGGCAAGAGCGGGGAGAGCGCGGCCGAGCCCGGATGCCGCACCCCTGCCTCCCGCACACCACCAACACGGTGGGACGGAGAGGCGAGGGGCCCACGAGCAGCACGAGAAGAGCGGTCCCATTCGCCATGAATGTCCGTCCCTCGCCTGGCGCAGCTTAGGCCCGGGCCCGAAGGAGATCGCATCACCACCACATCGGTCACGAGAAGGGATGGGGAGACAACCACGCGGCACTCGGAGGCAGCGGGCCCGGGAGCGAAGCGTGACCCTGGGCTAGACGTAGCCAGGGGAGAGAGAGAGCGAAAGAAAAAAAAAAAATTGGCCACCTGGCAAGGTGCAGATATAGGTACGACACCCCGAGCCCATGGCACCCCAAGCTTTCGGGAACGCCGGGGACCGCCGCGGCCAGCGAGAGTACCGGAAGGAAGGCAGCGACAAGAAAAAAAAAAAAGCCGGTGCTCGGGAAAGACCGGCACAACCAAAAAGAAAAAGGCCGAGAAAACTCAGCAAAGGCCGCCACACCAGGGAGGGCACCGCAGCAGGACGGGCTACTGCTGCGTGAACGGGGCGTGGACCGGAAAAAAAAAAAAAAACGGGGGCCGGCTCCCCCTCTTCCCGCCTTCTCGGGCACCCCACGGGTGGAGAGCACGCGCCGACAACCGCCTTCCAAAAGGCTGCCGGCGCAGGGAGAAAACACGGGCAAGTGAGCGGCACAGCGCAGACCACCCACCCCCCCCGGGCCGACCCGGGAAGGTCTTCCTCGAGCGGGGAGACAGGCGTCACTCAGGCAACCGGGCGGTCGAGTGACCCAAACGCCACCGCGATCCACCAACCACACGAGCCACCACAGGGCCAGGGCCTGCGCAGGGCGGCGGGAGCACGCGGGAGGAGGAGGCGGGGAAGGGGCACACGGGGCGGCAGCGGGGAAAAGCCCGGGCACACGGCACCCCGAGAGACGGCTGAGCACCCACTGACAGCCACCGAGAGAGGGCATGTCAGCACCATCCTGCAGGTACAAATCGCACACGTCACGACACGAAAAGTAGGTCCTCCAGCAGGGGGGATAACTCGCTCACGTCACGGGCCTCTCGGAACCCAATCTCGGTACCGCTGTCCCCAACACCTCCCCAACGGGGAGAAACACGGAACTCGCTGTACAACTGGTCGACCACGCAAAAAAAAAAAAAAAAAAAAAAAAAAAAAGTACACGAGAAGCGAGAGCGGGCTAGGAGGTGGCGGAGATCAGAGCAAGCCTTCCCCGGTATCTCGGGCACTCAGACGTGCGCACCCGCCCGGACGCGCATGGGCTCACGGCCCGGTCGGTAGGGGGCGTCCTACCGGGCAGGCAGGCGCGCGGCCCCGGCCCCGGCCCCGGCCCCGGCCCCGGCCCCGGCCCCGGCCCCGGCCCCGGAGTCGGCTGGGCAGCCGGGGGCACCCACGCACACACACACACCGGGAGCGGGTCCGGGTCCCTGTCTCCGGAGGTCTTCCTTCCTCCCGGCAGGGGCCCAGAGGCCAGGGCGAACCGGGCGAGTCCACGCCGGCGTCCCACACACCTCAGTACCTGGGTCCCGCCGGGTTCCGAGGTTCTCGTCGGCCGCACACGCGGGCACCTCGGGCCCGACGACCCTCCTAGGCGGGGGACCGCGCGTCCGGGCCCCCGCCACCCACCGGCGATCACTCGGGGACCGCGACTCCGGAGACGTCGGTCGTCCCCACCGCCACCGCCTCGGACCAAAGCCCGGGTGATACGCGGAGTCAGAGGGCCAGGGGGCCGCCGGGAGCCGCCCGAGCCTGCTGTAGGGGAGAGGACCCGAAGACCTCGGGCCAGGCTTCCCTCCGGCCCCCCCGGACCCAGGCGGGGCGGCCCAGCGTACCTGCCTGCGAGTCATACCGCGGGGGGGGGGGACTGGCCGGTCGGCCGGCCTACCGACCGAACGACCGACCGAGCGACAGACCGGTGCGGGGGCCCGACAGACCGGGGAGGCCGTGACCCAGAGCCGATCGGTCGGCTCGCCGCCACCGCCGCCGGCCTTCCCCAGCGCCGCCCGTGCCGCCACGCACGCCTCCTCTCTGGGCCGGCTCGCCTCCCCTAGGCGGGGTAGGCGGGGGAGAGAGCGAGGAGGGGGCCTCGGGGCCCCCGACGGAACTACTGGTCGACCGGACAAAGCTGCCTCCCGGACGCCGGGAGGAGACGCGACGCGCAACCCGGCCCCTCACTCTCCTGCAGGTGCAATCTGCGACGGACCGGCCGCTCCGGCTCCACAGCGACGCCGCGGGGACGGCCGCGTCCGGCAGCCGGGAGAGGCCGGCCCTCTGCCGGGACGCACTACGCCAGACGCCCTCCTTCGCTCGGCTGAGGACGAAGGACCTGTCATATAAAAGCGGACGCCAGGGGGCGCGCGACAACCGCCTTCCCCTGAACCGACACCAGCGAGTCGCTCTGCCCGGGATCGGCGCTCGCCGGCCGGCTCGGAGCTCCACGGACGGCCGGCCCGGAGACAAACCACCGCGCTCCCCGCCCCCGCGCCCCGAGAGGCACCGCAGAGGTCGGGACGAGCGGCCGGGCCCCCTCGGCAACCTCCGGAACGCCGCCGCCGCCGCCACCGGAGCCCCCGGAGACCCTGGACTGAGGCGGCGGCGGCGGCGGCGAAAGTGAAACCAACCGTGGCGGCCGCGGCGGCGGCGGCGGGCGGGCGGGACTCGCCGCCCCAAAGCGGCCCGCCGCGCCCGAGAACGCGGACGCGACTCGGGGAAGGAGATGGATGGGGTCCCGGAGCGGGGACGCTGAAGCCGACCGGCCGGCTCCCAGGTGCGCGACCGCCGCCACCGGTGGCGGCCCCCACCCACCCCGGGTGTCATCACCCGACACCACCCCCGAGTTTCTCTGCCCGGGATGGATCGGCGATCGGCACTCGCCGGCCGGCTCGGGGCTCCGCGGACAGCAGGCGCGGAGAGAAACGGCCGGCCGCGCTCCCTCCCCGCCCCCGCACCCCGAGAGGCACCGCAGAGGTCGGTCGGGGCCAAAGCGGCGGCGGCCGGGGACGGCCGGGGCCCCTCTGCAACCCCCCCCCCCCCGAGCAACGCCACTGGAGCCCCCGGAGACCTACACTGAGATCCCGCCGCCCGTGAAGCCGACAGTGAAACCGTGGCGGGCCGGCGGGCGGGCGGGCCGGCCGGCCTCGCCGTCACGCAGCAGCGGCCCGGGGACGGGTGAAGCTGGCCGGCCAGCCCCGAAACAGAAGACGGACGGGCACCTCCACCACCCGTGCCCGCCCCCCCTCCAACATCGCCGCTTCCACCCTTTGCCCCGTTCACGCCGGCCTGCCCGCCTGCCCCACCCACCCCACCCCACCCCACCCGAAAACTCCTACAATCGCTCACGCCAAGAGGAGAACCCGGGTAGGGAGGGAGCAGAACAGAGAGACCGGGTCCGAGAGCCCGTCTTCCCAGAGAAAACAGGGGTCTTCGTGGATGATGAAGGAGCAAACGGTGCATGAGCCTCGGGGGAAGGAAGGGGTGGGGGGGTTGGGAGGGGTGGAGAGCGGCCTGGGGAAAAACCCACCCAGTACTAAAAGTACTGCCTTTGCTGTGACTGGCATGGTTGGTGACTGATGGAGTGAGTGAGTGAGTGAGTGAGTGGACCCACTCTTCTCTCCCTATTGGGTGTTCACCGTGGTTTCCCTGACCTGTGCTGCGAGTGAGTTGGTGGGTGGGTGGGTGATGCACCTGCTCTCTTTTGGTCAGAAGGTGGAACTCCTCTGAACACTGAAGGCACTGCAGATACACGAGACCTGGGATCCAAACAAATTCCATGACATGGACACCTGGCATGCATGGCATGGTGGTGTGGTGTCTTTGAGATTTAGACTTTTCCCTTTCTTTCTTTCTTTCTTTCGTTCGTTCTTTCTTTCTTTCTTTCTTTCTTTCTTTCTTTCTTTCTTTCTTTCTCTCAGAGGGAGCAAGGGAAGGGGCACGGATTTTAAAGGAAGTAGGATAGTGTTTGCCATGCACTGTGTGGAAAACGAACGATGCAACGTGTGGGCAGGGATGGGGAAGCAAGCGAAAGAAGGGGTAAGGTTGTTCCGAAAAAAAAAAAAAAAACCTAATAATGATAGCAATAAGGACTGGGAATGTGGCTTAGCGGTACAGTGCTGGCTTGGAGCAAAAAGCAGCTCAGGGACGCTATCCCAGGCCCAAGACTAGAGGAAAAAAAAAAATTCCTCCTTGGAAATGAAGGAACCATGTACCTATTTACCATCTCATCTGCCCAGGCCCTTTCTGTGACCGCCTGACAGTTCACAAGCAGTCTCTCATTCTCCCTCCCACTAGCTACCCCTCCTCTGTCTCTGTGTCTCTCTGTGTAAATTTCATCTGTCTATCTACTGTGTGTCTGTGTGTCCGTCTGTCTCTGTCTCTGCCTCCCCCCCCCCCTCTCCAGTCCTCTCTCTCCCTCTTCCACCCTGAGTAGGTGCAGTGACACACATGAGACACTGGACCCCCAGCTCCAAGAGAGTTTCATTTTCAACAACCCAGCAGAATTGACAGCCGGTGGGTCACTCGTCACTCCGTATTCTCCAGATGAGCCTCTTCACCAGAACTTCCTCAACACGGCGGAATCACTGTCCGCCATGACAGGCAGTGTCCGCTAGGTGGCGCCCCAGGACAAGGGGAAACAGCCGACCCAACATCGATCAAGCCCCCGCCCCCCCCTTCCGGGCACCCGAGAACAAACCTCCTCACCCACCCAGGGTGGGGAAGAGGTCTTTGTGCAAGCACTCTAGCAGTGGGCCACACTCCTGGCCTCCGTACTACACAGAAATGGATGTATTGTATTTATCTTCCTATTTATTTCGCCAGTCTGGGGCTTGAACTCAGGGCCGGCCTGCCTGCCTGCCTGCCTGCCTGCCTGCCTGCCTGCCTGCCTGCCTGCCTGCCTGCCTGCGCGCTGTCCTTAGACACTTGTGGCTCAACACCACACTCCCAGCCCATACTAACAATATTTATATTTATTTTATGTATTTATTTATTCATTTATTTATTTTAAAGACAATTGACGGTACACATTTTATTTACAGTGTTGTACGCTGTCTTAATAAAGGGACCGCTTCTCTACTTGAGCCATTTTTAACCAAAGCAAAATAACCTAAGTAATACAAAGGGTTAAAATACAGCATCGAGGTACAAAAACAGACATACTCATTCTAGTTAGGAATGTAATCGGGATGTTACATTTTTTTAGAAGCCACAATTATGTTTAGGAAATCACATAAACATAGATCACTGATTTGAATAAAATGCATACACTTGAAGCAAAGCTTTGTAGTGACCAAACACAAAAAAGTTACCAAAGAATGCACAAAATTAATGTTTATTCCACCTTTGTGTCCTATTCCTGGGTCCTTCGCCAATGTGACATGAGGAAAAAACAAACGCAAAACAGATGAAAAACTGAAATCAGAATCAGTAATGTGATCAAGTAGGGAAACAGATACATTAAAATCTAGCGGCCATCAGCAAGAGTACAGCAAAGATCATGCTGTAAAAAGAAACAAAGAAAACTGCTGAAAACTGTAGGCATCCTATTCTTTCAAACCAGCAAAATACGCTCCTGCATAACAATGACACATACACAGAATTTTTTTCCCATAAAGGTATAGAAATGCAAGTTCTTTTTTAATAGTGTGGATGGGCAAATGTGTGTGTCATGGTCATTTTACTAGGCTTTTACAGAGTGAGCCAGGAACACATGTATAGATTCTGGGGATGACGTGTACTGTCATTCTTTGATGGGTATAGTGGACACTCTAGCAAAAGTTAAAAAAAAAATGAATACAGAAGTACAAGACAAAGGCGAATGAGACTTCCCTTATTTTTTTTTTTTTTTTTTTTTTTTTTTGCCAGTCCTGGGCTTGAGCTCAGGTTCTGGGCACAGTCCTTGGACTTTCTCAAGGCTAGAGCTCTACCCCTTGAGCCTCAGCACCACTTCTGGCTTTTTTCTATGTATGTGGTACCAAGGAATCGAATCCGGGTCTTCTTGCATGCTAGGCAAGCACTTTAACCACTAGGCCAAACTCCCGGCCCCAGAGACTTCTCTTATATCTTAGTCACATTTAGATGGAATCAAATTTAAATGCAGTCCACTCTGCTTCGATGAGGCTTTGGTTCAGCTCCCAGTCTCCATTGCCTGACGCAGTCTCCTATGAGAACGCTCCGAAGGTGTCTTCTTAAACCACAAACCTATTTTTAGTGGTGGAGCCGCTCTTAGTAGCTGTCGGGTTTTTTTTTTAATTTCCCCCCCCCCCCCCCAGTCCTGGGGCTTGCAGTTTAGGCCTGAGCATCCTCCATGGGCTCTTTCCTCAAGGCTAGCAGTCTGCCACTTGAGCCATAGCACCACTTCCATCTCGTCTATGTACTTGGCACTGAGGAATCAAACCTGGGTCTCCGTGCATGCTAGACAAGCACTCACTCTACCGCTCTAGGTCAAACTCCCAGCCCCCTGACCAATTTTTAAAAGTTAAAAAAAAAATGCAATGCTAACGATGATGACACCTTGGCAGAAAACGCTGGAAGTGGTTCTGTGGCTCGATTGGCAGAATACTAGCCGAAGAAAGGTCCAAGGACCGAGCGCCCAGGCCCTAACTTCAGGTCTGAGGACCTGGGGTGGCGGGGAGGGAGGGGGATCTCGGCCCTGGGAATGAACTGGCAAAATACGAACTGAGTACTAACTCGCTAAACTACATCGATAGCATCTGCCCAAAAAGCCAGATGGAAGTGGATTTGTGGCTCCAATAGTAGAACTTCAGTCTCAGGTGAAAAAGCTCAAGGACAGCAATCCAGGCCCCAGGCAGGACCAATCATCCATCATCCTCAATGATCATCATCATCATCATCATCTGTGATCCTGAAATCTCTCGCCTGGGAAATGGAAGCAGGCCCTGGCCTGGCCCTGGGCCTGGCCTGGCCTGAGCTTGGGAAAATGAAGAGGAGACCAGACTCCTGACTTCCTCCCCTCTCTCCTCTCTCCCCAGGGAGGTCAGCCAAGTGGGGGGTCAGCCGCACGGGGCATTTCGTACTCACACACCCGGCCTCACCGAAGGGTACAGGGCAGAGCCCAGTCCTGCCAAGACATGCCCACGCCCTCCCCCAATTCTGTCTGTGGACTGGGGCGGCACTCACTCCGCCACAGGCAGGGGGCGGGTGGTAGCAGTCTGACCAGTCCAGCTAGTAGGAGACAAGCCAGCCAGCCCATCCATGGCCCAGGAAAGCAGGGAAGTGGCCGGCAGCAGAAAAAAAAATACTCCCAAAGCTGCCTTTTCCTGCCCAAGGATCAGGCCAAGCACACGAGAGGCTGTGTTTGTCAAGACAGAGTGAAGTGTGAGCCATTTCCCCGCGCGCGGTGTGCGGTGTGTGTCTGCGGGGGGGGGGGGGGGGGGGCGGGGGGGGGGAGAGACGCCGGGTGGGTGGGGGTGGGGGTGGGGTGAAGGCAAGCCACTCAGCTAGTCAGCTCCTCCCCAGAAAAGCTCGGACTGCGGACTGTGCTTTGTCTTGTAAATGTTGTCATGGCAACGGCCTGACATTCCTGTTAGGCTTCACCCTGCGGGTGGGGGTGGGGCCTGGGGAAGAGAAACCACCAAAGGGAAATAAATAAAAAAAAAAAAAAAATCAAATACTACAGAGAACCAAACAAACAACAAGACAAACAGCTAGCGGGCCCGGAATTCCACGACCGCTACCTTCAGGAAAATCGTTTCAAGGAAGTAGGATCGATGAGACCGGGAGTTTGGCCTAGTGGGAGAGGGCTTGCTTAGCAAACGGGAAGACCCGGCTTCCATTCCTCAGTGAAGTCAGAAACGAATGCTGCAGCTGTTGCTGCTGTGGTTGACGACGTGGTAGAGCTCTGGCCGGGAGAAAGCCCAGGCCCTGAGTTTCAGTTCGGGAGGCACGGGAAAGTACCGCTAGGCATTCACAGACAAGACAGCCCGGGTGCACACCTTCCAAATGCAGGGCTCCAGTGAAGGCAATCCCACCAGGAAGGAGGCAGTCTCAGAGGCCTGGTTGGAGGGTAGGCCTCAGCCTAAAAATGACCTCGATACTGTGTTTTTCATGTTTCCCCTTCGGGGCCCTCTGTCTGTCTGTCTGTCTGTCTGTCTGTCTGTCTGTCTGTCTGTCTGTCTGTCTCTGTCTCTGTCTCTCTGTCTCTGCCTCTCTGTCTGTCTGTCTGTCTGTCTGTCTGTCTGTCTCTGTCTCTCTGTCTCTGTCTCTGTCTCTCTCTCTCCCCCTCCCTCCCTCCCTCCCTCCTTCTCTCTCTCTCCCTCCATCCCCCTCTTCTTTTTCTGTACTTTGAACCGGAGAGTTATTGAGCACCTAAAATTCTGTATTTTACTTAGATCTGGTGACTTGGTGGAGACAGAAGAAAACCAGTTTTCTTAGGAAACATGGATAAGGGGAGGGAGGAAAAGGAGGTAGGGTTTCTCTCCTTTCTCTGTCTTTTTTTTTTTTTGGGGGGCCAGTCCTGGGGCTTGTACTCAGGGCCTGAGCACTGTCTTTGGGCTTCTTTCTCAAGGCTAGAGCTCTACCACTTGAGCCAGAGCACCACACACTTCTGGGTTTTTTTTATTGTGATTATTTTGCCCCCTATGGATGTGGTTGGTACCAAGGAATGGAACCCCCCGGGCCTTTGCGCATGCTAAGCCAGCACTCTTCCACTAGGCCAAACTCCTGTCCCCTCATTTCTGTATTTGTTTGCTGGTTTTGGCCAGTCCTGGGGCTTGAACTCGGGGCCTAGGCACTATCCCAGAGCCTCACTGCCCCTTGTGGCTTTTCCTGCCTATGTGTGAGTGACTGAGCAATGGAAGTCCGTGAAGAACTGACCCGCGCTCAGTTTTCCCTGGAGCTTACAGATGCCAGGGAAACCTTGCAGCAGCAGCAGCAGCAGACTGTCTGACTCCAGCATAGCCAATGTACCCGAGCTTGCCCACCTGTAAACATGCCACCACCACGGGGGCCCAGACTTTGGAAAGCCCACCCCACCACCCCGCCCGACCTTCCCTTGTGGACGTTTTCTCGGTTTTCTTTTGGGTTTGGGGTGGGGGGGGTGTTTTCTTCAACTCTTTCATTCACCCCCGCCTGCCTCCTTGCTCAGACCTCCCTCACCAACCCCACTCCTGAACCCCCTTCCACACGGTCTCCAAGCCTGCGGGAAGGCTGTGTCCCCCCCCCCCCGCAGGCTGCTGCTGCCGCTATCTATCCCAGTAAACAGTGGAAGATCATCCGGCCTGTTTCCTTCTTTCTTCCCCAGTTTTTCCTAACACTGACTGAGTGTTTCAGGTAGGCTAGGCAGGCACTGTCCCATGAAACCGCATTCCCGGTCCCACCATGATTTTTTTTTTTGGTGCGCGTGCAAGTCACAAGACCATCCCCACCCACCAACCCCCCCCCAAAAAAAAAACAAAAACAAAAAATTAAGTCGAGACGCATCTCCTGTGAGTAGAGAAGAAAGACCAACTTGCCGGGCACGGTGGCCACTCAGGAGGCTGAGGTCTGTCTGAGGACCAAGGTTCAGAGCCAGCCTGGGTACCACAGGACGACCCGACCCGAGAGACACTTATCTCCCCCAAATACACTCTAGGAAACGGGAAGTGGGGCTTGGCTCCGGGGTAGGGTGCCAGCCTTCACGTGAAGAGCGCCCACCCGGGGCCTAGTTCGAGCCCCAGGACCCACCCCCCAGAAAAGGAAGAAAAAAAGACAAAGAGGAAGGGCAGGAAGCCATTTGGGGGAAGGAACAATGAAGGAAATGCCCCCCAAACATCCAGAACTCAGTCACTGACTGGGTCACCTGAACGTGACTAGTCGATCTATCCGTCCATCTGTCCAGCCTGCTACTTGTGGATGGATGCCTGCCTGCCTGCCTGCCTGCCTGCCTGCCTGCCCGATTCGTGTCTCTACCCACCCACCCCCACCCCCACCAACACTTGTTCACTCCTGCTTTTGTTTCTGTACTCCAGAAAGAACTGTATTTTAGGGCCAGCGGGTCTGCCAGTCTCCCTGCCAGCCTGGAAACCACGGGCAGCAGCTTCCACTGCAGAGTCCAGGAAGGAACACACACACACACACACACACACACACACACACACACACACACACACACACACACACACACACACTGCACTGAAGCACCTACATGGCGGGGGCTCCCAGAAATGCAAAGAATCCATTTAGTGGCCTCTCAGCTCATTTGCAGCACCGATACTGTGTCAACATGTCACTTCATCACTGTTTCTGAAGATGGAAATTCCTCTGACCCCAGCTGTACCCCCTCACCACCCACCCAAGAGGGGCAGTAAGGGCAGTAGGTTTTGATCACCGTGTGTGTGTACGAAGGTTAAGAGCGTAAGATCTTCTGGGAGCATGGTAGTTATGAAAACAAAGTAGCAGGGGTGGGCTAGAATAGAACGGTGGCTCTTTAAAACACACGCACAAGCAAACAATAGGCTAAGAAGGAAGACCCAAAAAAGGCCCAAGGACCGCAGGGGGTGGTGCCAGTCCCTGGCAGTGGCTCACCCAGTTGCTGGGGAGTCTGACATCTGTGGGTAGAGATTCAAGTCCAGCTCAAGCTCCAAACTTTCTCTGTCTCTCTTTCTCTTTCTCTCTCTCTCTCTCTCTCTCTCTCTCTCTCTCTCTCTCTCTTCTTTCTTTTTTCTCTCTCCTCCCTCCCTCCCTCCCTCCCTCCCTCCCTTCCTTCCAAGTTATGGCCCCTGAACTCAAGGCCTGGGCACTCTGGCCTTGATCTCTCTGGAGGCTACGGAGTGCCTGCACCACTTCTGGCTTTTCTGTGTACGCAGTCCAGAGAACCTAGGGCTTCATGCGTGCATGCTACGCAAGTATTCTATCACTGGGTCACACTCCTGGCCCCCTTTTGAGATTCTTCATCGTGATTCCTCACTACAAATGCCACAAGTGGACCCTGGCCCCTCCCGCCCCGCCCCTCCCTGGGCCATTCCAGGTGACCAAGGCCAGCAGCGCGTGTCCGCCATCTAGTGTCAACTTTCGGAAACTACCAGGGCTGTGAATTCCCATGGCGGGTCTGTCCTTCGATTCGGTCCGGTAGGACCTGGGGTGGGTGCAGGCCACAGAGAGTAGGTGAGATGGACATTGAAAATCAGTACGTGCAGGGACACACACCAACCAGCCAGCGCCCAAATTCCGGCCACCTATGCTCTTCTCTTCCACTCAGTCGGGTCGGGTCAGGCCGGGCTGGGCCGGGCCTAACCAAGACTAGCTCTTCACAGAAACCAGGGAGGGGTTGTTGTTGTTGTTGTTGTTGGTGGTGGTGGTGGTGGTGGTGGTGGTGTGCAGGAGGAGAGAGAGAGAGAGAGAGAGAGAGAGAGAGAGAGAGAGAGAGAGAGAGACAGACAGACAGACAGACAGACAGACAGACAGACAGACAGACAACAGACACAGAGAGCGCAGGAGAGCCCTTCTCGAGTGTTCTGTCAAAGCATACATCTGCATGGAAGGGGTTTCGGGTGTGTGTGTGTGTGTGTGTGTGTGTGTGTGTGAAGTCATGTATCCTATTCCTGAGGAATGTCACTGTCACCCCTCTACACATGACACCCCGACAATGAAGAAAGCAGAAGCAGCAGCAGCACAAGCAGAGGAAGAAATAAATAGAATTCATTCTTCCGGTGTGTTGGGTGTGGCTGGGCTTGGACTGCTGTGTCACTCAGTCCTTCTCCACGACTAGCAAGGCCGGGGTCTCCCTGGTCAGTCACATCCTCAAGTCCCCTCCCTGGTGCTTGGACACTCCCAGAAACCGGCGAGCGAGTTCAGGGGCCAACCCAACCTATCCCACCACACCCCCCCCCATCGTTCATCTGTCCATCCGCCCCCCTGCCCACCCGCCCCACACCCCGACCCCGAAGAACCTTCTCTCTCCATGCCGCCCCCCCCCCGCATCAGACGTCAGAAATGCAACCCCCTTTCATCTTGGGAGTGGAATACAAACACAAGCCAAAGACAGTGCGATTCAAGCAAATGGGTCCTTTTATTTTATTTCCAGGAGAGGGCTGTGAGGTTATGGTGGGGGCAGGGGGGCGGGAGCTGGGGAGGAGGAAGAGGCAGGGGCAGGGGCAGGGGCAGGGGCAGTAGCAGGAGCAGGAGCAGGAGCAGGAGCAGGGGTGCTCAGGGGTCAGGACAGGAGGAGGCTTGCTTCTTCCCCAAAATCTCGCCTTGCATCCCTGGCTCAGCAAAACCTCCACACACACACCAAAGGTGCACTGGATCGGATTCCTAGCTGGCTGCCTTCTGCTAAGTGCTGAGTTGGTTCAGGCATCGCTCCCTGGTCCGGTGGTCTATCCAGCGGTCCCTGGTGGGGTGTGGAAGATAAAGAGATGTTACAAGGAGGAGCAGTCTTTCCTTCCTCATCATGGTTTTGTTTGTAGCTTCATACCCCCCCCACCCCCACACGCCCCCATCCACTTTCTATACACTTCCCAGGAAGGCACAAACCTCTGCTAGACATCTGGTTGACCTTCGGAACAAAACAGAGCCATCTGGTCGACCTCCAGGACGGAACACAGACATCTGGTCGACCTCGGCGTGCTTAGGCAGGGACAACTGGTCGACCTGGACCTTTCGTGGAGGGAAGGAGTACGACTCCCCCCGGAGTCCCCCGGACTCGACTCCCCCGGACTCCCCCGGACTCCCCCGGACTCCCCCGGACTCCCCCGGACTCCCTCCGAGTCCGAGTCCGAGTCCGAGTCCGAGTCCGAGTCCGAGTCCGAGTCCGAGTCCGGGTCCGGGTCCGGGTCCGGGTCCGGGTCCGGGTCCGGGTCCGGGTCCGGGTCCGGGTCCGGGTCCGGGTCCGGGTCCGGGTCCGAGTCCGAGTCCGAGGGTTGTCGCTAGGTCCTCGGCGGGTCCCTGAGTCCTTGGTCCCCCGTGTCCACGGACCCCGGTCCCCGGTCCTTGGCCGGTCCCCGAATTCTTGCGTCCCGGGTCCCTGGGATCCTCTCCTCCGTCCATGCCGCGGGTTGTCGCTAGGACCCCGGTGGGTGGGTCCCCGGGATCCTCGACGTCCGAGTCCGAGTGCCTATCCGAGTCGCGGATTGTCGGCAGGTCCTCAGCGGGTCACCCCGTCCACGGGTCCACGGCATGTCCCGGCGGCTCCACGGACCCCGGTCCTCGGTCCTCGGTCCTCGGTCCTCGGTCCTCTGCGAGTCCCCTGCGGGTCCCCGAATTCTCGTGTCCCGGGTCCCTGGAATCCTCTCCTCCGTCCGAGTCCGAGTACGAGTCCGAGTCCGAGTCCGAGTCGCGAGTCGCGGGTCGCGGGTCACGGGTCGCGGGTCGTCGTAGGTCCCCGGCGGGTCCCCGGCGGGTCCCCGGTCCCCGGTCCCCGGTCCCCGTTCTCCGGTCCTCGGCCGGTCCTCGGCGGGTCCTCGGATTCCCGCGTCCCGGTGCCCTGGCGCATCCCCGGGATCCTCTCCTCCGTCCGAGTCGC
The DNA here is from genome assembly GCA_024803745.1 of Megascapheus bottae. Classification (NCBI taxonomy): domain Eukaryota; kingdom Metazoa; phylum Chordata; class Mammalia; order Rodentia; family Geomyidae; genus Megascapheus; species Megascapheus bottae. The sequence goes on along the minus strand of JANJXV010001036.1, from coordinate 17,923 downwards.
GGGTCGCGGGTCGCGGGTTGTCGGTAGGTCCCAGGCGGATTCCCGGGTCCCCGGTCCACGGTCCTCGGCGGGTCCTCGGATTCCCGCGTCCCGGTGCCCTGGCGCATCCCCGGGATCCTCTCCTCCGTCCGAGTCGCGGGTCGCGGGTCGCGGGTTGTCGGTAGGTCCCAGGCGGATTCCCGGGTCCCCGGTCCACGGTCCTCGGCGGGTCCTCGGATTCACGCGTCCCGGTGCCCTGGCGCATCCCTGGGATCCTCTCCTCCGTCCGTGCCGCGGGTTGTCGCTAGGTCCCCGGTGGGTGGGTCCCCGGGATCCTCGACGTCCGAGTCCGAGTGCCTATCCGAGTCGCGGGTTGTCGGCAGGTCCTCAGCGGGTCACCCCGTCCACGGCATGTCCCGGCGGCTCCACGGACCCCGGTCCTTGGTCCTCGGTCCTCGGTCCTCTGCGAGTCCCCTGCGGGTCCCCGAATTCTCGTGTCCCGGGTCCCTGGAATCCTCTCCTCCGTCCGAGTCGCGGGTCGCGGGTCGCAGGTCGCGGGTCGTCGTAGGTCCCCGGCGGGTTCCCGGGTCCCCGGTCCGCGGTCCCCGTTCTCCGGTCCTCGGCGGGTCCGAGTCCGAGTCCGAGTCCGAGTCCGAGTCCGAGTCCGAGTCCGAGTCCAAGGGTTGTCGCTAGGTCCTCGGCGGGTCCCCGGACCCCGGACACCGGTCCTCGGTCCTGGTTTCTCGGTGGGTCCCGGGTCCCCGGTCCTTGGGATCCTCTCCTCCGTCCGAGTCCGAGGCCGAGGCCGAGTCCGAGTCGCGGTTTGCGGGTTGTCGCTAGGTCCCCGGCGGGTTCCCGGGTCCCCGGTCCCCGGTCCCCGTTCTCCGGTCCTCGGCCGGTCCTTGGCGGGTCCTCGGATTCCCGCGTCCCGGTGCCCTGGCGCATCCCCGGGATCCTCTCCTCCGTCCGAGTCGCGGGTCGCGGGTTGTCGGTAGGTCCCAGGCGGATTCCTGGGTCCCCGGTCCACGGTCCTCGGTGGGTCCTCGGATTCCCGCGTCCCAGTGCCCTGGCGCATCCCCGGGATCCTCTCCTCCGTCCGAGTCCGAGTCCGAGTCCGAGTCCGAGTCCGAGTCCGAGTCCGAGTCCGAGTCCGAGTCCGAGTCCGAGTCCGAGTCCGAGTGCCTATCCGAGTCGCGGGTTGTCGGCAGGTGCTCAGCGGGTCACCCCGTCCACGGGTCCACGGCATGTCCCGGCGGCTCCACGGACCCCGGTCCCCGGTCCCCGGTCCCCGGTCCCCGGTCCGCGGTCCGCGGTCCTCGGTCCTCGGTCCTCGGTCCTCGGTGGATCCCCGAATTCTTGCGTCCCGGGTCCCTGGGATCCTCTCCTCCGTCCGTGCCGCGGGTTGTCGCTAGGTCCCCGGTGGGTGGGTCCCCGGGATCCTCGACGTCCGAGTCCGAGTCCGAGTCCGAGTCCGAGTCCGAGTCCGAGTCCGAGTCCGAGTCGCCGGTTTTCGGCGGGTCCTCAGCGGGTCACCCCGTCCACGGGTCCACGGCGTGTCGCGGCGGCTCCACGGACCGCGGTCCTCGGTCCTCTGCGGGTCCCCGAATTCTCGCGTCACGGGTCGCGGGTTGTCGCTAGGTCCCCGGCGGGTTCCCGGATTCCCGCGTCCCGGTGCCCTGGCGCATCCACGGGATCCTCTCCTCCGTCCGAGTCGCGGGTCGCGGGTTGTCGGTAGGTCCCAGGCGGATTCCTGGGTCCCCGGTCCACGGTCCTCGGTGGGTCCTCGGATTCCCGCGTCCCAGTGCCCTGGCGCATCCCCGGGATCCTCTCCTCCGTCCGAGTCCGAGTCCGAGTCCGAGTCCGAGTCCGAGTCCGAGTCCGAGTCCGAGTCCGAGTCCGAGTCCGAGTCCGAGTGCCTATCCGAGTCGCGGGTTGTCGGCAGGTGCTCAGCGGGTCACCCCGTCCACGGGTCCACGGCATGTCCCGGCGGCTCCACGGACCCCGGTCCCCGGTCCCCGGTCCCCGGTCCCCGGTCCGCGGTCCGCGGTCCTCGGTCCTCGGTCCTCGGTCCTCGGTGGATCCCCGAATTCTTGCGTCCCGGGTCCCTGGGATCCTCTCCTCCGTCCGTGCCGCGGGTTGTCGCTAGGTCCCCGGTGGGTGGGTCCCCGGGATCCTCGACGTCCGAGTCCGAGTCCGAGTCCGAGTCCGAGTCCGAGTCCGAGTCCGAGTCCGAGTCGCCGGTTTTCGGCGGGTCCTCAGCGGGTCACCCCGTCCACGGGTCCACGGCGTGTCGCGGCGGCTCCACGGACCGCGGTCCTCGGTCCTCTGCGGGTCCCCGAATTCTCGCGTCACGGGTCGCGGGTTGTCGCTAGGTCCCCGGCGGGTTCCCGGATTCCCGCGTCCCGGTGCCCTGGCGCATCCACGGGATCCTCTCCTCCGTCCGAGTCGCGGGTCGCGGGTTGTCGGTAGGTCCCAGGCGGATTCCTGGGTCCCCGGTCCACGGTCCTCGGTGGGTCCTCGGATTCCCGCGTCCCAGTGCCCTGGCGCATCCCCGGGATCCTCTCCTCCGTCCGAGTCCGAGTCCGAGTCCGAGTCCGAGTCCGAGTCCGAGTCCGAGTCCGAGTCCGAGTCCGAGTCCGAGTGCCTATCCGAGTCGCGGGTTGTCGGCAGGTGCTCAGCGGGTCACCCCGTCCACGGGTCCACGGCATGTCCCGGCGGCTCCACGGACCCCGGTCCCCGGTCCCCGGTCCCCGGTCCCCGGTCCCCGGTCCGCGGTCCGCGGTCCTCGGTCCTCGGTCCTCGGTCCTCGGTGGATCCCCGAATTCTTGCGTCCCGGGTCCCTGGGATCCTCTCCTCCGTCCGTGCCGCGGGTTGTCGCTAGGTCCCCGGTGGGTGGGTCCCCGGGATCCTCGACGTCCGAGTCCGAGTCCGAGTCCGAGTCCGA
>JANJXV010001036.1:0-2500 GCA_024803745.1 Megascapheus bottae | reverse complement strand
CAGCCACGGAGCACCACACCGCCTGGCTCGCACGCAACGCCGTCGTGGCCGGTGGACGTCGCCCGACGCGGACGCCGGGGCGGAGGGCGGCCGAGAGCCAACCCGCCCGAGGGCGGCGGTGCGGGAGCGGGAGGAGGGGGGACGGGACCCGACCCCTCCTCCGAGTGCCCGGGCAGCCGCACGGCCACACCACATCGCCCTCGCGCGACGAGCCCGCACGCGGCTCAGACCAGCGCGCCGCTGCTTGCCTGAGGCGGGGGGGTGGGGACAGGTCGGGAAATCGCCCACACCGCTGCCACAACCAGGCGCCGGCCCCGAGAGAGAGGCCCCGCGGGATCCTCCCCCAGCTCGGAGGGGGGAGGCGCGGGCACGCAAGCGATCGGCCATCGCGCACGCGGCTTGGGGCAAGCCGCTAAGCGCTCTCCAAGAAGCGGGACGACGGGGGACGGCCAGAGCCGCGGGAGCCCATCGGGAGCGACCCCCGCCAGCCCAGCGGGAGCAGCACCGCCCCCCGAACCAAGATAGCTAGAGAACACACCTCTCACTCTGAGGGGGTGCCGGACCCAGCCCGACGGAGCCCCCGCCAGGGGTCACCGCCAAAGGCGCCCATCCAGCGGCACGGGCAGGAGGGGGGGTCTGCGGTCCGAGCAACACCGGCTCCGGCGGTGCCGCTCGCGCGAGAGGGCAAAGGGGCGGTCGAGGGTGCACAGGCGCACGGCGGAGAACCCGGCCCCCGAGCGGCTCACCTCCACTGCAACTTCTCAGGTCCCCCAGCGAGGCCGCCAGGAGACACGGCAGGGAAGGAGCACAGCCGAAGGCCGGGAACAGCGGCTCACCAACAAAGGGAGGAGACCGCTCCGCCCACCGGCACCCCGAGACACGCACACCCGGCCTCTCGGGCCGACCGCCTCGACCCCCGAGAAGGCACCGCATCTCCAACAGCGACAGCCTCCCCCTGACTCGAGCGAGGATGGCCGGGACACGCCACGGGCAGCGAGCCACCAGACGGGGCACGGGAAACGGGAACGACACCACCGCCCAGCTTCGGGCACCTGGGGGTCGACCGGGAGCTTTCTCGGGAGTACCGCAAGAGAGCCGGGAGCTGCAGACGCTTTTGCACCGCAGCACGGGAGTCCACGGGGCACAGAGCCCACCCTCGCCGCGGAGAGGGCCGGCCCCGTGGCGCTACGAGTGGCCGGAAAGGGGAGGCGAGATCAGAGTTGCCCCCCTTGCCGGCACACAGGTCCCCGATCTCACGGCAAGAGCGGGGAGAGCGCGGCCGAGCCCGGATGCCGCACCCCTGCCTCCCGCACACCACCAACACGGTGGGACGGAGAGGCGAGGGGCCCACGAGCAGCACGAGAAGAGCGGTCCCATTCGCCATGAATGTCCGTCCCTCGCCTGGCGCAGCTTAGGCCCGGGCCCGAAGGAGATCGCATCACCACCACATCGGTCACGAGAAGGGATGGGGAGACAACCACGCGGCACTCGGAGGCAGCGGGCCCGGGAGCGAAGCGTGACCCTGGGCTAGACGTAGCCAGGGGAGAGAGAGAGCGAAAGAAAAAAAAAAAATTGGCCACCTGGCAAGGTGCAGATATAGGTACGACACCCCGAGCCCATGGCACCCCAAGCTTTCGGGAACGCCGGGGACCGCCGCGGCCAGCGAGAGTACCGGAAGGAAGGCAGCGACAAGAAAAAAAAAAAAGCCGGTGCTCGGGAAAGACCGGCACAACCAAAAAGAAAAAGGCCGAGAAAACTCAGCAAAGGCCGCCACACCAGGGAGGGCACCGCAGCAGGACGGGCTACTGCTGCGTGAACGGGGCGTGGACCGGAAAAAAAAAAAAAAACGGGGGCCGGCTCCCCCTCTTCCCGCCTTCTCGGGCACCCCACGGGTGGAGAGCACGCGCCGACAACCGCCTTCCAAAAGGCTGCCGGCGCAGGGAGAAAACACGGGCAAGTGAGCGGCACAGCGCAGACCACCCACCCCCCCCGGGCCGACCCGGGAAGGTCTTCCTCGAGCGGGGAGACAGGCGTCACTCAGGCAACCGGGCGGTCGAGTGACCCAAACGCCACCGCGATCCACCAACCACACGAGCCACCACAGGGCCAGGGCCTGCGCAGGGCGGCGGGAGCACGCGGGAGGAGGAGGCGGGGAAGGGGCACACGGGGCGGCAGCGGGGAAAAGCCCGGGCACACGGCACCCCGAGAGACGGCTGAGCACCCACTGACAGCCACCGAGAGAGGGCATGTCAGCACCATCCTGCAGGTACAAATCGCACACGTCACGACACGAAAAGTAGGTCCTCCAGCAGGGGGGATAACTCGCTCACGTCACGGGCCTCTCGGAACCCAATCTCGGTACCGCTGTCCCCAACACCTCCCCAACGGGGAGAAACACGGAACTCGCTGTACAACTGGTCGACCACGCAAAAAAAAAAAAAAAAAAAAAAAAAAAAAGTACACGAGAAGCGAGAGCGGGCTAGGAGGTGGCGGAGATCAG
>JANJXV010001035.1:0-222124 GCA_024803745.1 Megascapheus bottae | reverse complement strand
GTAATTGATGGAGGTGTGTGAAGTAATAGTATGGAGATATGTGAAATCATAGAATGGAGTTTGTGAAGTCACAAAATGGAGTTGTGTGAGTCAGAATTGAGGTGTGTGAAGTCATAGAATGTAGATGTGTGAAGTCATAGAATGGAGTATTGTGAAGTCACCGAAGGAAGGTTTGTGAAGTCATAGAATGGAGGTATGAGAAATCAAATTAGAGGGGTGTGAAGTCGGAGAATGGAGGTGTGTGAAGTCATAGAATGGAGGTGGGTGAAGTCATAGAATGGAGGTGTGTGAATTCAGATTGGAGGTGTGTGAAGTCATAGAATGGAGGTGTGTCAACTCAGAAAGGAGGTGTGTGAAGTCAAAGAATGGAGGTGAGTGAAGTCATAGAATGGAGGTGTGTGAACTCATAGAATGGAGGTGTGTGACGTCACAATGGTAGTTTGTGAAGTCATAGAATGGAGGTGTGTGAAGTCACAGAATTGAGGTGTGTGAAGTCAGAATGGAGGTGTGAAGTCATAGAATGGAGCTGGGTGAAGTCAGAGAAATTAGGTGTGTGAAGTCATAGAATGGAGGTGTGTGAAGTCATAGAATGGAGGTGTGTGAAGTCATAGAATGGAGGTGTGTGAAGTCACAGAATGGAGGTGTGTGAAGTCACAGAATGGAGGTGTGTGAAGTCATACAATGGAGGTGTGTGAAGTCAGAATGGAGGTGTGTGAAGTCACAGAATGGAGGTGTGTGAACTCAGATGGAGGTGTGTGAAGTCATAGATGGAGGTGTGTAAAGTCATAGTATGGAGATATGTTAAATCATAGAATGGAGTTTTGTGAAGTCACAGAATGGAGTTGTGTGAGTCAGAATTGAGGTGTGTGAAGTCATAGAATGTAGATGTGTGAAGTCATAGAATGGAGTATTGTGAAGTCACCGAAGGGAGGTTTGTGAAGTCATAGAATGGAGGTATGAGAAATCAAATTAGAGGGGTGTGAAGTCGGAGAATGGAGGTGTGTGAAGTCATAGAATGGAGGTGGGTGAAGTCATAGAATGGAGGTGTATGAAGTCATAGAATGGAGGTGTGTGAAGTCAGTGAATGGTCGGGTTTAAAGTCATAAAATGGAGGTGTGTGAAGTCAGAGAATTGAGCTGTTTGAAGTCATATATTGGAGGTGTGTGAAGTCAAAATGGATGTGTGAAGTCACAAAATGGACGTGTGTGAAGCCAGAATGGAGGTGTGTTAAGTCACCGAATGGAGTTTTGTGAACTCAGTATGGAGGTGTGTGAAGTCACAGAATGGAGGTTTGTGAAGTCATAGATGGAGGTGTGTGAGGTCATAGAATGGATGTTTCTGAAGTAAGAATGAAGGTGTGTGAAGTCATAGAATGGAGGTGTGTGAAGTCATAGAATGGAGGTGGGTGAAGTCATAGAATGGAGGTGTATGAAGTCATAGAATGGAGGTGTGTGAAGTCAGTGAATGGTCGGGTTTAAAGTCATAAAATGGAGGTGTGTGAAGTCAGAGAATTGAGCTGTTTGAAGTCATATATTGGAGGTGTGTGAAGTCAAAATGGATGTGTGAAGTCACAGAATGGAGGTGTGTGAAGCCAGAATGGAGGTGTGTTAAGTCACCGAATGGAGTTTTTGTGAACTCAGTATGGAGGTGTGTGAAGTCACAGAATGGAGGTTTGTGAAGTCATAGATGGAGGTGTGTGAAGTCATTGAATGGAGGTGTGTGAAGTCACTGAATGGAAGTGTGTGAAGTCAGAATGGAGGTGTGAAGTCATAGAATGGAGGAGTGTGAAGTCATAGAGTGGAGGTGTGTGAAGTCAGAATGGAGGTGTGTGAAGTCATAGAATGGAGGTGTGTGAAGTCATAGAATGGAGGTGTGTGAAGTCATAATGTAGATGTGTGAAGTCACAGAATTGAGGTGTGTGAAGTCACAAAATGGAGGTGTGTAAAGTCATAGAATGGAGGTGTGTGAAGTCATAGAATGGAGGTGTGTGAAGGCATCGAATGAATGTTTGTGAAGTAAGAATGAAGGTGTGTTAAGTCATAAAATGGGGATGTGTGAAGGCACAGAGTGGAGGTGTGTGAAGTCAAAGAATGGAGCTGTGTGAAGTCAGAATGGAGGTGTGTGAAGTCATAGAATGGAGCTGTGTGAACTCACAATGGAGATGTGTGAAGTCAAAAAATGGAGGTGTGTGAAGTCAAAGAATGGAAGTGTGTGAAGTCATAGAATGGAGGTGTGTGAAGTCATAGAATGGAGGTGTGTGAAGTCATAGAATGGAGGTTTGTGAAGTCACAGAATTGATGTTTGTGAAGTCAGAATGGAGGTGTGTGAAGTCAGAATGGAGGTTTGGGAAGTCATAGAATGGAGGTGTGTGAAGTCATAGAATGGAGGTGTGTGAAGTCATAGAATTGATGTTTGTGAATTCAGAATGGAGGTGTGTGAACTCACAATGGAGGTGTGTGAAGTCAAAGAATGGAGGTGTGTGAAGTCACAGAATTGATGTTTGTGAAGTCAGCATGGAGGTGTGTGAAGTCAGAATGGAGGTGTGTGAAGTCATAGAATGGAGGTGTGTGAAGTCACAGTGCACGTGTGTGAACTCATAGAATGGAGGTGTCTGAAGTCAGAATGGAGTTGTGTGAAGTCACAGAATGGAGGTGTGTGAAGTCAGAATGGACTTGTGTGAAGTCATAGAATGGAGGTGTGTGAAGTCAGAATGGAGGTGTGTGAAGTCATAGAATGGAGGTGTGTGAAGTCAGAATGGAGGTGTGTGAACTCATAGAATGGAGGTGTGTGAAGTCACAATGGAGGTGTGTGAAATCATAGAATGGAGGTGTGTGAAGTCATAGAATGAAGCTGTGTGAAGTGAGAATTGAGGTGTGTGAAGTCACAGAATGGAGGTGTGTGAACTCAGAATGGAGGTGTGTGAAGTCACAGAATGAAGGTGTGAAGTCATAGAATGGAGGTGTGTGAAGTCATAGAATGCAGGTGTGTGAAGTCAGAATGGAGGTGTGGGAAGTCATAGAGTGGAGGTGTGTGAAGTCGGAATGGAGGTGTGAAGTCTTAGAATGGAGGTGGGTGAAGTCATAGAACTTAGGTGTGGGAAGTCATAGAATGGAGAAGTGTGAAGTCATAGAGTGGAGGTGAGTGAAGTCACAGATTCGATGTCTGTGATGTCATAGAATGGAGGTGTGTGAAGTCATAGAATGAAGTATTGTGAAGTCACCGAAGGGAGGTTTGTGAAGTCATAGAATGGAGGTATGAGAAATCAAATTAGAGGGGTGTGAAGTCGTAGAATGGAGGTGTGTGAAGTCATAGAATGGAGGTGGGTGAAGTCATAGAATGGAGGTGTGTGAATTCAGATTGGAGGTGTGTGAAGTCATAGAATGGAGGTGTGTCAACTCAGAAAGGAGGTGTGTGAAGTCATAGAATGGAGGTGAGGGAAGTCATAGAATGGAGGTGTGTGAAATCAGAGAATGGAGGTGTGTGAAGTCACAGAATTTAGGTATGTGAAGTCAGAATGGAGGTGTGTGAGGTCAGAATGGAGGTGTGTGAAGTCATAGAATGGAGGTGGGTGAAGTCACAGAATGGAGGTGTGTGAAGTCATAGAATGGAGGTGTGTGAAGTCATAGAATGGGTGTTTGTGAAGTAAGAATGAAGGTGTGTGAAGTTATAGAATGGAGGTGTGTGAAGTCACAGAATGGAGGTGTGGGAAGTCACAGATTGCAGGAGTGTGAAGTCACAGAATGGAGGTGTGTGAAGCCAGAATGGAGGTGTGTAAAGTCACAAAATGGAGGTGTGTGAAGTCACAGAATGGAAGTGTGTGAAGTCATAGAATGGAGGTTTGTGAAATCACAGAATGGACGGTATGAAGTCATAGAATGGAGGTGTGTGAAGTCACAGAATTGAGGTGTTTGAAGACATATATTGGAGGTGTGTGAAATCAAAATGAATGTGTGAAGTCATAGAATGGAGGTGTGTGAAATCATAGAATGAGGGTGTGTGAGGTCATAGAATGGAGGTGTGTGAAGTCACAGAATGGAGGTGTGTGAAGTCATAGAATGGAGGTGTGTGAAGTCATAGAATGGAAGTGTGTGAAGTCACAGATTGGAGGTGTGTGAAGTCACAGAATCGAGGTGTGAGAAGTCACAGAATGGAGGTGTGTGAACTCAGAATGGAGGTGTGTGACGTCACAGAATGGAGGTGTGTGAAGTCATAGAATGGAGGTGTGTGAGGTCACAGAATGGAGGTGTGTGAAATCATAGAATGGAGGTGTGTGAAATCACAGAATGGAGGTGTGTGAAGTCAGAATGGAGGTGTGTGAAGTCATAGAGTGGAGGTGTGTGAAGTCAGAATGGAGGTGTGAAGTCTTAGAATGGAGGTGGGTGAAGTCATAGAACTTAGGTGTGGGAATTCATAGAATGGAGAAGTGTGAAGCCATAGAGTGGAGGTGAGTGAAGTCACAGATTCGAGGTCTGTGATGTCATAGAATGGAGGTGTGTGAAGTCATAGAATGGAGTATTGTGAAGTCAACGAAGGGAGGTTTGTGAAGTCATAGAATGGAGGTATGAGAAATCAAATTAGAGGGGTGTGAAGTCGTAGAATGGAGGTGTGTGAAGTCATAGAATGGAGGTGGGTGAAGTCATAGAATGGAGGTGTGTGAATTCAGATTGGAGGTGTGTGAAGTCATAGAATGGAGGTGTGTCAACTCAGAAAGGAGGTGTGTGAAGTCATAGAATGGAGGTGAGTGAAGTCATATAATGGAGGTGTGTGAAATCAGAGAATGGAGGTGTGTGAAGTCACAGAATTTAGGTATGTGAAGTCAGAATGGAGGTGTGTGAGGTCAGAATGGAGGTGTGTGAAGTCATAGAATGGAGGTGGGTGAAGTCACAATGCAGGTGTGTGAACTCATAGAATGGAGGTGTGTGAAGTCACAGTATAGGTGTGTGAAGTCATAGAATGGAGGTGTGTGAAGTCATAGAATGGAGGTGTGTGAAGTCATAGAATGGAGAAGTGTGAAGTCATAGAGTAGAGGTGAGTGAAGTCACAGATTCGAGGTCTGTGAAGTCATAGAATGGAGGTGTGTGAAGTCAGAATGTAGGTGTTCGAAGTCATAGAATAGAGGTGTGTGAAGTCAGAATGGAGGTGTGTGAAGTCATAGAATGGAGGTGTGTGAACTCATAGAATGGAGGTGTGTGATGTCACAATGGAAGTTTGTGGACTCATAGAATGGAGGGGTTGGAAGTCACAGAATGGAGGTGTGTGAAGTCATACAATGGAGGTGTGTGAAGTCAGAATGGAGGTGTGTGAAGTCACAGGATGGAGGTGTGTGAACTCAGAATGGAGGTGTGTGCAATCATAGATGGAGGTGTGTGAAGTCATAGTATGGAGATATGTGAAATCATAGAATGGAGTTTTGTGAAGTCACAGAATGGAGTTTTGTGAGTGAGAATTGAGGTGAGTGAAGTCATAGAATGTAGATGTGTGAAGTCATAGAATGGAGTATTGTGAAGTCACCGAAGGGAGGTTTGTGAAGTCATAGAATGGAGGTATGAGAAATCAAATTAGAGGGGTGTGAAGGCGGAGAATGGAGGTGTGTGAAGTCATAGAATGGAGGTGGGTGAAGTCATAGAATGGAGGTGTGTGAATTCAGATTGGAGGTGTGTGAAGTCATAGAATGGAGGTGTGTCAACTCAGAAAGGAGGTGTGTGAAGTCATAGAATGGAGGTGAGTGAAGGCATAGAATGTAGGTGTGTGAAGTCATAGAATGGAGTTGTGTGAAGTCACAGAATTTAGGTGTGTGTAGTCAGAATGGAGGTGGGTGAAGTCATAGAATGGAGGTGGGTGAAGTCACAATACAGGTGTGTGAACTCATAGAATGGAGGTGTGTGAAGTCACAGTGTAGGTGTGTGAAGTCATAGAATGGAGGTGTGTGAAGTCATAGAATGGAGGTGTGTGAAGTCACAGAATGGAGGTGTGTGAAGTCATAGAATGGAGGTGTGTGAAGTCACAGAATGGAGGTGTGTGAAATCATAGAATGGAGGTGTGTGAAGTCACAGAATGGAGGTGTGTGAAGTCAGAATGGAGGTGTGTGAAGTCATAGAATGGAGGTGTGTGAAGTCAGAATGGAGGTGTGAAGTCATAGAATGGAGTTGGGTGAAGTCATAGAAATTAGGTGTGGAAAGTCATAGAATGGAGAAGTGTGAAGTCATAGAGTAGAGGTGAGTGAAGTCACAGATTCGAGGTCTGTGAAGTCAGAGAATAGAGGTGTGTGAAGTCAGAATGGAGGTGTGTGAAGTCATAGAATGGAGGTGTGTGAACTCATAGAATGGAGGTGTGTTACGTCACAATGGAAGTTTGTGAAGTCATAGAATGGAGGGGTGGGAAGTCACAGAATGGAGGTGTGTGAAGTCATACAATGGAAGTGTGTGAAGTCAGAATGGAGGTGTGTGAAGTCACAGAATGGAGGTGTGTGAACTCAGAATGGAGGTGTGTGCAATCATAGATGGAGGTGTGTGAAGTCATAGTATGGAGATATGTGAAATCATAGAATGGGGTTCTGTGAAGTCACAGAATGGAGTTGTGTGAGTGAGAATTGAGGTGTGTGAAGTCATAGAATATAGATGTGTGAAGTCATAGAATGGAGTAATTTGAAGTCACAGAAGGGAGGTTTGTGAAGTCATAGAATGGAGGTATGAGAAATCAAATTAGAGGGGTGTGAAGTCAGAGAATGGAGGTGTGTGAAGTCATAGAATGGAGGTGGGTGAAGTCATAGAATGGAGGTGTGTGAATTCAGATTGGAGGTGTGTGAAGTCATAGAATGGAGGTGTGTCAACTCAGAAAGGAGGTGTGTGAAGTCATAGAATGGAGGTGAGTGAAGTCATAGAATGGAGGTGTGTGAAGTCAGAATGGAGGTGTGAAGTCATAGAATGGAGGTGGGTGAAGTCATAGAAATTAGTTGTGGGAAGTCATAGAATGGAGAAGTGTGAAGTCATAGAGTGGAGGTGAGTGAAGTCACAGATTCGAGGTCTGTGAAGTCATAGAATGGAGGTGTATGAAGTCAGAATGTAGGTGTACGAAGTCGTAGAATAGAGGTGTGTGAAGTCAGAATGGAGGTGTGTGAAGTCATAGAATGGAGGTGTGTGAACTCATAGAATGGAGGTGTGTGACGTCACAATGGAAGTTTGTGAAGTCATAGAAAGGAGGTGTGTGAAGTCACAGAATGGAGGTGGGTGAAGTCATACAATGGAGGTGTGTGAAGTCAGAATGGAGGTGTGTGAAGCCAAAGAATGCAGGTGTGTGAACTCAGAATGGCGGTGAGTGAAGTAATTGATGGAGGTGTGTGAAGTAATAGTATGGAGATATGTGAAATCATAGAATGGAGTTTTGTGAAGTCACAAAATGGAGTTGTGTGAGTCAGAATTGAGGTGTGTGAAGTCATAGAATGTAGATGTGTGAAGTCATAGAATGGAGTATTGTGAAGTCACCGAAGGAAGGTTTGTGAAGTCATAGAATGGAGGTATGAGAAATCAAATTAGAGGGGTGTGAAGTCGGAGAATGGAGGTGTGTGAAGTCATAGAATGGAGGTGGGTGAAGTCATAGAATGGAGGTGTGTGAATTCAGATTGGAGGTGTGTGAAGTCATAGAATGGAGGTGTGTCAACTCAGAAAGGAGGTGTGTGAAGTCAAAGAATGGAGGTGAGTGAAGTCATAGAATGGAGGTGTGTGAACTCATAGAATGGAGGTGTGTGACGTCACAATGGTAGTTTGTGAAGTCATAGAATGGAGGTGTGTGAAGTCACAGAATTGAGGTGTGTGAAGTCAGAATGGAGGTGTGAAGTCATAGAATGGAGCTGGGTGAAGTCAGAGAAATTAGGTGTGTGAAGTCATAGAATGGAGGTGTGTGAAGTCATAGAATGGAGGTGTGTGAAGTCATAGAATGGAGGTGTGTGAAGTCACAGAATGGAGGTGTGTGAAGTCACAGAATGGAGGTGTGTGAAGTCATACAATGGAGGTGTGTGAAGTCAGAATGGAGGTGTGTGAAGTCACAGAATGGAGGTGTGTGAACTCAGATGGAGGTGTGTGAAGTCATAGATGGAGGTGTGTAAAGTCATAGTATGGAGATATGTTAAATCATAGAATGGAGTTTTGTGAAGTCACAGAATGGAGTTGTGTGAGTCAGAATTGAGGTGTGTGAAGTCATAGAATGTAGATGTGTGAAGTCATAGAATGGAGTATTGTGAAGTCACCGAAGGGAGGTTTGTGAAGTCATAGAATGGAGGTATGAGAAATCAAATTAGAGGGGTGTGAAGTCGGAGAATGGAGGTGTGTGAAGTCATAGAATGGAGGTGGGTGAAGTCATAGAATGGAGGTGTATGAAGTCATAGAATGGAGGTGTGTGAAGTCAGTGAATGGTCGGGTTTAAAGTCATAAAATGGAGGTGTGTGAAGTCAGAGAATTGAGCTGTTTGAAGTCATATATTGGAGGTGTGTGAAGTCAAAATGGATGTGTGAAGTCACAAAATGGACGTGTGTGAAGCCAGAATGGAGGTGTGTTAAGTCACCGAATGGAGTTTTGTGAACTCAGTATGGAGGTGTGTGAAGTCACAGAATGGAGGTTTGTGAAGTCATAGATGGAGGTGTGTGAGGTCATAGAATGGATGTTTCTGAAGTAAGAATGAAGGTGTGTGAAGTCATAGAATGGAGGTGTGTGAAGTCATAGAATGGAGGTGGGTGAAGTCATAGAATGGAGGTGTATGAAGTCATAGAATGGAGGTGTGTGAAGTCAGTGAATGGTCGGGTTTAAAGTCATAAAATGGAGGTGTGTGAAGTCAGAGAATTGAGCTGTTTGAAGTCATATATTGGAGGTGTGTGAAGTCAAAATGGATGTGTGAAGTCACAGAATGGAGGTGTGTGAAGCCAGAATGGAGGTGTGTTAAGTCACCGAATGGAGTTTTGTGAACTCAGTATGGAGGTGTGTGAAGTCACAGAATGGAGGTTTGTGAAGTCATAGATGGAGGTGTGTGAAGTCATTGAATGGAGGTGTGTGAAGTCACTGAATGGAAGTGTGTGAAGTCAGAATGGAGGTGTGAAGTCATAGAATGGAGGAGTGTGAAGTCATAGAGTGGAGGTGTGTGAAGTCAGAATGGAGGTGTGTGAAGTCATAGAATGGAGGTGTGTGAAGTCATAGAATGGAGGTGTGTGAAGTCATAATGTAGATGTGTGAAGTCACAGAATTGAGGTGTGTGAAGTCACAAAATGGAGGTGTGTAAAGTCATAGAATGGAGGTGTGTGAAGTCATAGAATGGAGGTGTGTGAAGGCATCGAATGAATGTTTGTGAAGTAAGAATGAAGGTGTGTTAAGTCATAAAATGGGGATGTGTGAAGGCACAGAGTGGAGGTGTGTGAAGTCAAAGAATGGAGCTGTGTGAAGTCAGAATGGAGGTGTGTGAAGTCATAGAATGGAGCTGTGTGAACTCACAATGGAGATGTGTGAAGTCAAAAAATGGAGGTGTGTGAAGTCAAAGAATGGAAGTGTGTGAAGTCATAGAATGGAGGTGTGTGAAGTCATAGAATGGAGGTGTGTGAAGTCATAGAATGGAGGTTTGTGAAGTCACAGAATTGATGTTTGTGAAGTCAGAATGGAGGTGTGTGAAGTCAGAATGGAGGTTTGGGAAGTCATAGAATGGAGGTGTGTGAAGTCATAGAATGGAGGTGTGTGAAGTCATAGAATTGATGTTTGTGAATTCAGAATGGAGGTGTGTGAACTCACAATGGAGGTGTGTGAAGTCAAAGAATGGAGGTGTGTGAAGTCACAGAATTGATGTTTGTGAAGTCAGCATGGAGGTGTGTGAAGTCAGAATGGAGGTGTGTGAAGTCATAGAATGGAGGTGTGTGAAGTCACAGTGCACGTGTGTGAACTCATAGAATGGAGGTGTCTGAAGTCAGAATGGAGTTGTGTGAAGTCACAGAATGGAGGTGTGTGAAGTCAGAATGGACTTGTGTGAAGTCATAGAATGGAGGTGTGTGAAGTCAGAATGGAGGTGTGTGAAGTCATAGAATGGAGGTGTGTGAAGTCAGAATGGAGGTGTGTGAACTCATAGAATGGAGGTGTGTGAAGTCACAATGGAGGTGTGTGAAATCATAGAATGGAGGTGTGTGAAGTCATAGAATGAAGCTGTGTGAAGTGAGAATTGAGGTGTGTGAAGTCACAGAATGGAGGTGTGTGAACTCAGAATGGAGGTGTGTGAAGTCACAGAATGAAGGTGTGAAGTCATAGAATGGAGGTGTGTGAAGTCATAGAATGCAGGTGTGTGAAGTCAGAATGGAGGTGTGGGAAGTCATAGAGTGGAGGTGTGTGAAGTCGGAATGGAGGTGTGAAGTCTTAGAATGGAGGTGGGTGAAGTCATAGAACTTAGGTGTGGGAAGTCATAGAATGGAGAAGTGTGAAGTCATAGAGTGGAGGTGAGTGAAGTCACAGATTCGATGTCTGTGATGTCATAGAATGGAGGTGTGTGAAGTCATAGAATGAAGTATTGTGAAGTCACCGAAGGGAGGTTTGTGAAGTCATAGAATGGAGGTATGAGAAATCAAATTAGAGGGGTGTGAAGTCGTAGAATGGAGGTGTGTGAAGTCATAGAATGGAGGTGGGTGAAGTCATAGAATGGAGGTGTGTGAATTCAGATTGGAGGTGTGTGAAGTCATAGAATGGAGGTGTGTCAACTCAGAAAGGAGGTGTGTGAAGTCATAGAATGGAGGTGAGGGAAGTCATAGAATGGAGGTGTGTGAAATCAGAGAATGGAGGTGTGTGAAGTCACAGAATTTAGGTATGTGAAGTCAGAATGGAGGTGTGTGAGGTCAGAATGGAGGTGTGTGAAGTCATAGAATGGAGGTGGGTGAAGTCACAGAATGGAGGTGTGTGAAGTCATAGAATGGAGGTGTGTGAAGTCATAGAATGGGTGTTTGTGAAGTAAGAATGAAGGTGTGTGAAGTTATAGAATGGAGGTGTGTGAAGTCACAGAATGGAGGTGTGGGAAGTCACAGATTGCAGGAGTGTGAAGTCACAGAATGGAGGTGTGTGAAGCCAGAATGGAGGTGTGTAAAGTCACAAAATGGAGGTGTGTGAAGTCACAGAATGGAAGTGTGTGAAGTCATAGAATGGAGGTTTGTGAAATCACAGAATGGACGGTATGAAGTCATAGAATGGAGGTGTGTGAAGTCACAGAATTGAGGTGTTTGAAGACATATATTGGAGGTGTGTGAAATCAAAATGAATGTGTGAAGTCATAGAATGGAGGTGTGTGAAATCATAGAATGAGGGTGTGTGAGGTCATAGAATGGAGGTGTGTGAAGTCACAGAATGGAGGTGTGTGAAGTCATAGAATGGAGGTGTGTGAAGTCATAGAATGGAAGTGTGTGAAGTCACAGATTGGAGGTGTGTGAAGTCACAGAATCGAGGTGTGAGAAGTCACAGAATGGAGGTGTGTGAACTCAGAATGGAGGTGTGTGACGTCACAGAATGGAGGTGTGTGAAGTCATAGAATTGAGGTGTGTGAGGTCACAGAATGGAGGTGTGTGAAATCATAGAATGGAGGTGTGTGAAATCACAGAATGGAGGTGTGTGAAGTCAGAATGGAGGTGTGTGAAGTCATAGAGTGGAGGTGTGTGAAGTCAGAATGGAGGTGTGAAGTCTTAGAATGGAGGTGGGTGAAGTCATAGAACTTAGGTGTGGGAATTCATAGAATGGAGAAGTGTGAAGTCATAGAGTGGAGGTGAGTGAAGTCACAGATTCGAGGTCTGTGATGTCATAGAATGGAGGTGTGTGAAGTCATAGAATGGAGTATTGTGAAGTCAACGAAGGGAGGTTTGTGAAGTCATAGAATGGAGGTATGAGAAATCAAATTAGAGGGGTGTGAAGTCGTAGAATGGAGGTGTGTGAAGTCATAGAATGGAGGTGGGTGAAGTCATAGAATGGAGGTGTGTGAATTCAGATTGGAGGTGTGTGAAGTCATAGAATGGAGGTGTGTCAACTCAGAAAGGAGGTGTGTGAAGTCATAGAATGGAGGTGAGTGAAGTCATAGAATGGAGGTGTGTGAAATCAGAAAATGGAGGTGTGTGAAGTCACAGAATTTAGGTATGTGAAGTCAGAATGGAGGTGTGTGAGGTCAGAATGGAGGTGTGTGAAGTCATAGAATGGAGGTGGGTGAAGTCACAATGCAGGTGTGTGAACTCACAGAATGGAGGTGTGTGAAGTCACAGTATAGGTGTGTGAAGTCATAGAATGGAGGTGTGTGAAGTCATAGAATGGAGGTGTGTGAAGTCATAGAATGGAGAAGTGTGAAGTCATAGAGTAGAGGTGAGTGAAGTCACAGATTCGAGGTCTGTGAAGTCATAGAATGGAGGTGTGTGAAGTCAGAATGTAGGTGTTCGAAGTCATAGAATAGAGGTGTGTGAAGTCAGAATGGAGGTGTGTGAAGTCATAGAATGGAGGTGTGTGAACTCATAGAATGGAGGTGTGTGATGTCACAATGGAAGTTTGTGGACTCATAGAATGGAGGGGTTGGAAGTCACAGAATGGAGGTGTGTGAAGTCATACAATGGAGGTGTGTGAAGTCAGAATGGAGGTGTGTGAAGTCACAGGATGGAGGTGTGTGAACTCAGAATGGAGGTGTGTGCAATCATAGATGGAGGTGTGTGAAGTCATAGTATGGAGATATGTGAAATCATAGAATGGAGTTTTGTGAAGTCACAGAATGGAGTTTTGTGAGTGAGAATTGAGGTGAGTGAAGTCATAGAATGTAGATGTGTGAAGTCATAGAATGGAGTATTGTGAAGTCAACGAAGGGAGGTTTGTGAAGTCATAGAATGGAGGTATGAGAAATCAAATTAGAGGGGTGTGAAGGCGGAGAATGGAGGTGTGTGAAGTCATAGAATGGAGGTGGGTGAAGTCATAGAATGGAGGTGTGTGAATTCAGATTGGAGGTGTGTGAAGTCATAGAATGGAGGTGTGTCAACTCAGAAAGGAGGTGTGTGAAGTCATAGAATGGAGGTGAGTGAAGGCATAGAATGTAGGTGTGTGAAGTCATAGAATGGAGGTGTGTGAAGTCACAGAATTTAGGTGTGTGTAGTCAGAATGGAGGTGTGTGAAGTCATAGAATGGAGGTGGGTGAAGTCACAATGCAGGTGTGTGAACTCATAGAATGGAGGTGTGTGAAGTCACAGTGTAGGTGTGTGAAGTCATAGAATGGAGGTGTGTGAAGTCATAGAATGGAGGTGTGTGAAGTCACAGAATGGAGGTGTGTGAAGTCATAGAATGGAGGTCTGTGAAGTCACAGAATGGAGGTGTGTGAAATCATAGAATGGAGGTGTGTGAAGTCACAGAATGGAGGTGTGTGAAGTCAGAATGGAGGTGTGTGAAGTCATAGAATGGAGGTGTGTGAAGTCAGAATGGAGGTGTGAAGTCATAGAATGGAGGTGGGTGAAGTCATAGAAATTAGGTGTGGAAAGTCATAGAATGGAGAAGTGTGAAGTCATAGAGTAGAGGTGAGTGAAGTCACAGATTCGAGGTCTGTGAAGTCAGAGAATAGAGGTGTGTGAAGTCAGAATGGAGGTGTGTGAAGTCATAGAATGGAGGTGTGTGAACTCATAGAATGGAGGTGTGTTACGTCACAATGGAAGGTTGTGAAGTCATAGAATGGAGGGGTGGGAAGTCACAGAATGGAGGTGTGTGAAGTCATACAATGGAGGTGTGTGAAGTCAGAATGGAGGTGTGTGAAGTCACAGAATGGAGGTGTGTGAACTCAGAATGGAGGTGTGTGCAATCATAGATGGAGGTGTGTGAAGTCATAGTATGGAGATATGTGAAATCATAGAATGGGGTTCTGTGAAGTCACAGAATGGAGTTGTGTGAGTGAGAATTGAGGTGTGTGAAGTCATAGAATATAGATGTGTGAAGTCATAGAATGGAGTAATTTGAAGTCACAGAAGGGAGGTTTGTGAAGTCATAGAATGGAGGTATGAGAAATCAAATTAGAGGGGTGTGAAGTCAGAGAATGGAGGTGTGTGAAGTCATAGAATGGAGGTGGGTGAAGTCATAGAATGGAGGTGTGTGAATTCAGATTGGAGGTGTGTGAAGTCATAGAATGGAGGTGTGTCAACTCAGAAAGGAGGTGTGTGAAGTCATAGAATGGAGGTGAGTGAAGTCATAAATGGAGGTGTGTGAAGTCAGAATGGAGGTGTGAAGTCATAGAATGGAGGTGGGTGAAGTCATAGAAATTAGTTGTGGGAAGTCATAGAATGGAGAAGTGTGAAGTCATAGAGTGGAGGTGAGTGAAGTCACAGATTCGAGGTCTGTGAAGTCATAGAATGGAGGTGTATGAAGTCAGAATGTAGGTGTACGAAGTCGTAGAATAGAGGTGTGTGAAGTCAGAATGGAGGTGTGTGAAGTCATAGAATGGAGGTGTGTGAACTCATAGAATGGAGGTGTGTGACGTCACAATGGAAGTTTGTGAAGTCATAGAAAGGAGGTGTGTGAAGTCACAGAATGGAGGTGGGTGAAGTCATACAATGGAGGTGTGTAAAGTCAGAATGGAGGTGTGTGAAGCCAAAGAATGCAGGTGTGTGAACTCAGAATGGCGGTGAGTGAAGTAATTGATGGAGGTGTGTGAAGTAATAGTATGGAGATATGTGAAATCATAGAATGGAGTTTTGTGAAGTCACAAAATGGAGTTGTGTGAGTCAGAATTGAGGTGTGTGAAGTCATAGAATGTAGATGTGTGAAGTCATAGAATGGAGTATTGTGAAGTCACCGAAGGAAGGTTTGTGAAGTCATAGAATGGAGGTATGAGAAATCAAATTAGAGGGGTGTGAAGTCGGAGAATGGAGGTGTGTGAAGTCATAGAATGGAGGTGGGTGAAGTCATAGAATGGAGGTGTGTGAATTCAGATTGGAGGTGTGTGAAGTCATAGAATGGAGGTGTGTCAACTCAGAAAGGAGGTGTGTGAAGTCAAAGAATGGAGGTGAGTGAAGTCATAGAATTGAGGTGTGTGAACTCATAGAATGGAGGTGTGTGACGTCACAATGGTAGTTTGTGAAGTCATAGAATGGAGGTGTGTGAAGTCACAGAATTGAGGTGTGTGAAGTCAGAATGGAGGTGTGAAGTCATAGAATGGAGCTGGGTGAAGTCAGAGAAATTAGGTGTGTGAAGTCATAGAATGGAGGTGTGTGAAGTCATAGAATGGAGGTGTGTGAAGTCATAGAATGGAGGTGTGTGAAGTCACAGAATGGAGGTGTGTGAAGTCACAGAATGGAGGTGTGTGAAGTCATACAATGGAGGTGTGTGAAGTCAGAATGGAGGTGTGTGAAGTCACAGGATGGAGGTGTGTGAACTCAGAATGGAGGTGTGTGCAATCATAGATGGAGGTGTGTGAAGTCATAGTATGGAGACATGTGAAATCATAGAATGGAGTTTTGTGAAGTCACAGAATGGAGTTTTGTGAGTGAGAATTGAGGTGAGTGAAGTCATAGAATGTAGATGTGTGAAGTCATAGAATGGAGTATTGTGAAGTCAACGAAGGGAGGTTTGTGAAGTCATAGAATGGAGGTATGAGAAATCAAATTAGAGGGGTGTGAAGGCGGAGAATGGAGGTGTGTGAAGTCATAGAATGGAGGTGGGTGAAGTCATAGAATGGAGGTGTGTGAATTCAGATTGGAGGTGTGTGAAGTCATAGAATGGAGGTGTGTCAACTCAGAAAGGAGGTGTGTGAAGTCATAGAATGGAGGTGAGTGAAGGCATAGAATGTAGGTGTGTGAAGTCATAGAATGGAGGTGTGTGAAGTCACAGAATTTAGGTGTGTGTAGTCAGAATGGAGGTGTGTGAAGTCATAGAATGGAGGTGGGTGAAGTCACAATGCAGGTGTGTGAACTCATAGAATGGAGGTGTGTGAAGTCACAGTGTAGGTGTGTGAAGTCATAGAATGGAGGTGTGTGAAGTCATAGAATGGAGGTGTGTGAAGTCACAGAATGGAGGTGTGTGAAGTCATAGAATGGAGGTCTGTGAAGTCACAGAATGGAGGTGTGTGAAATCATAGAATGGAGGTGTGTGAAGTCACAGAATGGAGGTGTGTGAAGTCAGAATGGAGGTGTGTGAAGTCATAGAATGGAGGTGTGTGAAGTCAGAATGGAGGTGTGAAGTCATAGAATGGAGGTGGGTGAAGTCATAGAAATTAGGTGTGGAAAGTCATAGAATGGAGAAGTGTGAAGTCATAGAGTAGAGGTGAGTGAAGTCACAGATTCGAGGTCTGTGAAGTCAGAGAATAGAGGTGTGTGAAGTCAGAATGGAGGTGTGTGAAGTCATAGAATGGAGGTGTGTGAACTCATAGAATGGAGGTGTGTTACGTCACAATGGAAGGTTGTGAAGTCATAGAATGGAGGGGTGGGAAGTCACAGAATGGAGGTGTGTGAAGTCATACAATGGAGGTGTGTGAAGTCAGAATGGAGGTGTGTGAAGTCACAGAATGGAGGTGTGTGAACTCAGAATGGAGGTGTGTGCAATCATAGATGGAGGTGTGTGAAGTCATAGTATGGAGATATGTGAAATCATAGAATGGGGTTCTGTGAAGTCACAGAATGGAGTTGTGTGAGTGAGAATTGAGGTGTGTGAAGTCATAGAATATAGATGTGTGAAGTCATAGAATGGAGTAATTTGAAGTCACAGAAGGGAGGTTTGTGAAGTCATAGAATGGAGGTATGAGAAATCAAATTAGAGGGGTGTGAAGTCAGAGAATGGAGGTGTGTGAAGTCATAGAATGGAGGTGGGTGAAGTCATAGAATGGAGGTGTGTGAATTCAGATTGGAGGTGTGTGAAGTCATAGAATGGAGGTGTGTCAACTCAGAAAGGAGGTGTGTGAAGTCATAGAATGGAGGTGAGTGAAGTCATAGAATGGAGGTGTGTGAAGTCAGAATGGAGGTGTGAAGTCATAGAATGGAGGTGGGTGAAGTCATAGAAATTAGTTGTGGGAAGTCATAGAATGGAGAAGTGTGAAGTCATAGAGTGGAGGTGAGTGAAGTCACAGATTCGAGGTCTGTGAAGTCATAGAATGGAGGTGTATGAAGTCAGAATGTAGGTGTACGAAGTCGTAGAATAGAGGTGTGTGAAGTCAGAATGGAGGTGTGTGAAGTCATAGAATGGAGGTGTGTGAAAGCATAGAATGGAGGTGTGTGACGTCACAATGGAAGTTTGTGAAGTCATAGAAAGGAGGTGTGTGAAGTCACAGAATGGAGGTGGGTGAAGTCATACAATGGAGGTGTGTAAAGTCAGAATGGAGGTGTGTGAAGCCAAAGAATGCAGGTGTGTGAACTCAGAATGGCGGTGAGTGAAGTAATTGATGGAGGTGTGTGAAGTAATAGTATGGAGATATGTGAAATCATAGAATGGAGTTTTGTGAAGTCACAAAATGGAGTTGTGTGAGTCAGAATTGAGGTGTGTGAAGTCATAGAATGTAGATGTGTGAAGTCATAGAATGGAGTATTGTGAAGTCACCGAAGGAAGGTTTGTGAAGTCATAGAATGGAGGTATGAGAAATCAAATTAGAGGGGTGTGAAGTCGGAGAATGGAGGTGTGTGAAGTCATAGAATGGAGGTGGGTGAAGTCATAGAATGGAGGTGTGTGAATTCAGATTGGAGGTGTGTGAAGTCATAGAATGGAGGTGTGTCAACTCAGAAAGGAGGTGTGTGAAGTCAAAGAATGGAGGTGAGTGAAGTCATAGAATTGAGGTGTGTGAACTCATAGAATGGAGGTGTGTGACGTCACAATGGTAGTTTGTGAAGTCATAGAATGGAGGTGTGTGAAGTCACAGAATTGAGGTGTGTGAAGTCAGAATGGAGGTGTGAAGTCATAGAATGGAGCTGGGTGAAGTCAGAGAAATTAGGTGTGTGAAGTCATAGAATGGAGGTGTGTGAAGTCATAGAATGGAGGTGTGTGAAGTCATAGAATGGAGGTGTGTGAAGTCACAGAATGGAGGTGTGTGAAGTCACAGAATGGAGGTGTGTGAAGTCATAGAATGGAGGTGTATGAAGTCATAGAATGGAGGTGTGTGAAGTCAGTGAATGGTCGGGTTTAAAGTCATAAAATGGAGGTGTGTGAAGTCAGAGAATTGAGCTGTTTGAAGTCATATATTGGAGGTGTGTGAAGTCAAAATGGATGTGTGAAGTCACAAAATGGACGTGTGTGAAGCCAGAATGGAGGTGTGTTAAGTCACCGAATGGAGTTTTGTGAACTCAGAATGGAGGTGTGTGAAGTCACAGAATGGAGGTGTGTGAACTCAGAATGGAGGTGTGTGCAATCATAGATGGAGGTGTGTGAAGTCATAGTATGGAGATATGTGAAATCATAGAATGGGGTTCTGTGAAGTCACAGAATGGAGTTGTGTGAGTGAGAATTGAGGTGTGTGAAGTCATAGAATATAGATGTGTGAAGTCATAGAATGGAGTAATTTGAAGTCACAGAAGGGAGGTTTGTGAAGTCATAGAATGGAGGTATGAGAAATCAAATTAGAGGGGTGTGAAGTCAGAGAATGGAGGTGTGTGAAGTCATAGAATGGAGGTGGGTGAAGTCATAGAATGGAGGTGTGTGAATTCAGATTGGAGGTGTGTGAAGTCATAGAATGGAGGTGTGTCAACTCAGAAAGGAGGTGTGTGAAGTCATAGAATGGAGGTGAGTGAAGTCATAGAATGGAGGTGTGTGAAGTCAGAATGGAGGTGTGAAGTCATAGAATGGAGGTGGGTGAAGTCATAGAAATTAGTTGTGGGAAGTCATAGAATGGAGAAGTGTGAAGTCATAGAGTGGAGGTGAGTGAAGTCACAGATTCGAGGTCTGTGAAGTCATAGAATGGAGGTGTATGAAGTCAGAATGTAGGTGTACGAAGTCGTAGAATAGAGGTGTGTGAAGTCAGAATGGAGGTGTGTGAAGTCATAGAATGGAGGTGTGTGAACTCATAGAATGGAGGTGTGTGACGTCACAATGGAAGTTTGTGAAGTCATAGAAAGGAGGTGTGTGAAGTCACAGAATGGAGGTGGGTGAAGTCATACAATGGAGGTGTGTAAAGTCAGAATGGAGGTGTGTGAAGCCAAAGAATGCAGGTGTGTGAACTCAGAATGGCGGTGAGTGAAGTAATTGATGGAGGTGTGTGAAGTAATAGTATGGAGATATGTGAAATCATAGAATGGAGTTTTGTGAAGTCACAAAATGGAGTTGTGTGAGTCAGAATTGAGGTGTGTGAAGTCATAGAATGTAGATGTGTGAAGTCATAGAATGGAGTATTGTGAAGTCACCGAAGGAAGGTTTGTGAAGTCATAGAATGGAGGTATGAGAAATCAAATTAGAGGGGTGTGAAGTCGGAGAATGGAGGTGTGTGAAGTCATAGAATGGAGGTGGGTGAAGTCATAGAATGGAGGTGTGTGAATTCAGATTGGAGGTGTGTGAAGTCATAGAATGGAGGTGTGTCAACTCAGAAAGGAGGTGTGTGAAGTCAAAGAATGGAGGTGAGTGAAGTCATAGAATTGAGGTGTGTGAACTCATAGAATGGAGGTGTGTGACGTCACAATGGTAGTTTGTGAAGTCATAGAATGGAGGTGTGTGAAGTCACAGAATTGAGGTGTGTGAAGTCAGAATGGAGGTGTGAAGTCATAGAATGGAGCTGGGTGAAGTCAGAGAAATTAGGTGTGTGAAGTCATAGAATGGAGGTGTGTGAAGTCATAGAATGGAGGTGTGTGAAGTCATAGAATGGAGGTGTGTGAAGTCACAGAATGGAGGTGTGTGAAGTCACAGAATGGAGGTGTGTGAAGTCATAGAATGGAGGTGTATGAAGTCATAGAATGGAGGTGTGTGAAGTCAGTGAATGGTCGGGTTTAAAGTCATAAAATGGAGGTGTGTGAAGTCAGAGAATTGAGCTGTTTGAAGTCATATATTGGAGGTGTGTGAAGTCAAAATGGATGTGTGAAGTCACAAAATGGACGTGTGTGAAGCCAGAATGGAGGTGTGTTAAGTCACCGAATGGAGTTTTGTGAACTCAGTATGGAGGTGTGTGAAGTCACAGAATGGAGGTTTGTGAAGTCATAGATGGAGGTGTGTGAGGTCATAGAATGGATGTTTCTGAAGTAAGAATGAAGGTGTGTGAAGTCATAGAATGGAGGTGTGTGAAGTCATAGAATGGAGGTGGGTGAAGTCATAGAATGGAGGTGTATGAAGTCATAGAATGGAGGTGTGTGAAGTCAGAGAATTGAGCTGTTTGAAGTCATATATTGGAGGTGTGTGAAGTCAAAATGGATGTGTGAAGTCACAGAATGGAGGTGTGTGAAGCCAGAATGGAGGTGTGTTAAGTCACCGAATGGAGTTTTGTGAACTCAGTATGGAGGTGTGTGAAGTCACAGAATGGAGGTTTGTGAAGTCATAGATGGAGGTGTGTGAAGTCATTGAATGGAGGTGTGTGAAGTCACTGAATGGAAGTGTGTGAAGTCAGAATGGAGGTGTGAAGTCATAGAATGGAGGAGTGTGAAGTCATAGAGTGGAGGTGTGTGAAGTCAGAATGGAGGTGTGTGAAGTCATAGAATGGAGGTGTGTGAAGTCATAGAATGGAGGTGTGTGAAGTCATAATGTAGATGTGTGAAGTCACAGAATTGAGGTGTGTGAAGTCACAAAATGGAGGTGTGTAAAGTCATAGAATGGAGGTGTGTGAAGTCATAGAATGGAGGTGTGTGAAGGCATCGAATGAATGTTTGTGAAGTAAGAATGAAGGTGTGTTAAGTCATAAAATGGGGATGTGTGAAGGCACAGAATGGAGGTGTGTGAAGTCAAAGAATGGAGCTGTGTGAAGTCAGAATGGAGGTGTGTGAAGTCATAGAATGGAGCTGTGTGAACTCACAATGGAGATGTGTGAAGTCAAAAAATGGAGGTGTGTGAAGTCAAAGAATGGAAGTGTGTGAAGTCATAGAATGGAGGTGTGTGAAGTCATAGAATGGAGGTGTGTGAAGTCATAGAATGGAGGTTTGTGAAGTCACAGAATTGATGTTTGTGAAGTCAGAATGGAGGTGTGTGAAGTCAGAATGGAGGTTTGGGAAGTCATAGAATGGAGGTGTGTGAAGTCATAGAATGGAGGTGTGTGAAGTCATAGAATTGATGTTTGTGAATTCAGAATGGAGGTGTGTGAACTCACAATGGAGGTGTGTGAAGTCAAAGAATGGAGGTGTGTGAAGTCACAGAATTGATGTTTGTGAAGTCAGCATGGAGGTGTGTGAAGTCAGAATGGAGGTGTGTGAAGTCATAGAATGGAGGTGTGTGAAGTCACAGTGCACGTGTGTGAACTCATAGAATGGAGGTGTCTGAAGTCAGAATGGAGTTGTGTGAAGTCACAGAATGGAGGTGTGTGAAGTCAGAATGGACTTGTGTGAAGTCATAGAATGGAGGTGTGTGAAGTCAGAATGGAGGTGTGTGAAGTCATAGAATGGAGGTGTGTGAAGTCAGAATGGAGGTGTGTGAACTCATAGAATGGAGGTGTGTGAAGTCACAATGGAGGTGTGTGAAATCATAGAATGGAGGTGTGTGAAGTCATAGAATGAAGCTGTGTGAAGTGAGAATTGAGGTGTGTGAAGTCACAGAATGGAGGTGTGTGAACTCAGAATGGAGGTGTGTGAAGTCACAGAATGAAGGTGTGAAGTCATAGAATGGAGGTGTGTGAAGTCATAGAATGCAGGTGTGTGAAGTCAGAATGGAGGTGTGGGAAGTCATAGAGTGGAGGTGTGTGAAGTCGGAATGGAGGTGTGAAGTCTTAGAATGGAGGTGGGTGAAGTCATAGAACTTAGGTGTGGGAAGTCATAGAATGGAGAAGTGTGAAGTCATAGAGTGGAGGTGAGTGAAGTCACAGATTCGATGTCTGTGATGTCATAGAATGGAGGTGTGTGAAGTCATAGAATGAAGTATTGTGAAGTCACCGAAGGGAGGTTTGTGAAGTCATAGAATGGAGGTATGAGAAATCAAATTAGAGGGGTGTGAAGTTGTAGAATGGAGGTGTGTGAAGTCATAGAATGGAGGTGGGTGAAGTCATAGAATGGAGGTGTGTGAATTCAGATTGGAGGTGTGTGAAGTCATAGAATGGAGGTGTGTCAACTCAGAAAGGAGGTGTGTGAAGTCATAGAATGGAGGTGAGTGAAGTCATAGAATGGAGGTGTGTGAAATCAGAGAATGGAGGTGTGTGAAGTCACAGAATTTAGGTATGTGAAGTCAGAATGGAGGTGTGTGAGGTCAGAATGGAGGTGTGTGAAGTCATAGAATGGAGGTGGGTGAAGTCACAGAATGGAGGTGTGTGAAGTCATAGAATGGAGGTGTGTGAAGTCATAGAATGGGTGTTTGTGAAGTAAGAATGAAGGTGTGTGAAGTTATAGAATGGAGGTGTGTGAAGTCACAGAATGGAGGTGTGGGAAGTCACAGATTGCAGGAGTGTGAAGTCACAGAATGGAGGTGTGTGAAGCCAGAATGGAGGTGTGTAAAGTCACAAAATGGAGGTGTGTGAAGTCACAGAATGGAAGTGTGTGAAGTCATAGAATGGAGGTTTGTGAAATCACAGAATGGACGGTATGAAGTCATAGAATGGAGGTGTGTGAAGTCACAGAATTGAGGTGTTTGAAGACATATATTGGAGGTGTGTGAAATCAAAATGAATGTGTGAAGTCATAGAATGGAGGTGTGTGAAATCATAGAATGAGGGTGTGTGAGGTCATAGAATGGAGGTGTGTGAAGTCACAGAATGGAGGTGTGTGAAGTCATAGAATGGAGGTGTGTGAAGTCACAGAATGGAAGTGTGTGAAGTCACAGATTGGAGGTGTGTGAAGTCACAGAATCGAGGTGTGAGAAGTCACAGAATGGAGGTGTGTGAACTCAGAATGGAGGTGTGTGACGTCACAGAATGGAGGTGTGTGAAGTCATAGATTGAGGTGTGTGAGGTCACAGAATGGAGGTGTGTGAAATCATAGAATGGAGGTGTGTGAAATCACAGAATGGAGGTGTGTGAAGTCAGAATGGAGGTGTGTGAAGTCATAGAGTGGAGGTGTGTGAAGTCAGAATGGAGGTGTGAAGTCTTAGAATGGAGGTGGGTGAAGTCATAGAACTTAGGTGTGGGAATTCATAGAATGGAGAAGTGTGAAGTCATAGAGTGGAGGTGAGTGAAGTCACAGATTCGAGGTCTGTGATGTCATAGAATGGAGGTGTGTGAAGTCATAGAATGGAGTATTGTGAAGTCAACGAAGGGAGGTTTGTGAAGTCATAGAATGGAGGTATGAGAAATCAAATTAGAGGGGTGTGAAGTCGTAGAATGGAGGTGTTTGAAGTCATAGAATGGAGGTGGGTGAAGTCATAGAATGGAGGTGTGTGAATTCAGATTGGAGGTGTGTGAAGTCATAGAATGGAGGTGTGTCAACTCAGAAAGGAGGTGTGTGAAGTCATAGAATGGAGGTGAGTGAAGTCATAGAATGGAGGTGTGTGAAATCAGAGAATGGAGGTGTGTGAAGTCACAGAATTTAGGTATGTGAAGTCAGAATGGAGGTGTGTGAGGTCAGAATGGAGGTGTGTGAAGTCATAGAATGGAGGTGGGTGAAGTCACAATGCAGGTGTGTGAACTCACAGAATGGAGGTGTGTGAAGTCACAGTATAGGTGTGTGAAGTGATAGAATGGAGGTGTGTGAAGTCATAGAATGGAGGTGTGTGAAGTCATAGAATGGAGAAGTGTGAAGTCATAGAGTAGAGGTGAGTGAAGTCACAGATTCGAGGTCTGTGAAGTCATAGAATGGAGGTGTGTGAAGTCAGAATGTAGGTGTTCGAAGTCATAGAATAGAGGTGTGTGAAGTCAGAATGGAGGTGTGTGAAGTCATAGAATGGAGGTGTGTGAACTCATAGAATGGAGGTGTGTGATGTCACAATGGAAGTTTGTGGACTCATAGAATGGAGGGGTTGGAAGTCACAGAATGGAGGTGTGTGAAGTCATACAATGGAGGTGTGTGAAGTCAGAATGGAGGTGTGTGAAGTCACAGGATGGAGGTGTGTGAACTCAGAATGGAGGTGTGTGCAATCATAGATGGAGGTGTGTGAAGTCATAGTATGGAGATATGTGAAATCATAGAATGGAGTTTTGTGAAGTCACAGAATGGAGTTTTGTGAGTGAGAATTGAGGTGAGTGAAGTCATAGAATGTAGATGTGTGAAGTCATAGAATGGAGTATTGTGAAGTCAACGAAGGGAGGTTTGTGAAGTCATAGAATGGAGGTATGAGAAATCAAATTAGAGGGGTGTGAAGGCGGAGAATGGAGGTGTGTGAAGTCATAGAATGGAGGTGGGTGAAGTCATAGAATGGAGGTGTGTGAATTCAGATTGGAGGTGTGTGAAGTCATAGAATGGAGGTGTGTCAACTCAGAAAGGAGGTGTGTGAAGTCATAGAATGGAGGTGAGTGAAGGCATAGAATGTAGGTGTGTGAAGTCATAGAATGGAGGTGTGTGAAGTCACAGAATTTAGGTGTGTGTAGTCAGAATGGAGGTGTGTGAAGTCATAGAATGGAGGTGGGTGAAGTCACAATGCAGGTGTGTGAACTCATAGAATGGAGGTGTGTGAAGTCACAGTGTAGGTGTGTGAAGTCATAGAATGGAGGTGTGTGAAGTCATAGAATGGAGGTGTGTGAAGTCACAGAATGGAGGTGTGTGAAGTCATAGAATGGAGGTCTGCGAAGTCAAAGAATGGAGGTGTGTGAAATCATAGAATGGAGGTGTGTGAAGTCACAGAATGGAGGTGTGTGAAGTCAGAATGGAGGTGTGTGAAGTCATAGAATGGAGGTGTGTGAAGTCAGAATGGAGGTGTGAAGTCATAGAATGGAGGTGGGTGAAGTCATAGAAATTAGGTGTGGAAAGTCATAGAATGGAGAAGTGTGAAGTCATAGAGTAGAGGTGAGTGAAGTCACAGATTCGAGGTCTGTGAAGTCAGAGAATAGAGGTGTGTGAAGTCAGAATGGAGGTGTGTGAAGTCATAGAATGGAGGTGTGTGAACTCATAGAATGGAGGTGTGTTACGTCACAATGGAAGGTTGTGAAGTCATAGAATGGAGGGGTGGGAAGTCACAGAATGGAGGTGTGTGAAGTCATACAATGGAGGTGTGTGAAGTCAGAATGGAGGTGTGTGAAGTCACAGAATGGAGGTGTGTGAACTCAGAATGGAGGTGTGTGCAATCATAGATGGAGGTGTGTGAAGTCATAGTATGGAGATATGTGAAATCATAGAATGGGGTTCTGTGAAGTCACAGAATGGAGTTGTGTGAGTGAGAATTGAGGTGTGTGAAGTCATAGAATATAGATGTGTGAAGTCATAGAATGGAGTAATTTGAAGTCACAGAAGGGAGGTTTGTGAAGTTATAGAATGGAGGTATGAGAAATCAAATTAGAGGGGTGTGAAGTCAGAGAATGGAGGTGTGTGAAGTCATAGAATGGAGGTGGGTGAAGTCATAGAATGGAGGTGTATGAAGTCATAGAATGGAGGTGTGTGAAGTCAGTGAATGGTCGGGTTTAAAGTCATAAAATGGAGGTGTGTGAAGTCAGAGAATTGAGCTGTTTGAAGTCATATATTGGAGGTGTGTGAAGTCAAAATGGATGTGTGAAGTCACAAAATGGACGTGTGTGAAGCCAGAATGGAGGTGTGTTAAGTCACCGAATGGAGTTTTGTGAACTCAGTATGGAGGTGTGTGAAGTCACAGAATGGAGGTTTGTGAAGTCATAGATGGAGGTGTGTGAGGTCATAGAATGGATGTTTCTGAAGTAAGAATGAAGGTGTGTGAAGTCATAGAATGGAGGTGTGTGAAGTCATAGAATGGAGGTGGGTGAAGTCATAGAATGGAGGTGTATGAAGTCATAGAATGGAGGTTTGTGAAGTCAGTGAATGGTCGGGTTTAAAGTCATAAAATGGAGGTGTGTGAAGTCAGAGAATTGAGCTGTTTGAAGTCATATATTGGAGGTGTGTGAAGTCAAAATGGATGTGTGAAGTCACAGAATGGAGGTGTGTGAAGCCAGAATGGAGGTGTGTTAAGTCACCGAATGGAGTTTTGTGAACTCAGTATGGAGGTGTGTGAAGTCACAGAATGGAGGTTTGTGAAGTCATAGATGGAGGTGTGTGAAGTCATTGAATGGAGGTGTGTGAAGTCACTGAATGGAAGTGTGTGAAGTCAGAATGGAGGTGTGAAGTCATAGAATGGAGGAGTGTGAAGTCATAGAGTGGAGGTGTGTGAAGTCAGAATGGAGGTGTGTGAAGTCATAGAATGGAGGTGTGTGAAGTCATAGAATGGAGGTGTGTGAAGTCATAATGTAGATGTGTGAAGTCACAGAATTGAGGTGTGTGAAGTCACAAAATGGAGGTGTGTAAAGTCATAGAATGGAGGTGTGTGAAGTCATAGAATGGAGGTGTGTGAAGGCATCGAATGAATGTTTGTGAAGTAAGAATGAAGGTGTGTTAAGTCATAAAATGGGGATGTGTGAAGGCACAGAATGGAGGTGTGTGAAGTCAAAGAATGGAGCTGTGTGACGTCAGAATGGAGGTGTGTGAAGTCATAGAATGGAGCTGTGTGAACTCACATTGGAGATGTGTGAAGTCAAAAAATGGAGGTGTGTGAAGTCAAAGAATGGAAGTGTGTGAAGTCATAGAATGGAGGTGTGTGAAGTCATAGAATGGAGGTGTGTGAAGTCATAGAATGGAGGTTTGTGAAGTCACAGAATTGATGTTTGTGAAGTCAGAATGGAGGTGTGTGAAGTCAGAATGGAGGTTTGGGAAGTCATAGAATGGAGGTGTGTGAAGTCATAGAATGGAGGTGTGTGAAGTCATAGAATTGATGTTTGTGAATTCAGAATGGAGGTGTGTGAACTCACAATGGAGGTGTGTGAAGTCAAAGAATGGAGGTGTGTGAAGTCACAGAATTGATGTTTGTGAAGTCAGCATGGAGGTGTGTGAAGTCAGAATGGAGGTGTGTGAAGTCATAGAATGGAGGTGTGTGAAGTCACAATGGAGGTGTGTGAAATCATAGAATGGAGGTGTGTGAAGTCATAGAATGAAGCTGTGTGAAGTGAGAATTGAGGTGTGTGAAGTCACAGAATGGAGGTGTGTGAACTCAGAATGGAGGTGTGTGAAATCATAGAATGGAGGTGTGTGAAGTCATAGAATGAAGCTGTGTGAAGTGAGAATTGAGGTGTGTGAAGTCACAGAATGGAGGTGTGTGAACTCAGAATGGAGGTGTGTGAAGTCACAGAATGAAGGTGTGAAGTCATAGAATGGAGGTGTGTGAAGTCATAGAATGCAGGTGTGTGAAGTCAGAATGGAGGTGTGGGAAGTCATAGAGTGGAGGTGTGTGAAGTCGGAATGGAGGTGTGAAGTCTTAGAATGGAGGTGGGTGAAGTCATAGAACTTAGGTGTGGGAAGTCATAGAATGGAGAAGTGTGAAGTCATAGAGTGGAGGTGAGTGAAGTCACAGATTCGATGTCTGTGATGTCATAGAATGGAGGTGTGTGAAGTCATAGAAATGAAGTATTGTGAAGTCACCGAAGGGAGGTTTGTGAAGTCATAGAATGGAGGTATGGAAATCAAATTAGAGGGGTGTGAAGTTGTAGAATGGAGGTGTGTGAAGTCATAGAATGGAGGTGGGTGAAGTCATAGAATGGAGGTGTGTGAATTCAGATTGGAGGTGTGTGAAGTCATAGAATGGAGGTGTGTCAACTCAGAAAGGAGGTGTGTGAAGTCATAGAATGGAGGTGAGTGAAGTCATAGAATGGAGGTGTGTGAAATCAGAGAATGGAGGTGTGTGAAGTCACAGAATTTAGGTATGTGAAGTCAGAATGGAGGTGTGTGAGGTCAGAATGGAGGTGTGTGAAGTCATAGAATGGAGGTGGGTGAAGTCACAGAATGGAGGTGTGTGAAGTCATAGAATGGAGGTGTGTGAAGTCATAGAATGGGTGTTTGTGAAGTAAGAATGAAGGTGTGTGAAGTTATAGAATGGAGGTGTGTGAAGTCACAGAATGGAGGTGTGGGAAGTCACAGATTGCAGGAGTGTGAAGTCACAGAATGGAGGTGTGTGAAGCCAGAATGGAGGTGTGTAAAGTCACAAAATGGAGGTGTGTGAAGTCACAGAATGGAAGTGTGTGAAGTCATAGAATGGAGGTTTGTGAAATCACAGAATGGACGGTATGAAGTCATAGAATGGAGGTGTGTGAAGTCACAGAATTGAGGTGTTTGAAGACATATATTGGAGGTGTGTGAAATCAAAATGAATGTGTGAAGTCATAGAATGGAGGTGTGTGAAATCATAGAATGAGGGTGTGTGAGGTCATAGAATGGAGGTGTGTGAAGTCACAGAATGGAGGTGTGTGAAGTCATAGAATGGAGGTGTGTGAAGTCATAGAATGGAAGTGTGTGAAGTCACAGATTGGAGGTGTGTGAAGTCACAGAATCGAGGTGTGAGAAGTCACAGAATGGAGGTGTGTGAACTCAGAATGGAGGTGTGTGACGTCACAGAATGGAGGTGTG
Organism: Megascapheus bottae; assembly: GCA_024803745.1. Lineage (NCBI taxonomy): Eukaryota > Metazoa > Chordata > Mammalia > Rodentia > Geomyidae > Megascapheus > Megascapheus bottae. Next base: position 193,545 of record JANJXV010001035.1, on the reverse strand, counting down.
TGAAGTCATAGATTGAGGTGTGTGAGGTCACAGAATGGAGGTGTGTGAAATCATAGAATGGAGGTGTGTGAAATCACAGAATGGAGGTGTGTGAAGTCAGAATGGAGGTGTGTGAAGTCATAGAGTGGAGGTGTGTGAAGTCAGAATGGAGGTGTGAAGTCTTAGAATGGAGGTGGGTGAAGTCATAGAACTTAGGTGTGGGAATTCATAGAATGGAGAAGTGTGAAGTCATAGAGTGGAGGTGAGTGAAGTCACAGATTCGAGGTCTGTGATGTCATAGAATGGAGGTGTGTGAAGTCATAGAATGGAGTATTGTGAAGTCAACGAAGGGAGGTTTGTGAAGTCATAGAATGGAGGTATGAGAAATCAAATTAGAGGGGTGTGAAGTCGTAGAATGGAGGTGTTTGAAGTCATAGAATGGAGGTGGGTGAAGTCATAGAATGGAGGTGTGTGAATTCAGATTGGAGGTGTGTGAAGTCATAGAATGGAGGTGTGTCAACTCAGAAAGGAGGTGTGTGAAGTCATAGAATGGAGGTGAGTGAAGTCATAGAATGGAGGTGTGTGAAATCAGAGAATGGAGGTGTGTGAAGTCACAGAATTTAGGTATGTGAAGTCAGAATGGAGGTGTGTGAGGTCAGAATGGAGGTGTGTGAAGTCATAGAATGGAGGTGGGTGAAGTCACAATGCAGGTGTGTGAACTCACAGAATGGAGGTGTGTGAAGTCACAGTATAGGTGTGTGAAGTGATAGAATGGAGGTGTGTGAAGTCATAGAATGGAGGTGTGTGAAGTCATAGAATGGAGAAGTGTGAAGTCATAGAGTAGAGGTGAGTGAAGTCACAGATTCGAGGTCTGTGAAGTCATAGAATTGAGGTGTGTGAAGTCAGAATGTAGGTGTTCGAAGTCATAGAATAGAGGTGTGTGAAGTCAGAATGGAGGTGTGTGAAGTCATAGAATGGAGGTGTGTGAACTCATAGAATGGAGGTGTGTGATGTCACAATGGAAGTTTGTGGACTCATAGAATGGAGGGGTTGGAAGTCACAGAATGGAGGTGTGTGAAGTCATACAATGGAGGTGTGTGAAGTCAGAATGGAGGTGTGTGAAGTCACAGGATGGAGGTGTGTGAACTCAGAATGGAGGTGTGTGCAATCATAGATGGAGGTGTGTGAAGTCATAGTATGGAGATATGTGAAATCATAGAATGGAGTTTTGTGAAGTCACAGAATGGAGTTTTGTGAGTGAGAATTGAGGTGAGTGAAGTCATAGAATGTAGATGTGTGAAGTCATAGAATGGAGTATTGTGAAGTCAACGAAGGGAGGTTTGTGAAGTCATAGAATGGAGGTATGAGAAATCAAATTAGAGGGGTGTGAAGGCGGAGAATGGAGGTGTGTGAAGTCATAGAATGGAGGTGGGTGAAGTCATAGAATGGAGGTGTGTGAATTCAGATTGGAGGTGTGTGAAGTCATAGAATGGAGGTGTGTCAACTCAGAAAGGAGGTGTGTGAAGTCATAGAATGGAGGTGAGTGAAGGCATAGAATGTAGGTGTGTGAAGTCATAGAATGGAGGTGTGTGAAGTCACAGAATTTAGGTGTGTGTAGTCAGAATGGAGGTGTGTGAAGTCATAGAATGGAGGTGGGTGAAGTCACAATGCAGGTGTGTGAACTCATAGAATGGAGGTGTGTGAAGTCACAGTGTAGGTGTGTGAAGTCATAGAATGGAGGTGTGTGAAGTCATAGAATGGAGGTGTGTGAAGTCACAGAATGGAGGTGTGTGAAGTCATAGAATGGAGGTCTGCGAAGTCAAAGAATGGAGGTGTGTGAAATCATAGAATGGAGGTGTGTGAAGTCACAGAATGGAGGTGTGTGAAGTCAGAATGGAGGTGTGTGAAGTCATAGAATGGAGGTGTGTGAAGTCAGAATGGAGGTGTGAAGTCATAGAATGGAGGTGGGTGAAGTCATAGAAATTAGGTGTGGAAAGTCATAGAATGGAGAAGTGTGAAGTCATAGAGTAGAGGTGAGTGAAGTCACAGATTCGAGGTCTGTGAAGTCAGAGAATAGAGGTGTGTGAAGTCAGAATGGAGGTGTGTGAAGTCATAGAATGGAGGTGTGTGAACTCATAGAATGGAGGTGTGTTACGTCACAATGGAAGGTTGTGAAGTCATAGAATGGAGGGGTGGGAAGTCACAGAATGGAGGTGTGTGAAGTCATACAATGGAGGTGTGTGAAGTCAGAATGGAGGTGTGTGAAGTCACAGAATGGAGGTGTGTGAACTCAGAATGGAGGTGTGTGCAATCATAGATGGAGGTGTGTGAAGTCATAGTATGGAGATATGTGAAATCATAGAATGGGGTTCTGTGAAGTCACAGAATGGAGTTGTGTGAGTGAGAATTGAGGTGTGTGAAGTCATAGAATATAGATGTGTGAAGTCATAGAATGGAGTAATTTGAAGTCACAGAAGGGAGGTTTGTGAAGTTATAGAATGGAGGTATGAGAAATCAAATTAGAGGGGTGTGAAGTCAGAGAATGGAGGTGTGTGAAGTCATAGAATGGAGGTGGGTGAAGTCATAGAATGGATGTGTATGAAGTCATAGAATGGAGGTGTGTGAAGTCAGTGAATGGTCGGGTTTAAAGTCATAAAATGGAGGTGTGTGAAGTCAGAGAATTGAGCTGTTTGAAGTCATATATTGGAGGTGTGTGAAGTCAGAATGGAGGTGTGAAGTCATAGAATGGAGGTGGGTGAAGTCATAGAAATTAGTTGTGGGAAGTCATAGAATGGAGAAGTGTGAAGTCATAGAGTGGAGGTGAGTGAAGTCACAGATTCGAGGTCTGTGAAGTCATAGAATGGAGGTGTATGAAGTCAGAATGTAGGTGTACGAAGTCGTAGAATAGAGGTGTGTGAAGTCAGAATGGAGGTGTTTGAAGTCATAGAATGGAGGTGTGTGAACTCATAGAATGGAGGTGTGTGACGTCACAATGGAAGTTTGTGAAGTCATAGAAAGGAGGTGTGTGAAGTCACAGAATGGAGGTGGGTGAAGTCATACAATGGAGGTGTGTGAAGTCAGAATGGAGGTGTGTGAAGCCAAAGAATGCAGGTGTGTGAACTCAGAATGGCGGTGAGTGAAGTAATTGATGGAGGTGTGTGAAGTAATAGTATGGAGATATGTGAAATCATAGAATGGAGTTTTGTGAAGTCACAAAATGGAGTTGTGTGAGTCAGAATTGAGGTGTGTGAAGTCATAGAATGTAGATGTGTGAAGTCATAGAATGGAGTATTGTGAAGTCACCGAAGGAAGGTTTGTGAAGTCATAGAATGGAGGTATGAGAAATCAAATTAGAGGGGTGTGAAGTCGGAGAATGGAGGTGTGTGAAGTCATAGAATGGAGGTGGGTGAAGTCATAGAATGGAGGTGTGTGAATTCAGATTGGAGGTGTGTGAAGTCATAGAATGGAGGTGTGTCAACTCAGAAAGGAGGTGTGTGAAGTCAAAGAATGGAGGTGAGTGAAGTCATAGAATTGAGGTGTGTGAACTCATAGAATGGAGGTGTGTGACGTCACAATGGTAGTTTGTGAAGTCATAGAATGGAGGTGTGTGAAGTCACAGAATTGAGGTGTGTGAAGTCAGAATGGAGGTATGAGAAATCAAATTAGAGGGGTGTGGAGTCGGAGAATGGAGGTGTGTGAAGTCATAGAATGGAGGTGGGTGAAGTCATAGAATGGAGGTGTATGAAGTCATAGAATGGAGGTGTGTGAAGTCAGTGAATGGTCGGGTTTAAAGTCATAAAATGGAGGTGTGTGAAGTCAGAGAATTGAGCTGTTTGAAGTCATATATTGGAGGTGTGTGAAGTCAAAATGGATGTGTGAAGTCACAAAATGGACGTGTGTGAAGCCAGAATGGAGGTGTGTTAAGTCACCGAATGGAGTTTTGTGAACTCAGTATGGAGGTGTGTGAAGTCACAGAATGGAGGTTTGTGAAGTCATAGATGGAGGTGTGTGAGGTCATAGAATGGATGTTTCTGAAGTAAGAATGAAGGTGTGTGAAGTCATAGAATGGAGGTGTGTGAAGTCATAGAATGGAGGTGGGTGAAGTCATAGAATGGAGGTGTATGAAGTCATAGAATGGAGGTGTGTGAAGTCAGTGAATGGTCGGGTTTAAAGTCATAAAATGGAGGTGTGTGAAGTCAGAGAATTGAGCTGTTTGAAGTCATATATTGGAGGTGTGTGAAGTCAAAATGGTTGTGTGAAGTCACAGAATGGAGGTGTGTGAAGCCAGAATGGAGGTGTGTTAAGTCACCGAATGGAGTTTTGTGAACTCAGTATGGAGGTGTGTGAAGTCACAGAATGGAGGTTTGTGAAGTCATAGATGGAGGTGTGTGAAGTCATTGAATGGAGGTGTGTGAAGTCACTGAATGGAAGTGTGTGAAGTCAGAATGGAGGTGTGAAGTCATAGAATGGAGGAGTGTGAAGTCATAGAGTGGAGGTGTGTGAAGTCAGAATGGAGGTGTGTGAAGTCATAGAATGGAGGTGTGTGAAGTCATAGAATGGAGGTGTGTGAAGTCATAATGTAGATGTGTGAAGTCACAGAATTGAGGTGTGTGAAGTCACAAAATGGAGGTGTGTAAAGTCATAGAATGGAGGTGTGTGAAGTCATAGAATGGAGGTGTGTGAAGGCATCGAATGAATGTTTGTGAAGTAAGAATGAAGGTGTGTTAAGTCATAAAATGGGAATGTGTGAAGGCACAGAATGGAGGTGTGTGAAGTCAAAGAATGGAGCTGTGTGAAGTCAGAATGGAGGTGTGTGAAGTCATAGAATGGAGCTGTGTGAACTCACAATGGAGATGTGTGAAGTCAAAAATTGGAGGTGTGTGAAGTCAAAGAATGGAAGTGTGTGAAGTCATAGAATGGAGGTGTGTGAAGTCATAGAATGGAGGTGTGTGAAGTCATAGAATGGAGGTTTGTGAAGTCACAGAATTGATGTTTGTGAAGTCAGAATGGAGGTGTGTGAAGTCAGAATGGAGGTTTGGGAAGTCATAGAATGGAGGTGTGTGAAGTCATAGAATGGAGGTGTGTGAAGTCATAGAATTGATGTTTGTGAATTCAGAATGGAGGTGTGTGAACTCACAATGGAGGTGTGTGAAGTCAAAGAATGGAGGTGTGTGAAGTCACAGAATTGATGTTTGTGAAGTCAGCATGGAGGTGTGTGAAATCAGAATGGAGGTGTGTGAAGTCATAGAATGGAGGTGTGTGAAGTCACAGTGCACGTGTGTGAACTCATAGAATGGAGGTGTCTGAAGTCAGAATGGAGTTGTTTGAAGTCACAGAATGGAGGTGTGTGAAGTCAGAATGGACTTGTGTGAAGTCATAGAATGGAGGTGTGTGAAGTCAGAATGGAGGTGTGTGAAGTCATAGAATGGAGGTGTGTGAAGTCAGAATGGAGGTGTGTGAACTCATAGAATGGAGGTGTGTGAAGTCACAATGGAGGTGTGTGAAATCATAGAATGGAGGTGTGTGAAGTCATAGAATGAAGCTGTGTGAAGTGAGAATTGAGGCGTGTGAAGTCACAGAATGGAGGTGTGTGAACTCAGAATGGAGGTGTGTGAAGTCACAGAATGAAGGTGTGAAGTCATAGAATGGAGGTGTGTGAAGTCATAGAATGCAGGTGTGTGAAGTCAGAATGGAGGTGTGGGAAGTCATAGAGTGGAGGTGTGTGAAGTCGGAATGGAGGTGTGAAGTCTTAGAATGGAGGTGGGTGAAGTCATAGAACTTAGGTGTGGGAAGTCATAGAATGGAGAAGTGTGAAGTCATAGAGTGGAGGTGAGTGAAGTCACAGATTCGATGTCTGTGATATCATAGAATGGAGGTGTGTGAAGTCATAGAATGAAGTATTGTGAAGTCACCGAAGGGAGGTTTGTGAAGTCATAGAATGGAGGTATGAGAAATCAAATTAGAGGGGTGTGAAGTCGTAGAATGGAGGTGTGTGAAGTCATAGAATGGAGGTGGGTGAAGTCATAGAATGGAGGTGTGTGAATTCAGATTGGAGGTGTGTGAAGTCATAGAATGGAGGTGTGTCAACTCAGAAAGGAGGTGTGTGAAGTCATAGAATGGAGGTGAGTGAAGTCATTGAATGGAGGTGTGTGAAATCAGAGAATGGAGGTGTGTGAAGTCACAGAATTTAGGTATGTGAAGTCAGAATGGAGGTGTGTGAGGTCAGAATGGAGGTGTGTGAAGTCATAGAATGGAGGTGGGTGAAGTCACAATGCAGGTGTGTGAACTCATAGAATGGCGGTGTGTGAAGTCACAGTGTAGGTCTGTGAAGTCATAGAATGGAGGTGTGTGAAGTCATAGAATGGAGGTGTGTGAAGTCAGAATGGAGGTGTGAAGTCATAGAAGGGAGGTGGGTGAAGTCATAGAAATTACGTGTGGGAAGTCATAGAATGGAGAAGTGTGAAGTCATAGAGTAGAGGTGAGTGAAGTCACAGATTCGAGGTCTGTGAAGTCATAGAATGGAGGTGTGTGAAGTCAGAATGTAGGTGTTCGAAGTCATAGAATAGAGGTGTGTGAAGTCAGTATGGAAGTGTGTGAAGTCATAGAATGGAGGTGTGTGAACTCATAGAATGGAGGTGTGTGACGTCACAATGGAAGTTTGTGGACTCATAGAATGGAGGGGTTGGAAGTCACAGAATGGAGGTGTGTGAAGTCATACAATGGAGGTGTGTGAAGTCAGAATGGAGGTGTGTGAAGTCACAGAATGGAGGTGTGTGAACTCAGAATGGAGGTGTGTGCAATCATAGATGGAGGTGTGTGAAGTCATAGTATGGACATATGTGAAATCATAGAATGGAGTTTTGTGAAGTCACAGAATGGAGTTTTGTGAGTGAGAATTGAGGTGAGTGAAGTCATAGAATGTAGATGTGTGAAGTCATAGAATGGAGTATTGTGAAGTCACCGAAGGGAGGTTTGTGAAGTCATAGAATGGAGGTATGAGAAATCAAATTAGAGGGGTGTGAAGTCGGAGAATGGACGTGTGTGAAGTCATAGAATGGAGGTGGGTGAAGTCATAGAATGGAGGTGTGTGAATTCAGATTGGAGGTGTGTGAAGTCATAGAATGGAGGTGTGTCAACTCAGAAAGGACGTGTGTGAAGTCATAGAATGGAGGTGAGTGAAGTCATAGAATGTAGGTGTGTGAAGTCATAGAATGGAGGTGTGTGAAGTCACAGAATTTAGGTGTGTGAAGTCAGAATGGAGGTGTGTGAAGTCATAGAATGGAGGTGGGTGAAGTCACAATGCAGGTGTGTGAACTCATAGAATGGAGGTGTGTGAAGTCACAGTGTAGGTGTGTGAAGTCATAGAATGGAGGTGTGTGAAGTCACAGAATGTAGGTGTGTGAAGTCAGAATGGAGGTGTGTGAAGTCATAGAATGGAGGTGGGTGAAGTCACAATGCAGGTGTGTGAACTCATAGAATGGAGGTGTGTGAAGTCACAGTGTAGGTGTGTGAAGTCATAGAATGGAGGTGTGTGAAGTCATAGAATGGAGGTGTGCGAAGTCACAGAATGGAGGTGTGTGAAGTCACAGAATGGAGGTGTGTGAAGCCAGAATGGAGGTGTGTTAAGTCACCGAATGGAGTTTTGTGAACTCAGTATGGAGGTGTGTGAAGTCACAGAATTGAGGTTTGTGAAGTCATAGATGGAGGAGTGTGAGGTCATAGAATGGATGTTTCTGAAGTAAGAATGAAGGTGTGTGAAGTCATAGAATGGAGGTGTGTGAAGTCATTGAATGGAGGTGTGTGAAGTCACTGAATGGAAGTGTGTGAAGCCAGAATGGAGGTGTGAAGTCATAGAATGGAGGAGTGTGATGTCATAGAGTGGAGGTGAGTGAAGTCACAGATTCGAGGTCTGTGAAGTCATAGATTGGACGTGTGTGATGTCAGAATGGAGGTGTGCGAAGTCAAAGAATAGAGGTTTGTGAAGTCAGAATGGAGGTGTGTGAAGTCATAGAATGGAGGTGTGTGAACTCATAGAATGGAGGTGTGTGACGTCACAATGGAAGTGTGTGAAGTTACAGAATGGAGGTGTGTGAATTCATACAATGGAGGTGTGTGAAGTCAGAATGGAATTTTGTGAAGAAACAGAATTGAGCTGTGTGAATTCAGAATGGAGGTGTGTGAAGTCATAGAATGGAGGTGTGTGAAGTAAGAATGGAGGTGTGTGAACTCATAGAATGGAGGGGTGTGTAGTCACAATGGAGGTGTGTGAAGTCATAGAATGGAGGTGTGTGAAGTCACAGAATGGAGGTGTGTGAAGTCATAGAATGGAGGTGTGTGAAGTCATAGAATGGGTGTTTGTGAAGTAAGAATGAAGGTGTGTGAAGTCATAGAATGGAGGTGTGTGAAGTCACAGAATGGAGGTGTGGGAAGTCACAGATTGCAGGAGTGTGAAGTCACAGAATGGAGGTGTGTGAAGCCAGAATGGAGGTGTGTAAAGTCACAAAATGGAGGTGTGTGAAGTCACAGAATGGAAGTGTGTGAAGTCATAGAATGGAGGTTTGTGAAATCACAGAATGGACGGTATGAAGTCATAGAATGGAGGTGTGTGAAGTCACAGAATTGAGGTGTTTGAAGACATATATTGGAGGTGTGTGAAATCAAAATGAATGTGTGAAGTCATAGAATGGAGGTGTGTGAAATCATAGAATGAGGGTGTGTGAGGTCATAGAATGGAGGTGTGTGAAGTCACAGAATGGAGGTGTGTGAAGTCATAGAATGGAGGTGTGTGAAGTCATAGAATGGAAGTGTGTGAAGTCACAGATTGGAGGTGTGTGAAGTCACAGAATCGAGGTGTGAGAAGTCACAGAATGGAGGTGTGTGAACTCAGAATGGAGGTGTGTGACGTCACAGAATGGAGGTGTGTGAAGTCATAGAATGGAGGTGTGTGAGGTCACAGAATGTAGGTGTGTGAAATCATAGAATGGAGGTGTGTGAAATCACAGAATGGAGGTGTGTGAAGTCAGAATGGAGGTGTGTGAAGTCATAGAGTGGAGGTGTGTGAAGTCAGAATGGAGGTGTGAAGTCTTAGAATGGAGGTGGGTGAAGTCATAGAACTTAGGTGTGGGAATTCATAGAATGGAGAAGTGTGAAGTCATAGAGTGGAGGTGAGTGAAGTCACAGATTCGAGGTCTGTGATGTCATAGAATGGAGGTGTGTGAAGTCATAGAATGGAGTATTGTGAAGTCAACGAAGGGAGGTTTGTGAAGTCATAGAATGGAGGTATGAGAAATCAAATTAGAGGGGTGTGAAGTCGTAGAATGGAGGTGTGTGAAGTCATAGAATGGAGGTGGGTGAAGTCATAGAATGGAGGTGTGTGAATTCAGATTGGAGGTGTGTGAAGTCATAGAATGGAGGTGTGTCAACTCAGAAAGGAGGTGTGTGAAGTCATAGAATGGAGGTGAGTGAAGTCATAGAATGGAGGTGTGTGAAATCAGAGAATGGAGGTGTGTGAAGTCACAGAATTTAGGTATGTGAAGTCAGAATGGAGGTGTGTGAGGTCAGAATGGAGGTGTGTGAAGTCATAGAATGGAGGTGGGTGAAGTCACAATGCAGGTGTGTGAGCTCATAGAATGGAGGTGTGTGAAGTCACAGTGTAGGTGTGTGAAGTCATAGAATGGAGGTGTGTGAAGTCATAGAATGGAGGTGTGTGAAGTCATAGAATGGAGAAGTGTGAAGTCATAGAGTAGAGGTGAGTGAAGTCACAGATTCGAGGTCTGTGAAGTCATAGAATGGAGGTGTGTGAAGTCAGAATATAGGTGTTCGAAGTCATAGAATAGAGGTGTGTGAAGTCAGAATGGAGGTGTGTGAAGTCATAGAATGGAGGTGTGTGAACTCATAGAATGGAGGTGTGTGACGTCACAATGGAAGTTTGTGGACTCATAGAATGGAGGGGTTGGAAGTCACAGAATGGAGGTGTGTGAAGTCATACAATGGAGGTGTGTGAAGTCAGAATGGAGGTGTGTGAAGTCACAGAATGGAGGTGTGTGAACTCAGAATGGAGGTGTGTGCAATCATAGATGGAGGTGTGTGAAGTCATAGTATGGAGATATGTGAAATCATAGAATGGAGTTTTGTGAAGTCACAGAATGGAGTTTTGTGAGTGAGAATTGAGGTGAGTGAAGTCATAGAATGTAGATGTGTGAAGTCATAGAATGGAGTATTGTGAAGTCACCGAAGGGAGGTTTGTGAAGTCATAGAATGGAGGTATGAGAAATCAAATTAGAGGGGTGTGAAGGCGGAGAATGGAGGTGTGTGAAGTCATAGAATGGAGGTGGGTGAAGTCATAGAATGGAGGTGTGTGAATTCAGATTGGAGGTGTGTGAAGTCATAGAATGGAGGTGTGTCAACTCAGAAAGGAGGTGTGTGAAGTCATAGAATGGAGGTGAGTGAAGTCATAGAATGTAGGTGTGTGAAGTCATAGAATGGAGGTGTGTGAAGTCACAGAATTTAGGTGTGTGAAGTCAGAATGGAGGTATGTGAAGTCATAGAATGGAGTTGGGTGAAGTCACAATGCAGGTGTGTGAACTCATAGAATGGCGGTGTGTGAAGTCAGAGTGTAGGTGTGTGAAGTCATAGAATGGAGGTGTGTGAAGTCATAGAATGGAGGTGTGTGAAGTCACAGAATGGAGGTGTGTGAAGTCATAGAATGGAGGTGTGTGAAGTCACAGAATGGAGGTGTGTGAAATCATAGAATGGAGGTGTGTGAAGTCACAGAATGGAGGTGTGTGAAGTCAGATTGGAGGTGTGTGAAGTCATAGAATGGAGGTGTGTCAACTCAGAAAGGAGGTGTGTGAAGTCATAGAATGGAGGTGAGTGAAGTCATAGAATGGAGGTGTGTGAAGTCAGAATGGAGGTGTGAAGTCATAGAATGGAGGTGGGTGAAGTCATAGAAATTAGTTGTGGGAAGTCATAGAATGGAGAAGTGTGAAGTCATAGAGTGGAGGTGAGTGAAGTCACAGATTCGAGGTCTGTGAAGTCATAGAATGGAGGTGTATGAAGTCAGAATGTAGGTATACGAAGTCGTAGAATAGAGGTGTGTGAAGTCAGAATGGAGGTGTGTGAAGTCATAGAATGGAGGTGTGTGAACTCATAGAATGGAGGTGTGTGACGTCACAATGGAAGTTTGCAAAGTCATAGAAAGGAGGTGTGTGAAGTCACAGAATGGAGGTGGGTGAAGTCATACAATGGAGGTGTGTGAAGTCAGAATGGTGGTGTGTGAAGCCAAAGAATGCAGGTGTGTGAACTCAGAATGGCGGTGTGTGAAGTAATTGATGGAGGTGTGTGAAGTAATAGTATGGAGATATGTGAAATCATAGAATGGAGTTTTGTGAAGTCACAAAATGGAGTTGTGTGAGTCAGAATTGAGGTGTGTGAAGTCATAGAATGTAGATGTGTGAAGTCATAGAATGGAGTATTGTGAAGTCACCGAAGGGAGGTTTGTGAAGTCATAGAATGGAGGTATGAGAAATCAAATTAGAGGGGTGTGAAGTCGGAGAATGGAGGTGTGTGAAGTCATAGAATGGAGGTGGGTGAAGTCATAGAATGGAGGTGTGTGAATTCAGATTGGAGGTGTCTGAAGTCATAGAATGGAGGTGTGTCAACTCAGAAAGGAGGTGCGTGAAGTCAAAGAATGGAGGTGAGTGAAGTCATAGAATGGAGGTGTGTGAACTCATAGAATGGAGGTGTGTGACGTCACAATGGTAGTTTGTGAAGTCATAGAATGGAGGTGTGTGAAGTCACAGAATTGAGGTGTGTGAAGTCAGAATGGAGGTGTGAAGTCATAGAATGGAGGTGGGTGAAGTCAGAGAAATTAGGTGTGTGAAGTCATAGAATGGAGGTGTGTGAAGTCATAGAATGGAGATGTGTGAAGTCATAGAATGGAGGTGTGTGAAGTCACAGAATGGAGGTGTGTGAAGTCACAGAATGGAGGTGTGTGAAGTCATACAATGGAGGTGTGTGAAGTCAGAATGGAGGTGTGTGAAGTCACAGAACGGAGGTGTGTGAACTCAGATGGAGGTGTGTGAAGTCATAGACGGAGGTGTGTAAAGTCATAGTATGGAGATATGTTAAATCATAGAATGGAGTTTTGTGAAGTCACAGAATGGAGTTGTGTGAGTCAGAATTGAGGTGTGTGAAGTCATAGAATGTAGATGTGTGAAGTCATAGAATGGAGTATTGTGAAGTCACCGAAGGGAGGTTTGTGAAGTCATAGAATGGAGGTATGAGAAATCAAATTAGAGGGGTGTGAAGTCGGAGAATGGAGGTGTGTGAAGTCATAGAATGGAGGTGGGTGAAGTCATAGAATGGAGGTGTATGAAGTCATAGAATGGAGGTGTGTGAAGTCAGTGAATGGTCGGGTTTAAAGTCATAAAATGGAGGTGTGTGAAGTCAGAGAATTGAGCTGTTTGAAGTCATATATTGGAGGTGTGTGAAGTCAAAATGGATGTGTGAAGTCACAGAATGGAGGTGTGTGAAGCCAGAATGGAGGTGTGTTAAGTCACCGAATGGAGTTTTGTGAACTCAGTATGGAGGTGTGTGAAGTCACAGAATGGAGGTTTGTGAAGTCATAGATGGAGGTGTGTGAGGTCATAGAATGGATGTTTCTGAAGTAAGAATGAAGGTGTGTGAAGTCATAGAATGGAGGTGTGTGAAGTCATTGAATGGAGGTGTGTGAAGTCACTGAATGGAAGTGTGTGAAGTCAGAATGGAGGTGTGAAGTCATAGAATGGAGGAGTGTGAAGTCATAGAGTGGAGGTGAGTGAAGTCACAGATTCGAGGTCTGTGAAGTCATAGATTGGACGTGTGTGATGTCAGAATGGAGGTGTGCGAAGTCATAGAATAGAGGTTTGTGAAGTCAGAATGGAGGTGTGTGAACTCATAGAATGGAGGTGTGCGACGTCACAATGGAAGTGTGTGAAGTTTCAGAATGGAGGTGTGTGAATTCATACAATGGAGGTGTGTGAAATCAGAATGGAATTTTGTGAAGTCCCAGAATTGAGCTGTGTGAATTCAAAATGGAGGTGTGTGAAGTCATAGAATGGAGGTGTGTGAAGTAAGAATGGAGGTGTGTGAACTCATAGAATGGAGGTGTGTGTAGTCACAATGGAGGTGTGTGAAGTCAAAGAATGGAGGTGTGTGAAGTCACAGAACGGAGGTGTGTGAAGTCATAGAATGGAGGTGTGTGAAGTCATAGAATGGGTGTTTGTGAAGTAAGAATGAAGGTATGTGAAGTCATAGAATAGAGGTGTGTGAAGTCACAGAATGTAGGTGTGGGAAGTCAGAGATTGCAGGAGTGTGAAGTCACAGAATGGAGGTGTGTGAAGCCAGAATGGAGGTGTGTAAAGTCACAAAATGGAGGTGTGTGATGTCAGAGAATGGAAGTGTGTGAAGTCATAGAATGGAGGTGTGTGAAGTCACACAATTGAGGTGTTTGAAGACATATATTGGAGGTGTGTTAAATCAAAATGGATGTGTGAAGTCATAGAATGGAGGTGTGTGAAATCATAGAATGAGGGTGTGTGAGGTCATAGAATGGAGGTGTGTGAAGTCACAGAATGGAGGTGTGTGAAGTCATAGAATGGAGGTGTGTGAAGTCATAGAATGGAAGTGTGTGAAGTCACAGATTGGAGGTGTGTGAAGTCACAGAATCGAGGTGTGAGACGTCACACAATGGAAGTGTGTGAACTCAGAATGGAGGTGTGTGACGTCACAGAATGGAGGTGTGTGAAGTCATAGAATGGAGGTGTGTGAGGTCACAGAATGGAGGTGTGTGAAATCATAGAATGGAGGTGTGTGAAGTCACAGAATGGAGGTGTGTGAAGTCAGAATGGAGGTGTGTGAAGTCATAGAGTGGAGGTGTGTGAAGTCAGAATGGAGTTGTGAAGTCTTAGAATGGAGGTGGGTGAAGTCATAGAACTTAGGTGTGGGAAGTCATAGAATGGAGAAGTGTGAAGTCATAGAGTGGAGGTGAGTGAAGTCACAGATTCGAGGTCTGTGATGTCATAGAATGGAGGTGTGTGAAGTCATAGAATGGAGTATTGTGAAGTCACCGAAGGGAGGTTTGTGAAGTCATAGAATGGAGGTATGAGAAATCAAATTAGAGGGGTGTGAAGTCGTAGAATGGAGGTGTGTGAAGTCATAGAATGGAGGTGTGTGAAGTCACAGAATGGAGGTGTGTGAAGTCATAGAATGGAGGTGTGTGAAGTCACAGAATGGAGGTGTGTGAAATCATAGAATGGAGGTGTGTGAAGTCACAGAATGGAGGTGTGTGAAGTCAGATTGGAGGTGTGTGAAGTCATAGAATGGAGGTGTGTCAACTCAGAAAGGAGGTGTGTGAAGTCATAGAATGGAGGTGAGTGAAGTCATAGAATGGAGGTGTGTGAAGTCAGAATGGAGGTGTGAAGTCATAGAATGGAGGTGGGTGAAGTCATAGAAATTAGTTGTGGGAAGTCATAGAATGGAGAAGTGTGAAGTCATAGAGTGGAGGTGAGTGAAGTCACGGATTCGAGGTCTGTGAAGTCATAGAATGGAGGTGTATGAAGTCAGAATGTAGGTATACGAAGTCGTAGAATAGAGGTGTGTGAAGTCAGAATGGAGGTGTGTGAAGTCATAGAATGGAGGTGTGTGAACTCATAGAATGGAGGTGTGTGACGTCACAATGGAAGTTTGTAAAGTCATAGAAAGGAGGTGTGTGAAGTCACAGAATGGAGGTGGGTGAAGTCATACAATGGAGGTGTGTGAAGTCAGAATGGTGGTGTGTGAAGCCCAAGAATGCAGGTGTGTGAACTCAGAATGGCGGTGTGTGAAGTAATTGATGGAGGTGTGTGAAGTAATAGTATGGAGATATGTGAAATCATAGAATGGAGTTTTGTGAAGTCACAAAATGGAGTTGTGTGAGTCAGAATTGAGGTGTGTGAAGTCATAGAATGTAGATGTGTGAAGTCATAGAATGGAGTATTGTGAAGTCACCGAAGGGAGGTTTGTGAAGTCATAGAATGGAGGTATGAGAAATCAAATTAGAGGGGTGTGAAGTCGGAGAATGGAGGTGTGTGAAGTCATAGAATGGAGGTGGGTGAAGTCATAGAATGGAGGTGTGTGAATTCAGATTGGAGGTGTCTGAAGTCATAGAATGGAGGTGTGTCAACTCAGAAAGGAGGTGTGTGAAGTCAAAGAATGGAGGTGAGTGAAGTCATAGAATGGAGGTGTGTGAACTCATAGAATGGAGGTGTGTGACGTCACAATGGTAGTTTGTGAAGTCATAGAATGGAGGTGTGTGAAGTCACAGAATTGAGGTGTGTGAAGTCAGAATGGAGGTGTGAAGTCATAGAATGGAGGTGGGTGAAGTCAGAGAAATTAGGTGTGTGAAGTCATAGAATGGAGGTGTGTGAAGTCATAGAATGGAGATGTGTGAAGTCATAGAATGGAGGTGTGTGAAGTCACAGAATGGAGGTGTGTGAAGTCACAGAATGGAGGTGTGTGAAGTCATACAATGGAGGTGTGTGAAGTCAGAATGGAGGTGTGTGAAGTCACAGAATGGAGGTGTGTGAACTCAGATGGAGGTGTGTGAAGTCATAGACGGAGGTGTGTAAAGTCATAGTATGGAGATATGTTAAATCATAGAATGGAGTTTTGTGAAGTCACAGAATGGAGTTGTGTGAGTCAGAATTGAGGTGTGTGAAGTCATAGAATGTAGATGTGTGAAGTCATAGAATGGAGTATTGTGAAGTCACCGAAGGGAGGTTTGTGAAGTCATAGAATGGAGGTATGAGAAATCAAATTAGAGGGGTGTGAAGTCGGAGAATGGAGGTGTGTGAAGTCATAGAATGGAGGTGTGTGAAGTCACAGAATGGAGGTGTGTGAAGTCATAGAATGGAGGTGTGTGAAGTCACAGAATGGAGGTGTGTGAAATCATAGAATGGAGGTGTGTGAAGTCACAGAATGGAGGTGTGTGAAGTCAGATTGGAGGTGTGTGAAGTCATAGAATGGAGGTGTGTCAACTCAGAAAGGAGGTGTGTGAAGTCATAGAATGGAGGTGAGTGAAGTCATAGAATGGAGGTGTGTGAAGTCAGAATGGAGGTGTGAAGTCATAGAATGGAGGTGGGTGAAGTCATAGAAATTAGTTGTGGGAAGTCATAGAATGGAGAAGTGTGAAGTCATAGAGTGGAGGTGAGTGAAGTCACAGATTCGAGGTCTGTGAAGTCATAGAATGGAGGTGTATGAAGTCAGAATGTAGGTATACGAAGTCGTAGAATAGAGGTGTGTGAAGTCAGAATGGAGGTGTGTGAAGTCATAGAATGGAGGTGTGTGAACTCATAGAATGGAGGTGTGTGACGTCACAATGGAAGTTTGCAAAGTCATAGAAAGGAGGTGTGTGAAGTCACAGAATGGAGGTGGGTGAAGTCATACAATGGAGGTGTGTGAAGTCAGAATGGTGGTGTGTGAAGCCAAAGAATGCAGGTGTGTGAACTCAGAATGGCGGTGTGTGAAGTAATTGATGGAGGTGTGTGAAGTAATAGTATGGAGATATGTGAAATCATAGAATGGAGTTTTGTGAAGTCAAAAAATGGAGTTGTGTGAGTCAGAATTGAGGTGTGTGAAGTCATAGAATGTAGATGTGTGAAGTCATAGAATGGAGTATTGTGAAGTCACCGAAGGGAGGTTTGTGAAGTCATAGAATGGAGGTATGAGAAATCAAATTAGAGGGGTGTGAAGTCGGAGAATGGAGGTGTGTGAAGTCCTAGAATGGAGGTGGGTGAAGTCATAGAATGGAGGTGTGTGAATTCAGATTGGAGGTGTCTGAAGTCATAGAATGGAGGTGTGTCAACTCAGAAAGGAGGTGTGTGAAGTCAAAGAATGGAGGTGAGTGAAGTCATAGAATGGAGGTGTGTGAACTCATAGAATGGAGGTGTGTGACGTCACAATGGTAGTTTGTGAAGTCATAGAATGGAGGTGTGTGAAGTCACAGAATTGAGGTGTGTGAAGTCAGAATGGAGGTGTGAAGTCATAGAATGGAGGTGGGTGAAGTCAGAGAAATTAGGTGTGTGAAGTCATAGAATGGAGGTGTGTGAAGTCATAGAATGGAGATGTGTGAAGTCATAGAATGGAGGTGTGTGAAGTCACAGAATGGAGGTGTGTGAAGTCACAGAATGGAGGTGTGTGAAGTCATACAATGGAGGTGTGTGAAGTCAGAATGGAGGTGTGTGAAGTCACAGAACGGAGGTGTGTGAACTCAGATGGAGGTGTGTGAAGTCATAGACGGAGGTGTGTAAAGTCATAGTATGGAGATATGTTAAATCATAGAATGGAGTTTTGTGAAGTCACAGAATGGAGTTGTGTGAGTCAGAATTGAGGTGTGTGAAGTCATAGAATGTAGATGTGTGAAGTCATAGAATGGAGTATTGTGAAGTCACCGAAGGGAGGTTTGTGAAGTCATAGAATGGAGGTATGAGAAATCAAATTAGAGGGGTGTGAAGTCGGAGAATGGAGGTGTGTGAAGTCATAGAATGGAGGTGGGTGAAGTCATAGAATGGAGGTGTATGAAGTCATAGAATGGAGGTGTGTGAAGTCAGTGAATGGTCGGGTTTAAAGTCATAAAATGGAGGTGTGTGAAGTCAGAGAATTGAGCTGTTTGAAGTCATATATTGGAGGTGTGTGAAGTCAAAATGGATGTGTGAAGTCACAGAATGGAGGTGTGTGAAGCCAGAATGGAGGTGTGTTAAGTCACCGAATGGAGTTTTGTGAACTCAGTATGGAGGTGTGTGAAGTCACAGAATGGAGGTTTGTGAAGTCATAGATGGAGGTGTGTGAGGTCATAGAATGGATGTTTCTGAAGTAAGAATGAAGGTGTGTGAAGTCATAGAATGGAGGTGTGTGAAGTCATTGAATGGAGGTGTGTGAAGTCACTGAATGGAAGTGTGTGAAGTCAGAATGGAGGTGTGAAGTCATAGAATGGAGGAGTGTGAAGTCATAGAGTGGAGGTGAGTGAAGTCACAGATTCGAGGTCTGTGAAGTCATAGATTGGACGTGTGTGATGTCAGAATGGAGGTGTGCGAAGTCATAGAATAGAGGTTTGTGAAGTCAGAATGGAGGTGTGTGAACTCATAGAATGGAGGTGTGCGACGTCACAATGGAAGTGTGTGAAGTTTCAGAATGGAGGTGTGTGAATTCATACAATGGAGGTGTGTGAAATCAGAATGGAATTTTGTGGAGTCCCAGAATTGAGCTGTGTGAATTCAAAATGGAGGTGTGTGAAGTCATAGAATGGAGGTGTGTGAAGTAAGAATGGAGGTGTGTGAACTCATAGAATGGAGGTGTGTGTAGTCACAATGGAGGTGTGTGAAGTCAAAGAATGGAGGTGTGTGAAGTCACAGAACGGAGGTGTGTGAAGTCATAGAATGGAGGTGTGTGAAGTCATAGAATGGGTGTTTGTGAAGTAAGAATGAAGGTATGTGAAGTCATAGAATAGAGGTGTGTGAAGTCACAGAATGTAGGTGTGGGAAGTCAGAGATTGCAGGAGTGTGAAGTCACAGAATGGAGGTGTGTGAAGCCAGAATGGAGGTGTGTAAAGTCACAAAATGGAGGTGTGTGATGTCAGAGAATGGAAGTGTGTGAAGTCATAGAATGGAGGTGTGTGAAGTCACACAATTGAGGTGTTTGAAGACATATATTGGAGGTGTGTTAAATCAAAATGGATGTGTGAAGTCATAGAATGGAGGTGTGTGAAATCATAGAATGAGGGTGTGTGAGGTCATAGAATGGAGGTGTGTGAAGTCACAGAATGGAGGTGTGTGAAGTCATAGAATGGAGGTGTGTGAAGTCATAGAATGGAAGTGTGTGAAGTCACAGATTGGAGGTGTGTGAAGTCACAGAATCGAGGTGTGAGACGTCACACAATGGAAGTGTGTGAACTCAGAATGGAGGTGTGTGACGTCACAGAATGGAGGTGTGTGAAGTCATAGAATGGAGGTGTGTGAGGTCACAGAATGGAGGTGTGTGAAATCATAGAATGGAGGTGTGTGAAGTCACAGAATGGAGGTGTGTGAAGTCAGAATGGAGGTGTGTGAAGTCATAGAGTGGAGGTGTGTGAAGTCAGAATGGAGTTGTGAAGTCTTAGAATGGAGGTGGGTGAAGTCATAGAACTTAGGTGTGGGAAGTCATAGAATGGAGAAGTGTGAAGTCATAGAGTGGAGGTGAGTGAAGTCACAGATTCGAGGTCTGTGATGTCATAGAATGGAGGTGTGTGAAGTCATAGAATGGAGTATTGTGAAGTCACCGAAGGGAGGTTTGTGAAGTCATAGAATGGAGGTATGAGAAATCAAATTAGAGGGGTGTGAAGTCGTAGAATGGAGGTGTGTGAAGTCATAGAATGGAGGTGGGTGAAGTCATAGAATGGAGGTGTGTGAAGTCATAGAATGGAGGTGTGTGAAGTCATAGAATGGGTGTTTGTGAAGTAAGAATGAAGGTATGTGAAGTCATAGAATAGAGGTGTGTGAAGTCACAGAATGTAGGTGTGGGAAGTCAGAGATTGCAGGAGTGTGAAGTCACAGAATGGAGGTGTGTGAAGCCAGAATGGAGGTGTGTAAAGTCACAAAATGGAGGTGTGTGATGTCAGAGAATGGAAGTGTGTGAAGTCATAGAATGGAGGTGTGTGAAGTCACAGAATTGAGGTGTTTGAAGACATATATTGGAGGTGTGTTAAATCAAAATGGATGTGTGAAGTCATAGAATGGAGGTGTGTGAAATCATAGAATGAGGGTGTGTGAGGTCATAGAATGGAGGTGTGTGAAGTCACAGAATGGAGGTGTGTGAAGTCATAGAATGGAGGTGTGTGAAGTCATAGAATGGAAGTGTGTGAAGTCACAGATTGGAGGTGTGTGAAGTCACAGAATCGAGGTGTGAGACGTCACACAATGGAAGTGTGTGAACTCAGAATGGAGGTGTGTGACGTCACAGAATGGAGGAGTGTGAAGTCATAGAATGGAGGTGTGTGAGGTCACAGAATGGAGGTGTGTGAAATCATAGAATGGAGGTGTGTGAAGTCACAGAATGGAGGTGTGTGAAGTCAGAATGGAGGTGTGTGAAGTCATAGAGTGGAGGTGTGTGAAGTCAGAATGGAGTTGTGAAGTCTTAGAATGGAGGTGGGTGAAGTCATAGAACTTAGGTGTGGGAATTCATAGAATGGAGAAGTGTGAAGTCATAGAGTGGAGGTGAGTGAAGTCACAGAATTGAGGTGTTTGAAGACATATATTGGAGGTGTGTTAAATCAAAATGGATGTGTGAAGTCATAGAATGGAGGTGTGTGAAATCATAGAATGAGGGTGTGTGAGGTCATAGAATGGAGGTGTTTGAAGTCACAGCATGGAGGTGTGTGAAGTCATAGAATGGAGGTGTGTGAAGTCATAGAATGGAAGTGTGTGAAGTCACAGATTGGAGGTGTGTGAAGTCACAGAATCGAGGTGTGAGACGTCACACAATGGAAGTGTGTGAACTCAGAATGGAGGTGTGTGACGTCACAGAATGGAGGTGTGTGAAGTCATAGAATGGAGGTGTGTAAGGTCACAGAATGGAGGTGTGTGAAGTCACAGAATGGAGGTGTGTGAAGTCACAGAACGGAGGTGTTTGAACTCAGAATGGAGGTCTGTGACATCACGGAATGGAGGTGTGTGAAGTCATAGAATGAAGGTGTGTGAAATCATAGAGTGGAGGTGTGGGAAGTCATAGAGTGGAGCTGTGTGAAGTCAGATTGGAGGTGTGCGAAGTCACAGAATGGAGTTGTGTGAAGTCATTGAATGGAGCTGGGTGAAGTCAGATTGGAGGTGTGTGAAGTCACAGAATAGAGGTGTGTGAACTCAGAACGGAGGTGTGTGAAGTCACAGAATCTAGGTGTGTGAAGTCATAGAATGGAGGTGTGTGAAGTCATAGAATGGAGGTGTGTGAAGTCATAATGGAGGTGTGTGAAGTCACAGAATTGAGGTATGTGAAGTCACAGAATGGAGGTGTGTGAAGTCATAGAATGGAGGTGTGTGAAGTCAGAACGGAGGTGTGTGAAATCATAGAATGGAGGTGTGTGAAGTCAAAGAATGGAGGTGCGTGAAGTCATCGAATGGAGGTGTGTGAAGTCATGGAATGGAGGTGTGTGAAGTCACAGAATGGAGGTGTGTGAAGTCAGAATGGACTTGTGTGAAGTCATAGAATGGAGGTGTGTGAAGTCAGAATGGAGGTGTGTGAAGTCATAGAATGGAGGTGTGTGAAGTCAGAATGCAGGTGTATGAACTCATAGAATGGAGGTGTGTGAAGTCACAATGGAGGTGTGTGAAATCATAGAATGGAGGTGTGTAAAGTCACAGCATGGAGGTGTGTGAAGTCCTAGAATCAAGCTGTGTGAAGTGAGAATTGAGGTGTGTGAAGTCACAGAATGGAGGTGTGTAAACTCAGAATGGAGGTGTGTGAAGTCACAGAATGGAGGTGTGAAGTCATAGAATGGAGGTGTGTGAAGTCATAGAATGGAGGTGTGAGAAGTCATAATGGAGGTTTGTGAAGTCACAGAATTGAGGTGTGTGAACTCACTGAATGGAGGTGTGTGAAGTCATAGAATGGAGGTGTGTGAAGTCATAGAATGGAGGTGTGTGATCATAGAATGGATGTTTGTGAAGTAAGAATGAAGGTGTGTTAAGTCATAGAATGGAGGTGTGTGAAGGCACAGATTGGAGGTGGGTGAAGTCATAGAATGGAGCTGTGTGAAGTCAGAATGGAGGTGTGTGAAGTCATAGAAAGGAATTGTGTGAAGTCATAGAATGGAGGTGTGTGAAGCCAGAATTGAGGTGTGTGAAGTCAGAGAATTGAGGTGTGTGAACTCAGAATGGAGGTGTGTGAAGACACAGAATGGAGGTTTGTGAAGTCATAGAATGAAGGTGGGTGAAGTCATAGACTGGCTGTTTCTGAAGTAGAATGAAGGTGTGTGAAGTCACAGAATGGAGGTGTGTGAAGTCAAAATGGAGGTGTGCGAACTCATAAAATGGAGATGTGTGAAGTCATGGAATGGAGGTGGGTGAAGTCCAAAAATGGAGGTGTGTGAAGTCAAACAATGGTGGTGTGGGAAGTCACAGAATGGAGGTGTGTGAAGGCATTGAATGGAGTTGTGTGAAGTCATGGAATGGAGTTGTGTGAAGTCATAGAATGGAGGTGTGTGAAGACAAAATGGAGGTGTGTGAAGTCATAGAATGGAGGTGTGTGAAGTCAGAATGGAGGTGTGTGAACTCATAGAATGGAGGTGTGTGAAGTCACAATGGAGGTATGTGAAATCATATAATGGTGGTGTGTGAAGTCACAGAATGGAGGTGTGGAAGTCATAGAATGGAGGTTTGTGAAATCATAGAATGGAGGTGTGGGAAGTCATAGAGTGGAGCTGTGTGAAGTCAGATTGGAGGTGTGCGAAGTCACAGAATGGAGTTGTGTGAAGTCATTGAATGGAGCTGGGTGAAGTCAGATTGGAGGTGTGTGAAGTCACAGAATAGAGGTGTGTGAACTCAGAACGGAGGTGTGTGAAGTCACAGAATCTAGGTGTGTGAAGTCATAGAATGGAGGTGTGTGAAGTCATAGAATGGAGGTGTGTGAAGTCATAATGGAGGTGTGTGAAGTCACAGAATTGAGGTATGTGAAGTCACAGAATGGAGGTGTGTGAAGTCATAGAATGGAGGTGTGTGAAGTCAGAACGGAGGTGTGTGAAATCATAGAATGGAGGTGTGTGAAGTCAAAGAATGGAGGTGCGTGAAGTCATCGAATGGAGGTGTGTGAAGTCATGGAATGGAGGTGTGTGAAGTCACAGAATGGAGGTGTGTGAAGTCAGAATGGACTTGTGTGAAGTCATAGAATGGAGGTGTGTGAAGTCAGAATGGAGGTGTGTGAAGTCATAGAATGGAGGTGTGTGAAGTCAGAATGCAGGTGTATGAACTCATAGAATGGAGGTGTGTGAAGTCACAATGGAGGTGTGTGAAATCATAGAATGGAGGTGTGTAAAGTCACAGCATGGAGGTGTGTGAAGTCATAGAATCAAGATGTGTGAAGTGAGAATTGAGGTGTGTGAAGTCACAGAATGGAGGTGTGTAAACTCAGAATGGAGGTGTGTGAAGTCACAGAATGGAGGTGTGAAGTCATAGAATGGAGGTGTGTGAAGTCATAGAATGGAGGTGTGAGAAGTCATAATGGAGGTGTGTGAAGTCACAGAATTGAGGTGTGTGAACTCACTGAATGGAGGTGTGTGAAGTCATAGAATGGAGGTGTGTGAAGTCATAGAATGGAGGTGTGTGATCATAGAATGGATGTTTGTGAAGTAAGAATGAAGGTGTGTTAAGTCATAGAATGGAGGTGTGTGAAGGCACAGATTGGAGGTGGGTGAAGTCATAGAATGGAGCTGTGTGAAGTCAGAATGGAGGTGTGTGAAGTCATAGAAAGGAATTGTGTGAAGTCATAGAATGGAGGTGTGTGAAGCCAGAATTGAGGTGTGTGAAGTCAGAGAATTGAGGTGTGTGAACTCAGAATGGAGGTGTGTGAAGACACAGAATGGAGGTTTGTGAAGTCATAGAATGAAGGTGGGTGAAGTCATAGACTGGATGTTTCTGAAGTAGAATGAAGGTGTGTGAAGTCACAGAATGGAGGTGTGTGAAGTCAAAATGGAGGTGTGCGAACTCATAAAATGGAGATGTGTGAAGTCATGGAATGGAGGTGGGTGAAGTCCAAAAATGGAGGTGTGTGAAGTCAAACAATGGTGGTGTGGGAAGTCACAGAATGGAGGTGTGTGAAGGCATCGAATGGAGTTGTGTGAAGTCATGGAATGGAGTTGTGTGAAGTCATAGAATGGAGGTGTGTGAAGTCAGAATGGAGGTGTGTGAACTCATAGAATGGAGGTGTGTGAAGTCACAATGGAGGTATGTGAAGTCATATAATCGTGGTGTGTGAAGTCACAGAATGGAGGTGTGGAAGTCATAGAATGGAGGTGTGTGAAGTCAGAATGGTGGTGTGTGAGGTCATAGAATGGAGGTGTGTGAAGTCATAGAATGGAGGTTTGTGAAGTCATAGAATGGAGGTGTGTGATCATAGAATGGATGTTTGTGAAATAAGAATGAAGGTGTGTTAAGTCATAGAATTGGGGTGTGTGAAGGCACAGATTGGAGGTGTGTGAAGTCATAGAATGGAGCTGTGTGAAGTCATAATGGAGGTGTGTGAAGTCATAGAATGGAGGTGTGTGAACTTACAATGGAGGTGTGTGAAGTCAAAGAATGGAGGTGTGTGAAGTCATAGAAAGGAATTGTGTGATGTCAAGAATGGAGGTGTGTGAAGACAGAACTGAGGTGTGTGAAGTCAGAGAATTGAGGTGTGTGAACTCAGAATGGAGGTGTGTGAAGACACAGAATGGAGGTTTGTGAAGTCATAGAATGGAGGTGTGTGAAGTCATAGAATGGATGTTTCTGAAGTAGAATGAAGGTGTGTGAAGTCACAGAATGGAGGTGTGTGAAGTCAAAATGGAGGTGTGCGAACTCATAAAATGGAGATGTGTGAAGTCATGGAATGGAGGTGTGTGAAGTCCAAAAATGGAGGTGTGTGAAGTAAAACAATGGTGGTGTGTGAAGTCACAGAATGGAGGTGTGTGAAGGCATCGAATGGAGGTGTGTGAAGTCACGGAATGGAGGTGTGTGAAGTCACAGAATGGAGGTGTGTGAAGTCAGAATGGAGTTGTGTGAAGTCATAGAATGGAGGTGTGTGAAGTCAGAATGGAGGTGTGTGAAGTCATAGAATGGAGGTGTGTGAAGTCAGAATGGAGGTCTGTGAACTCATAGAATGGAGGTGTGTGAAGTCAC
The DNA here is from genome assembly GCA_024803745.1 of Megascapheus bottae. Taxonomy (NCBI): domain Eukaryota; kingdom Metazoa; phylum Chordata; class Mammalia; order Rodentia; family Geomyidae; genus Megascapheus; species Megascapheus bottae. The sequence continues at coordinate 168,655 of JANJXV010001035.1, read as the reverse complement.
AATGGAGGTATGTGAAGTCATAGAATGGTGGTGTGTGAAGTCACAGAATGGAGGTGTGGAAGTCATAGAATGGAGGTGTGTGAAGTCAGAATGGAGGTGTGTGAAGTCATAGAATGGAGGTGTGTGAAGTCATAGAATGGAGGTGTGTGAAAGTCATAATGTAGATGTGTGAAGTCACAGAATTGAGGTGTGTGAAGTCACAAAATGGAGGTGTGTAAAGTCATAGAATGGAGGTGTGTGAAGTCATAGAATGGAGGTGTGTGAAGGCATCGAATGAATGTTTGTGAAGTAAGAATGAAGGTGTGTTAAGTCATAAAATGAGGATGTGTGAAGGCACAGAATGGAGGTGTGTGAAGTCATAGAATGGAGCTGTGTGAAGTCAGAATGGAGGTGTGTGAAGTCACAGAATGGAGGTGTGTAAACTCACAATGGAGATGTGTGAAGTCAAAAATTGGAGGTGTGTGAAGTCAAAGAATGGAAGTGTGTGAAGTCATAGAATGGAGGTGTGTGAAGTCATAGAATGGAGGTGTGTGAAGTCATCGAATGGAGGTTTGTGAAGTCACAGAATTGATGTTTGTGAAGTCAGAATGGAGGTGTGTGAAGTCAGAATGGAGGTTTGGGAAGTCATAGAATGGAGGTGTGTGAAGTCATAGAATGGAGGTGTGTGAAGTCATAGAATGGAGGTGTGTGAAGTCACAGAATTGATGTTTGTGAATTCAGAATGGAGGTGTGTGAACTCACAATGGAGGTGTGTGAAGTCAAAGAATGGAGGTGTGTGAAGTCACAGAATTGATGTTTGTGAAGTCAGCATGGAGGTGTGTGAAGTCAGAATGGAGGTGTGTGAAGTCATAGAATGGAGGTGTGTGAAGTCACAGTGCACGTGTGTGAACTCATAGATTGGAGGTGTCTGAAGTCAGTATGGAGTTGTGTGAAGTCACAGAATGGAGGTGTGTGAAGTCAGAATGGACTTGTGTGAAGTCATAGAATGGAGGTGTGTGAAGTCAGAATGGAGTTGTGTGAAGACATAGAATGGAGGTGTGTGAAGTCAGAATGGAGGTGTGTGAACTCATAGAATGGAGGTGTGTGAAGTCACAATGGAGGTGTGTGAAATCATAGAATGGAGGTGTGTGAAGTCATAGAATGAAGCTGTGTGAAGTGAGAATTGAGGTGTGTGAAGTCATAGAATGGAGGTGTGTGAACTCAGAATTGAGGTGTGTGAAGTCACAGAATGAAGGTGTGAAGTCATAGAATGGAGGTGTGTGAAGTCATAGAATGCAGGTGTGTGAAGTCAGAATGGAGGTGTGGGAAGTCATAGAGTCAGGGTATGAAGTCGGAATGGAGGTGTGAAGTCTTAGAATGGAGGTGGGTGAAGTCATAGAACTTAGGTGTGGGAAGTCATAGAATGGAGAAGTGTGAAGTCATAGAGTGGAGGTGAGTGAAGTCACAGATTCGATGTCTGTGATGTCATAGAATGGAGGTGTGTGAAGTCATAGAATGGAGTATTGTGAAGTCACAGAATTTAGGTGTGTGAAGTCAAAATGGAGCTGTGTGAGGTCAGAATGGAGGTGTGTGAAGTCATAGAATGGAGGTGGGTGAACTCACAATGCAGGTGTGAGAACTGATAGAATGGAGGTGTGTGAAGTCACAGTGTAGGTGTGTGAAGTCATAGAATGGAGGTGTGTGAAGTCATAGAATGGAGGTGTGTGAAGTCACAGAATGGAGGTGTGTGAAATCATAGAATGGAGGTGTGTGAGGTCACAGAATGGAGGTGTGTGAAATCATAGAATGGAGGTGTGTGAAGTCACAGAATGGAGGTGTGTGAAGTCAGAATGGAGGTGTGTGAAGTCATAGAATGGAGGTGTGTGAAGTCAGAATGGAGGTGTGAAGTCATAGAATGGAGGTGGGTGAAGTCATAGAAATTAGGTGTGGGAAGTCATAGAATGGAGAACTGTGAAGTCATAGAATAGAGGTGAGTGAAGTCACAGATTCGAGGTCTGTGAAGTCAGACAATATAGGTGTGTGAAGTCAGAATGGAGGTGTGTGAAGTCATAGAATGGAGGTGTGTGAACTCATAGAATGGAGGTGAGTTATGTCACAATGGAAGTTTGTGAAGTCATAGAATGGAGGTGTGTGAAGTCACAGAATGGAGGTGTGGGAAGTCATACAATGGAGGTGTGTGAAGTCAGAATGGAGGTGTGTGAAGTCATAGAATGGAGGTGTGTGAAGTCACAGAATGGAGTTGTGTGAAGTCATAGAATGGAAGAGTGTGAAGTCACAGAATGGAGGTGTGAGAAATCATAGAATGGAGGTGTGTGAACTCATGGAATGGAGGTGTGTTAAGTCATAGAAATTAGGTGTGGGAAGTCATAGAATGGAGCAGTGTGAAGTCATAGAGTAGAGGTGAGTGAAGTCACAGATTCGAGGTCTGTGAAGTCATAGAATGGAGGTGTGTGATCTCATAGAATGGAGGTGTGTGACGTCACAATGGAAGTTTGTGAAGTCATAGAATGGAGGTGTGTGAAGTCACAGAATGGAGGTGTATGGAGTCATACAATGGAGGTGTGTGAAGTCAGAATGGAGGTGTGTGAAGTCACAGAATTGAGGTGTGTGAAGTCAGAATGGAGGGGTGAAGTCATAGAATGGAGGTGGGTGAAGTCATAGAAATTAGGTGTGTGAAGTCAAAGAATGGAGGTGTGTGAACTCATAGAATGGAGGTGAGTTACGTCACAATGGAAGTTTGTGAAGTCATAGAGTGGAGGTGTGTGAAGTCACAGAATGGAGGTGCGTGAAGTCATACAATGGAGGTGTGTGAAGTCAGAATGGAGGTGTGTGAAGTCACAGAATGAAGGTGTGTGAAGTCAGATGGAGGTGTGTGAAGTCATAGATGGAGGTGTGTAAAGTCATGGTATGGAGATATGTGAAATCATAGAATGGAGTTTTGTGAAGTCACAGAATGGAGTTGTGTGAGTGAGAATTGAGGTGTGTGAAGTCATAGAATGTAGATGTGTGAAGTCATAGAATGGAGTATTGTGAAGTCACCGAAGGGAGGTTTGTGAAGTCATAGAATGGAGGTATGAGAAATCAAATTAGAGGGGTGTGAAGTCGGAGAATGGAGGTGGGTGAAGTCATAGAATGGAGGTGGGTGAAGTCATAGAATGGAGGTGTGTGAAGTCATAGAATGGAAGTGTGTGAAACCAAAATGGAGGTGTGTGAAGTCACAGAATGGAGGTTCTTGAAGTCATAGAATGGAGGTGTGTGATCATAGAATGGATGTTTGTGAAGTAAGAATGAAGGTGTGTTAAGTCATAGAATGGAGGTGTGTGAAGGCACAGATTGGAGGTGGGTGAAGTCATAGAATGGAGCTGTGTGAAGTCAGAATGGAGGTGTGTGAAGTCATAGAAAGGAATTGTGTGAAGTCATAGAATGGAGGTGTGTGAAGACACAGAATGGAGGTTTGTGAAGTCATAGAATGAAGGTGGGTGAAGTCATAGACTGGATGTTTCTGAAGTAGAATGAAGGTGTGTGAAGTCACAGAATGGAGGTGTGTGAAGTCAAAATGGAGGTGTGCGAACTCATAAAATGGAGATGTGTGAAGTCATGGAATGGAGGTGGGTGAAGTCCAAAAATGGAGGTGTGTGAAGTCAAACAATGGTGGTGTGGGAAGTCACAGAATGGAGGTGTGTGAAGGCATCGAATGGAGTTGTGTGAAGTCATGGAATGGAGTTGTGTGAAGTCATAGAATGGAGGTGTGTGAAGTCAGAATGGAGGTGTGTGAACTCATAGAATGGAGGTGTGTGAAGTCACAATGGAGGTATGTGAAGTCATATAATCGTGGTGTGTGAAGTCACAGAATGGAGGTGTGGAAGTCATAGAATGGAGGTGTGTGAAGTCAGAATGGTGGTGTGTGAGGTCATAGAATGGAGGTGTGTGAAGTCATAGAATGGAGGTTTGTGAAGTCATAGAATGGAGGTGTGTGATCATAGAATGGATGTTTGTGAAATAAGAATGAAGGTGTGTTAAGTCATAGAATTGGGGTGTGTGAAGGCACAGATTGGAGGTGTGTGAAGTCATAGAATGGAGCTGTGTGAAGTCATAATGGAGGTGTGTGAAGTCATAGAATGGAGGTGTGTGAACTTACAATGGAGGTGTGTGAAGTCAAAGAATGGAGGTGTGTGAAGTCATAGAAAGGAATTGTGTGATGTCAAGAATGGAGGTGTGTGAAGACAGAACTGAGGTGTGTGAAGTCAGAGAATTGAGGTGTGTGAACTCAGAATGGAGGTGTGTGAAGACACAGAATGGAGGTTTGTGAAGTCATAGAATGGAGGTGTGTGAAGTCATAGAATGGATGTTTCTGAAGTAGAATGAAGGTGTGTGAAGTCACAGAATGGAGGTGTGTGAAGTCAAAATGGAGGTGTGCGAACTCATAAAATGGAGATGTGTGAAGTCATGGAATGGAGGTGTGTGAAGTCCAAAAATGGAGGTGTGTGAAGTAAAACAATGGTGGTGTGTGAAGTCACAGAATGGAGGTGTGTGAAGGCATCGAATGGAGGTGTGTGAAGTCACGGAATGGAGGTGTGTGAAGTCACAGAATGGAGGTGTGTGAAGTCAGAATGGAGTTGTGTGAAGTCATAGAATGGAGGTGTGTGAAGTCAGAATGGAGGTGTGTGAAGTCATAGAATGGAGGTGTGTGAAGTCAGAATGGAGGTCTGTGAACTCATAGAATGGAGGTGTGTGAAGTCACAATGGAGGTATGTGAAGTCATAGAATGGTGGTGTGTGAAGTCACAGAATGGAGGTGTGGAAGTCATAGAATGGAGGTGTGTGAAGTCAGAATGGAGGTGTGTGAAGTCATAGAATGGAGGTGTGTGAAGTCATAGAATGGAGGTGTGTGAAAGTCATAATGTAGATGTGTGAAGTCACAGAATTGAGGTGTGTGAAGTCACAAAATGGAGGTGTGTAAAGTCATAGAATGGAGGTGTGTGAAGTCATAGAATGGAGGTGTGTGAAGGCATCGAATGAATGTTTGTGAAGTAAGAATGAAGGTGTGTTAAGTCATAAAATGAGGATGTGTGAAGGCACAGAATGGAGGTGTGTGAAGTCATAGAATGGAGCTGTGTGAAGTCAGAATGGAGGTGTGTGAAGTCACAGAATGGAGGTGTGTAAACTCACAATGGAGATGTGTGAAGTCAAAAATTGGAGGTGTGTGAAGTCAAAGAATGGAAGTGTGTGAAGTCATAGAATGGAGGTGTGTGAAGTCATAGAATGGAGGTGTGTGAAGTCATCGAATGGAGGTTTGTGAAGTCACAGAATTGATGTTTGTGAAGTCAGAATGGAGGTGTGTGAAGTCAGAATGGAGGTTTGGGAAGTCATAGAATGGAGGTGTGTGAAGTCATAGAATGGAGGTGTGTGAAGTCATAGAATGGAGGTGTGTGAAGTCACAGAATTGATGTTTGTGAATTCAGAATGGAGGTGTGTGAACTCACAATGGAGGTGTGTGAAGTCAAAGAATGGAGGTGTGTGAAGTCACAGAATTGATGTTTGTGAAGTCAGCATGGAGGTGTGTGAAGTCAGAATGGAGGTGTGTGAAGTCATAGAATGGAGGTGTGTGAAGTCACAGTGCACGTGTGTGAACTCATAGATTGGAGGTGTCTGAAGTCAGTATGGAGTTGTGTGAAGTCACAGAATGGAGGTGTGTGAAGTCAGAATGGACTTGTGTGAAGTCATAGAATGGAGGTGTGTGAAGTCAGAATGGAGTTGTGTGAAGACATAGAATGGAGGTGTGTGAAGTCAGAATGGAGGTGTGTGAACTCATAGAATGGAGGTGTGTGAAGTCACAATGGAGGTGTGTGAAATCATAGAATGGAGGTGTGTGAAGTCATAGAATGAAGCTGTGTGAAGTGAGAATTGAGGTGTGTGAAGTCATAGAATGGAGGTGTGTGAACTCAGAATTGAGGTGTGTGAAGTCACAGAATGAAGGTGTGAAGTCATAGAATGGAGGTGTGTGAAGTCATAGAATGCAGGTGTGTGAAGTCAGAATGGAGGTGTGGGAAGTCATAGAGTCAGGGTATGAAGTCGGAATGGAGGTGTGAAGTCTTAGAATGGAGGTGGGTGAAGTCATAGAACTTAGGTGTGGGAAGTCATAGAATGGAGAAGTGTGAAGTCATAGAGTGGAGGTGAGTGAAGTCACAGATTCGATGTCTGTGATGTCATAGAATGGAGGTGTGTGAAGTCATAGAATGGAGTATTGTGAAGTCACAGAATTTAGGTGTGTGAAGTCAAAATGGAGCTGTGTGAGGTCAGAATGGAGGTGTGTGAAGTCATAGAATGGAGGTGGGTGAACTCACAATGCAGGTGTGAGAACTGATAGAATGGAGGTGTGTGAAGTCACAGTGTAGGTGTGTGAAGTCATAGAATGGAGGTGTGTGAAGTCATAGAATGGAGGTGTGTGAAGTCACAGAATGGAGGTGTGTGAAATCATAGAATGGAGGTGTGTGAGGTCACAGAATGGAGGTGTGTGAAATCATAGAATGGAGGTGTGTGAAGTCACAGAATGGAGGTGTGTGAAGTCAGAATGGAGGTGTGTGAAGTCATAGAATGGAGGTGTGTGAAGTCAGAATGGAGGTGTGAAGTCATAGAATGGAGGTGGGTGAAGTCATAGAAATTAGGTGTGGGAAGTCATAGAATGGAGAACTGTGAAGTCATAGAATAGAGGTGAGTGAAGTCACAGATTCGAGGTCTGTGAAGTCAGACAATATAGGTGTGTGAAGTCAGAATGGAGGTGTGTGAAGTCATAGAATGGAGGTGTGTGAACTCATAGAATGGAGGTGAGTTATGTCACAATGGAAGTTTGTGAAGTCATAGAATGGAGGTGTGTGAAGTCACAGAATGGAGGTGTGGGAAGTCATACAATGGAGGTGTGTGAAGTCAGAATGGAGGTGTGTGAAGTCATAGAATGGAGGTGTGTGAAGTCACAGAATGGAGTTGTGTGAAGTCATAGAATGGAAGAGTGTGAAGTCACAGAATGGAGGTGTGAGAAATCATAGAATGGAGGTGTGTGAACTCATGGAATGGAGGTGTGTTAAGTCATAGAAATTAGGTGTGGGAAGTCATAGAATGGAGCAGTGTGAAGTCATAGAGTAGAGGTGAGTGAAGTCACAGATTCGAGGTCTGTGAAGTCATAGAATGGAGGTGTGTGATCTCATAGAATGGAGGTGTGTGACGTCACAATGGAAGTTTGTGAAGTCATAGAATGGAGGTGTGTGAAGTCACAGAATGGAGGTGTATGGAGTCATACAATGGAGGTGTGTGAAGTCAGAATGGAGGTGTGTGAAGTCACAGAATTGAGGTGTGTGAAGTCAGAATGGAGGGGTGAAGTCATAGAATGGAGGTGGGTGAAGTCATAGAAATTAGGTGTGTGAAGTCAAAGAATGGAGGTGTGTGAACTCATAGAATGGAGGTGAGTTACGTCACAATGGAAGTTTGTGAAGTCATAGAGTGGAGGTGTGTGAAGTCACAGAATGGAGGTGCGTGAAGTCATACAATGGAGGTGTGTGAAGTCAGAATGGAGGTGTGTGAAGTCACAGAATGAAGGTGTGTGAAGTCAGATGGAGGTGTGTGAAGTCATAGATGGAGGTGTGTAAAGTCATGGTATGGAGATATGTGAAATCATAGAATGGAGTTTTGTGAAGTCACAGAATGGAGTTGTGTGAGTGAGAATTGAGGTGTGTGAAGTCATAGAATGTAGATGTGTGAAGTCATAGAATGGAGTATTGTGAAGTCACCGAAGGGAGGTTTGTGAAGTCATAGAATGGAGGTATGAGAAATCAAATTAGAGGGGTGTGAAGTCGGAGAATGGAGGTGGGTGAAGTCATAGAATGGAGGTGGGTGAAGTCATAGAATGGAGGTGTATGAAGTCATAGAATGGAGGTGTGTGAAGTCACTGAATGGACGGGTTTAAAGTCATAAAATGGAGGTGTGTGAAGTCAGAGAATTGAGCTGTTTGAAGTCATATATTGGAGGTGGGTGAAGTCAAAATGGATGTGTGAAGTCACAGAATGGAGGTGTGTGAAGGCAGAATGGAGGTGTGTTAAGTCACCGAATGGAGTTTTGTGAACTCAGTATGGAGGTGTGTGAAGTCACAGAATGGAGGTTTGTGAAGTCATAGATGGAGGTGTGTGAGGTCATAGAATGGATGTTTCTGAAATAAGAATGAAGGTGTGTGAAGTCATAGAATGGATGTGTGTGAAGTCATTGAATGGAGGTGTGTGAAGTCACTGAATGGAAGTGTGTGAAGTCAGAATGGAGGTGTGAAGTCATAGAATGGAGGAGTGTGAAGTCATAGAGTGGAGGTGAGTGAAGTCACAGATTCTAGGTCTGTGAAGTCATAGATTGGACGTGTGTGATGTCAGAATGGAGGTGTGCGAAGTCATAGAATAGAGGTTTGTGAAGTCAGAATGGAGGTGTGTGAAGTCATAGAATGGAGGTGTGTGAACTCATAGAATGGAGGTGTGTGACGTCACAATGGAAGTGTGTGAAGTTACAGAATGGAGGTGTGTGAATTCATACAATGGAGGTGTGTGAAGTCAGAATGGAAATTTGTGAAGTCACAGAATTGAGCTGTGTGAATTCAGAATGGAGGTGTGTGAAGTCAGAATGGATGTGTGTGAACTCATAGAATGGAGGTGTGTGTAGTCACAATGGAGGTGTGTGAAGTAATAGAATGGAGGTGTGTGAAGTCACAGAATGGAGGTGTGTGAAGTCATAGAATGGAGGTGTGTGAAGTCATAGAATGGGTGTTTGTGAAGTAAGAATGAAGGTGTGTGAAGTCATAGAATGGAGGTGTGTGAAGTCACAGAATGGAGGTGTGGGAAGTCACAGGTTGCAGGACTGTGAAGTCACAGAATGGAGGTGTGTGAACCCAGAATGGAGGTGTGTAAAGTCACAAAATGGAGGTGTGTGAAGTCATAGAATGGAAGTGTGTGAAGTCATAGAATGGAGGTGTGTGAAATCACAGAATGGACGGTATGAAGTCATAGAATGGAGGTGTGTGAAGTCACAGAATTGAGGAGTTTGAAGACATATATTGGAGGTGTGTGAAATCAAAATGGATGTGTGAATTCATAGAATGGAGGTGTGTGAAATCATAGAATGAGGGTGTGTGAGGTCATAGATTGGAGGTGTGTGAAGTCACAGAATGGAGGTGTGTGAAGTCATAGAATGGAGGTGTGTGAAGTCATAGAATGGAAGTGTGTGAAGTCACAGATTGGAGGTGTGTGAAGTCACAGAATCGAGGTGTGAGAAGTCACAGAATGGAGGTGTGTGAACTCAGAATGGAGGTGTGTGACGTCACAGAATGGAGGTGTGTGAAGTCATAGAATGGAGGTGTGTGAGGTCACAGAATGGAGGTGTGTGAAATCATAGAATGGAGGTGTGTGAAGTTACAGAATGGAGGTGTGTGAAGTCAGAATGGAGGTGTGTGAAGTCATAGAGTAGAGGTCTGTGAAGTCAGAATGGAGGTGTGAAGTCATAGAATGGAGGTGTGTGAAGTCATAGAATGGAAGTGGGAGAAGTCATAGAATGGAGGTGTGTGAATTCAGATTGGAGGTGTGTGAAGTCATAGAATGCAGGTGTGTCAACTCAGAAAGGAGGTGTGTGAAGTCATAGAATGGAGGTGAGTGAAGTCATGGAATGGAGGTGTGTGAAATCATAGAATGGAGGTGTGTGAACTCATAGAATGGAGGTGTGTGAAGTCACAGTGTAGGTGTGTGAAGTCATAGAATGGAGGTGTGTGAAGTCATAGAATGGAGGTGTGTGAAGTCAGAATGGAGGTGTGAAGTCAAAGAATGGAGGTGGGTGAAGTCATAGAAATTAGGTGTGGGAAGTCATAGAATGGAGAAGTGTGAAGTCATAGAGTAGAGGTGAGTGAAGTCACAGATTCGAGGTCTGTGAAGTCATAGAATGGAGGTGTGTGAAGTCAGAATGTAGGTGTTCGAAGTCATAGAATAGAGGTGTGTGAAGTCAGAATGGAGGTGTGTGAAGTCATAGAATGGAGGTGTGTGAACTCATAGAATGGAGGTGTGTGACGTCACAATGGAAGTTTGTGAAGTCATAGAATGGAGGGGTGGGAAGTCACAGAATGGAGGTGTGTGAAGTCATACAATGGAGCTGTGTGAAGTCAGAATGGAGGTGTGTGAAGTCACAGAATGGAGGTGTGTGAACTCAGAATGGAGGTGTGTGCAAACATAGATGGAGGTGTGTGAAGTCATAGTATGGAGATATGTGAAATCATAGAATGGAGTTTTGTGAAGTCACAGAATGGAGTTGTGTGAGTAGAATTGAGGTGTGTGAAGTCATAGAATGTAGATGTGTGAAGTCATAGAATGGAGTATTGTGAAGTCACCGAAGGGTGGTTTGTGAAGTCATAGAATGGAGGTATGAGAAATCAAATTAGAGGGGTGTGAAGTCGGAGAATGGAGGTGTGTGAAGTCATAGAATGGAGGTGGGTGAAGTCATAGAATGGAGGTGTGTGAATTCAGATTGGAGGTGTGTGAAGTCATAGAATGGAGGTGTGTCAACTCAGAAAGGAGGTGTGTGAAGTCATAGAACGGAGGTGAGTGAAGTCATAGAATGTAGGTGTGTGAAGTCATAGAATGGAGGTGTGTCAACTCAGAAAGGAGGTGTGTGAAGTCAAAGAATGGAGGTGAGTGAAGTCATAGAATGGAGGTGTGTGAACTCATAGAATGGAGGTGTGTGACGTCACAATGGTAGTTTGTGAAGTCATAGAATGGAGGTGTGTGAAGTCACAGAATTGAGGTGTGTGAAGTCAGAATGGAGGTGTGAAGTCATAGAATGGAGGTGGGTGAAGTCATAGAAATTAGGTGTGTGAAGTCATAGAATGGAGGTGTGTGAACTCATAGAATGGAGGTGAGTTACGTCACAATGGAAGTTTGTGAAGTCATAGAATGGAGGTGTGTGAGGTCACAGAATGGAGGTGTGTGAAGTCATACAATGGAGGTGTGTGAAGTCAGAATGGAGGTGTGAAGTCACAGAATGGAGGTGTGTGAACTCAGATGGAGGTGTGTGATGTCAGAGATGGAGGTGTGTAAAGTCATGGTATGGAGATATGTGAAATCATAGAATGGAGTTTGTGAAGTCACAGAATGGAGTTGTGTGAGTGAGAATTGAGGTGTGTGAAGTCATAGAATGTAGATGTGTGAAGTCATAGAATGGAGTATTGTGAAGTCACCGAAGGGAGGTTTGTGAAGTCATAGAATGGAGGTATGAGAAATCAAATTAGAGGGGTGTGAAGTCGGAGAATGGAGGTGTGTGAAGTCATAGAATGGAGGTGTGTGAAGTCATAGAATGGAGGTGTGTGAAGTCAGAATGGAGGTGTGAAGTCATAGAATGGAGGTGAGTGAAGTCATAGAAATTAGGTGTGGGAAGTCATAGAATGGAGAAGTGTGAAGTCATAGAGTAGAGGTGAGTGAAGTCACAGATTCGAGGTCTGTGAAGTCACAGAATGGAGGTGTGTGATCTCATAGAATGGAGGTGTGTGACGTCACAATGGAAGTTTGTGAAGTCATAGAATGGAGGTGTGTGAAGTCACAGAATGGAGGTGTATGGAGTCATACAATGGAGGTGTGTGAAGTCAGAATGGAGGTGTGTGAAGTCACAGAATTGAGGTGTGTGAAGTCAGAATGGAGGGGTGAAGTCATAGAATGGAGGTGGGTGAAGTCATAGAAATTAGGTGTGTGAAGTCATAGAATGGAGGTGTGTGAACTCATAGAATGGAGGTGAGTTACGTCACAATGGAAGTTTGTGAAGTCATAGAGTGGAGGTGTGTGAAGTCACAGAATGGAGGTGTGTGAAGTCATACAATGGAGGTGTGTGAAGTCAGAATGGAGGTGTGTGAAGTCACAGAATGGAGGTGTGTGAACTCAGATGGAGGTGTGTGAAGTCATAGATGGAGGTGTGTAAAGTCATGGTATGGAGATATGTGAAATCATAGAATGGAGTTTTGTGAAGTCACAGAATGGAGTTGTGTGAGTGAGAATTGAGGTGTGTGAAGTCATAGAATGTAGATGTGTGAAGTCATAGAATGGAGTATTGTGAAGTCACCGAAGGGAGGTTTGTGAAGTCATAGAATGGAGGTATGAGAAATCAAATTAGAGGGGTGTGAAGTCGGAGAATGGAGGTGGGTGAAGTCATAGAATGGAGGTGGGTGAAGTCATAGAATGGAGGTGTATGAAGTCATAGAATGGAGGTGTGTGAAGTCACTGAATGGACGGGTTTAAAGTCATAAAATGGAGGTGTGTGAAGTCAGAGAATTGAGCTGTTTGAAGTCATATATTGGAGGTGTGTGAAGTCAAAATGGATGTGTGAAGTCACAGAATGGAGGTGTGTGAAGGCAGAATGGAGGTGTGTTAAGTCACCGAATGGAGTTTTGTGAACTCAGTATGGAGGTGTGTGAAGTCACAGAATGGATGTTTGTGAAGTCATATATGGAGTTGTGTGAGGTCATGGAATGGATGTTTCTGAAGTAAGAATGAAGGTGTGTGAAGTCATAGAATGGAGGTGTGTGAAGTCATTGAATGGAGGTGTGTGAAGTCACTGAATGGAAGTGTGTGAAGTCAGAATGGAGGTGTGAAGTCATAGAATGGAGGAGTGTGAAGTCATAGAGTGGAGGTGAGTGAAGTCACAGATTCGAGGTCTGTGAAGTCATAGATTGGACGTGTGTGATGTCAGAATGGAGGTGTGCGAAGTCATAGAATAGAGGTTTGTGAAGTCAGAAAGGAGGTGTGTGAAGTCATAGAATGGAGGTGTGTGAACTCATAGAATGGAGGTGTGTGACGTCACAATGGAAGTGTGTGAAGTTACAGAATGGAGGTGTGTGAATTCATAAAATGGAGGTGTGTGAAGTCAGAATGGAATTTTGTGAAGTCACAGAATTGAGCTGTGTGAATTCAGAATGGAGGTGTGTGAAGTAAGAATGGATGTGTGTGAACTCATAGAATGGAGGTGTGTGTAGTCACAATGGAGGTGTGTGAAGTAATAGAATGGAGGTGTGTGAAGTCACAGAATGGAGGTGTGTGAAGTCATAGAATGGAGGTGTGTGAAGTCATAGAATGGGTGTTTGTGAAGTAAGAATGAAGGTGTGTGAAGTCATAGAATGGAGGTGTGTGAAGTCACAGAATGGAGGTGTGGGAAGTCACAGGTTGCAGGAGTGTGAAGTCACAGAATGGAGGTGTGTGAACCCAGAATGGAGGTGTGTAAAGTCACAAAATGGAGGTGTGTGAAGTCATAGAATGGAAGTGTGTGAAGTCATAGAATGGAGGTGTGTGAAATCACAGAATGGACGGTATGAAGTCATAGAATGGAGGTGTGTGAAGTCAAAGAATTGAGGAGTTTGAAGACATATATTGGAGGTGTGTGAAATCAAAATGGATGTGTGAAGTCATAGAATGGAGGTGTGTGAAATCATAGAATGAGGGTGTGTGAGGTCATAGATTGGAGGTGTGTGAAGTCACAGAATGGAGGTGTGTGAAGTCATAGAATGGAGGTGTGTGAAGTCATAGAATGGAAGTGTGTGAAGTCACAGATTGGAGGTGTGTGAAGTCACAGAATCGAGGTGTGAGAAGTCACAGAATGGAGGTGTGTGAACTCAGAATGGAGGTGTGTGACGTCACAGAATGGAGGTGTGTGAAGTCATAGAATGGAGGTGTGTGAGGTCACAGAATGGAGGTGTGTGAAATCATAGAATGGAGGTGTGTGAAGTCACAGAATGGAGGTGTGTGAAGTCAGAATGGAGGTGTTTGAAGTCATAGAGTGGAGGTCTGTGAAGTCAGAATGGAGGTGTGAAGTCATAGAATGGAGGTGGGTGAAGTCATAGAACTTGGGTGTGGGAAGTCATAGAATGGAGAAGTGTGAAGTCATAGAGTGGAGGTGAGTGAAGTCACAGATTCGAGGTCTGTGAAGTCATAGAAAGGAGGTGTGTGAAGTCATAGAATGGAGTATTGTGAAGTCACCGAAGGGAGGTTTGTGAAGTCATAGAATGGAGGTATGAGAAATCAAATTAGAGGGGTGTGAAGTCGTAGAATGGAGGTGTGTGAAGTCATAGAATGGAACTGGGAGAAGTCATAGAATGGAGGTGTGTGAATTCAGATTGGAGGTGTGTGAAGTCATAGAATGGAGGTGTGTCAACTCAGAAAGGAGGTGTGTGAAGTCATAGAATGGAGGTGAGTGAAGTCATGGAATGGAGGTGTGTGAAATCATAGAATGGAGGTGTGTGAACTCATAGAATGGAGGTGTGTGAAGTCACAGTGTAGGTGTGTGAAGTCATAGAATGGAGGTGTGTGAAGTCATAGAATGGAGGTGTGTGAAGTCAGAATGGAGGTGTGAAGTCAAAGAATGGAGGTGGGTGAAGTCATAGAAATTAGGTGTGGGAAGTCATAGAATTGAGAAGTGTGAAATCATAGAGTAGAGGTGAGTGAAGTCACAGATTCGAGGTCTGTGAAGTCATAGAATGGAGGGGTGTGAAGTCAGAATGTAGGTGTTCGAAGTCATAGAATAGAGGTGTGTGAAGTCAGAATGGAGGTGTGTGAAGTCATAGAATGGAGGTGTGTGAACTCATAGAATGGAGGTGTGTGACGTCACAATGGAAGTTTGTGAAGTCATAGAATGGAGGGGTGGGAAGTCACAGAATGGAGGTGTGTGAAGTCATACAATGGAGGTGTGTGAAGTCAGACTGGAGGTGTGTGAAGTCACAGAATGGAGGTGTGTGAACTCAGAATGGAGGTGTGTGCAATCATAGATGGAGGTGTGTGAAGTCATAGTATGGAGATATGTGAAATCATAGAATGGAGTTTTGTGAAGTCACAGAATGGAGTTGTGTGAGTAGAATTGAGGTGTGTGAAGTCATAGAATGTAGATGTGTGAAGTCATAGAATGGAGTATTGTGAAGTCACCGAATGGTGGTTTGTGAAGTCATAGAATGGAGGTATGAGAAATCAAATTAGAGGGGTGTGAAGTCGGAGAATGGAGGTGTGTGAAGTCATAGAATGGAGGTGGGTGAAGTCATAGAATGGAGGTGTGTGAATTCAGATTGGAGGTGTGTGAAGTCATAGAATGGAGGTGTGTCAACTCAGAAAGGAGGTGTGTGAAGTCATAGAACGGAGGTGAGTGAAGTCATAGAATGTAGGTGTGTGAAGTCATAGAATAGAGGTTGTCAACTCAGAAAGGAGGTGTGTGAAGTCAAAGAATGGAGGTGAGTGAAGTCATAGAATGGAGGTGTGTGAACTCATAGAATGGAGGTGTGTGACGTCACAATGGTAGTTTGTGAAGTCATAGAATGGAGGTGTGTGAAGTCACAGAATTGAGGTGTGTGAAGTCAGAATGGAGGTGTGAAGTCATGGAATGGAGGTGGGTGAAGTCATAGAAATTAGGTGTGTGAAGTCATAGAATGGAGGTGTGTGAACTCATAGAATGGAGGTGAGTTACGTCACAATGGAAGTTTGTGAAGTCATAGAATGGAGGTGTGTGAGGTCACAGAATGGAGGTGTGTGAAGTCATACAATGGAGGTGTGTGAAGTCAGAATGGAGGTGTGAAGTCACAGAATGGAGGTGTGTGAACTCAGATGGAGGTGTGTGAAGTCATAGATGGAGGTGTGTAAAGTCATGGTATGGAGATATGTGAAATCATAGAATGGAGTTTTGTGAAGTCACAGAATGGAGTTGTGTGAGTGAGAATTGAGGTGTGTGAAGTCATAGAATGTAGATGTGTGAAGTCATAGAATGGAGTATTGTGAAGTCACCGAAGGGAGGTTTGTGAAGTCATAGAATGGAGGTATGAGAAATCAAATTAGAGGGGTGTGAAGTCGGAGAATGGAGGTGTGTGAAGTCATAGAATGGAGGTGTGTGAAGTCATAGAATGGAGATGTGTGAAGTCAGAATGGAGGTGTGAAGTCATAGAATGGAGGTGAGTGAAGTCATAGAAATTAGGTGTGGGAAGTCATAGAATGGAGAAGTGTGAAGTCATAGAGTAGAGGTGAGTGAAGTCACAGATTCGAGGTCTGTGAAGTCATAGAATGGAGGTGTGTGATCTCATAGAATGGAGGTGTGTGACGTCACAATGGAAGTTTGTGAAGTCATAGAATGGAGGTGTGTGAAGTCACAGAATGGAGGTGTATGGAGTCATACAATGGAGGTGTGTGAAGTCAGAATGGAGGTGTGTGAAGTCACAGAATTGAGGTGTGTGAAGTCAGAATGGAGGGGTGAAGTCATAGAATGGAGGTGGGTGAAGTCATAGAAATTAGGTGTGTGAAGTCATAGAATGGAGGTGTGTGAACTCATAGAATGGAGGTGAGTTACGTCACAATGGAAGTTTGTGAAGTCATAGAGTGGAGGTGTGTGAAGTCACAGAATGGAGGTGTGTGAAGTCATACAATGGAGGTGTGTGAAGTCAGAATGGAGGTGTGTGAAGTCACAGAATGGAGGTGTGTGAACTCAGATGGAGGTGTGTGAAGTCATAGATGGAGGTGTGTGAAGTCATAGAATGGAGTATTGTGAAGTCACCGAAGGGAGGTTTGTGAAGTCATAGAATGGAGGTATGAGAAATCAAATTAGAGGGGTGTGAAGTCGGAGAATGGAGGTGGGTGAAGTCATAGAATGGAGGTGGGTGAAGTCATAGAATGGAGGTGTATGAAGTCATAGAATGGAGCTGTGTGAAGTCACTGAATGGACGGGTTTAAAGTCATAAAATGGAGGTGTGTGAAGTCAGAGAATTGAGCTGTTTGAAGTCATATATTGGAGGTGTGTGAAGTCAAAATGGATGTGTGAAGTCACAGAATGGAGGTGTGTGAAGGCAGAATGGAGGTGTGTTAAGTCACCGAATGGAGTTTTGTGAACTCAGTATGGAGGTGTGTGAAGTCACAGAATGGAGGTTTGTGAAGTCATAGATGGAGGTGTGTGAGGTAATAGAATGGATGTTTCTGAAGTAAGAATGAGGGTGTGTGAAGTCATAGAATGGAGGTGTGTGAAGTCATTGAATGGAGGTGTGTGAAGTCACTGAATGGAAGTGTGTGAAGTCAGAATGGAGGTGTGAAGTCATAGAATGGAGGAGTGTGAAGTCATAGAGTGGAGGTGAGTGAAGTCACAGATTCTAGGTCTGTGAAGTCATAGATTGGACGTGTGTGATGTCAGAATGGAGGTGTGCGAAGTCATAGAATAGAGGTTTGTGAAGTCAGAAAGGAGGTGTGTGAAGTCATAGAATGGAGGTGTGTGAACTCATAGAATGGAGGTGTGTGACGTCACAATGGAAGTGTGTGAAGTTACAGAATGGAGGTGTGTGAATTCATAAAATGGAGGTGTGTGAAGTCAGAATGGAATTTTGTGAAGTCACAGAATTGAGCTGTGTGAATTCAGAATGGAGGTGTGTGAAGTCAGAATGGATGTGTGTGAACTCATAGAATGGAGGTGTGTGTAGTCACAATGGAGGTGTGTGAAGTAATAGAATGGAGGTGTGTGAAGTCACAGAATGGAGGTGTGTGAAGTCATAGAATGGAGGTGTGTGAAGTCATAGAATGGGTGTTTGTGAAGTAAGAATGAAGGTGTGTGAAGTCATAGAATGGAGGTGTGTGAAGTCACAGAATGGAGGTGTGGGAAGTCACAGGTTGCAGGAGTGTGAAGTCACAGAATGGAGGTGTGTGAACCCAGAATGGAGGTGTGTAAAGTCACAAAATGGAGGTGTGTGAAGTCATAGAATGGAAGTGTGTGAAGTCATAGAATGGAGGTGTGTGAAATCACAGAATGGACGGTATGAAGTCATAGAATGGAGGTGTGTGAAGTCACAGAATTGAGGAGTTTGAAGACATATATTGGAGGTGTGTGAAATCAAAATGGATGTGTGAAGTCATAGAATGGAGTTGTGTGAAATCATAGAATGAGGGTGTGTGAGGTCATAGATTGGAGGTGTGTGAAGTCACAGAATAGAGGTGTGTGAAGTCATAGAATGGAGGTGTGTGAAGTCATAGAATGGAAGTGTGTGAAGTCACAGATTGGAGGTGTGTGAAGTCACAGAATCGAGGTGTGAGAAGTCACAGAATGGAGGTGTGTGAACTCAGAATGGAGGTGTGTGACGTCACAGAATGGAGGTGTGTGAAGTCATAGAATAGAGGTGTGTGAGGTCACAGAATGGAGGTGTGTGAAATCATAGAATGGAGGTGTGTGAATTTACAGAATGGAGGTGTGTGAAGTCAGAATGGAGGTGTGTGAAGTCATAGAGTGGAGGTCTGTGAAGTCAGAATGGAGGTGTGAAGTCATAGAATGGAGGTGTGTGAAGTCATAGAATGGAAGTGGGAGAAGTCATAGAATGGAGGTGTGTGAATTCAGATTGGAGGTGTGTGAAGTCATAGAATGCAGGTGTGTCAACTCAGAAAGGAGGTGTGTGAAGTCATAGAACGGAGGTGAGTGAAGTCATAGAATGTAGGTGTGTGAAGTCATAGAATAGAGGTTGTCAACTCAGAAAGGAGGTGTGTGAAGTCAAAGAATGGAGGTGAGTGAAGTCATAGAATGGAGGTGTGTGAACTCATAGAATGGAGGTGTGTGACGTCACAATGGTAGTTTGTGAAGTCATAGAATGGAGGTGTGTGAAGTCACAGAATTGAGGTGTGTGAAGTCAGAATGGAGGTGTGAAGTCATAGAATGGAGGTGGGTGAAGTCATAGAAATTAGGTGTGTGAAGTCATAGAATGGAGGTGTGTGAACTCTTAGAATGGAGGTGAGTTATGTCACAATGGAAGTTTGTGAAGTCATAGAATGGAGGTGTGTGAAGTCACAGAATGGAGGTGTGAAGTCATAGAATGGAGGTGTGTGAAGTCATAGAATGGAGGTGTGAGAAGTCATAATGGAGGTGTGTGAAGTCACAGAATTGAGGTGTGTGAACTCACTGAATGGAGGTGTGTGAAGTCATAGAATGGAGGTGTGTGAAGTCATAGAATGGAGGTGTGTGATCATAGAATGGATGTTTGTGAAGTAAGAATGAAGGTGTGTTAAGTCATAGAATGGAGGTGTGTGAAGGCACAGATTGGAGGTGGGTGAAGTCATAGAATGGAGCTGTGTGAAGTCAGAATGGAGGTGTGTGAAGTCATAGAAAGGAATTGTGTGAAGTCATAGAATGGAGGTGTGTGAAGCCAGAATTGAGGTGTGTGAAGTCAGAGAATTGAGGTGTGTGAACTCAGAATGGAGGTGTGTGAAGACACAGAATGGAGGTTTGTGAAGTCATAGAATGAAGGTGGGTGAAGTCATAGACTGGATGTTTCTGAAGTAGAATGAAGGTGTGTGAAGTCACAGAATGGAGGTGTGTGAAGTCAAAATGGAGGTGTGCGAACTCATAAAATGGAGATGTGTGAAGTCATGGAATGGAGGTGGGTGAAGTCCAAAAATGGAGGTGTGTGAAGTCAAACAATGGTGGTGTGGGAAGTCACAGAATGGAGGTGTGTGAAGGCATCGAATGGAGTTGTGTGAAGTCATGGAATGGAGTTGTGTGAAGTCATAGAATGGAGGTGTGTGAAGTCAGAATGGAGGTGTGTGAACTCATAGAATGGAGGTGTGTGAAGTCACAATGGAGGTATGTGAAGTCATATAATCGTGGTGTGTGAAGTCACAGAATGGAGGTGTGGAAGTCATAGAATGGAGGTGTGTGAAGTCAGAATGGTGGTGTGTGAGGTCATAGAATGGAGGTGTGTGAAGTCATAGAATGGAGGTTTGTGAAGTCATAGAATGGAGGTGTGTGATCATAGAATGGATGTTTGTGAAATAAGAATGAAGGTGTGTTAAGTCATAGAATTGGGGTGTGTGAAGGCACAGATTGGAGGTGTGTGAAGTCATAGAATGGAGCTGTGTGAAGTCATAATGGAGGTGTGTGAAGTCATAGAATGGAGGTGTGTGAACTTACAATGGAGGTGTGTGAAGTCAAAGAATGGAGGTGTGTGAAGTCATAGAAAGGAATTGTGTGATGTCAAGAATGGAGGTGTGTGAAGACAGAACTGAGGTGTGTGAAGTCAGAGAATTGAGGTGTGTGAACTCAGAATGGAGGTGTGTGAAGACACAGAATGGAGGTTTGTGAAGTCATAGAATGGAGGTGTGTGAAGTCATAGAATGGATGTTTCTGAAGTAGAATGAAGGTGTGTGAAGTCACAGAATGGAGGTGTGTGAAGTCAAAATGGAGGTGTGCGAACTCATAAAATGGAGATGTGTGAAGTCATGGAATGGAGGTGTGTGAAGTCCAAAAATGGAGGTGTGTGAAGTAAAACAATGGTGGTGTGTGAAGTCACAGAATGGAGGTGTGTGAAGGCATCGAATGGAGGTGTGTGAAGTCACGGAATGGAGGTGTGTGAAGTCACAGAATGGAGGTGTGTGAAGTCAGAATGGAGTTGTGTGAAGTCATAGAATGGAGGTGTGTGAAGTCAGAATGGAGGTGTGTGAAGTCATAGAATGGAGGTGTGTGAAGTCAGAATGGAGGTCTGTGAACTCATAGAATGGAGGTGTGTGAAGTCACAATGGAGGTATGTGAAGTCATAGAATGGTGGTGTGTGAAGTCACAGAATGGAGGTGTGGAAGTCATAGAATGGAGGTGTGTGAAGTCAGAATGGAGGTGTGTGAAGTCATAGAATGGAGGTGTGTGAAGTCATAGAATGGAGGTGTGTGAAAGTCATAATGTAGATGTGTGAAGTCACAGAATTGAGGTGTGTGAAGTCACAAAATGGAGGTGTGTAAAGTCATAGAATGGAGGTGTGTGAAGTCATAGAATGGAGGTGTGTGAAGGCATCGAATGAATGTTTGTGAAGTAAGAATGAAGGTGTGTTAAGTCATAAAATGAGGATGTGTGAAGGCACAGAATGGAGGTGTGTGAAGTCATAGAATGGAGCTGTGTGAAGTCAGAATGGAGGTGTGTGAAGTCACAGAATGGAGGTGTGTAAACTCACAATGGAGATGTGTGAAGTCAAAAATTGGAGGTGTGTGAAGTCAAAGAATGGAAGTGTGTGAAGTCATAGAATGGAGGTGTGTGAAGTCATAGAATGGAGGTGTGTGAAGTCATCGAATGGAGGTTTGTGAAGTCACAGAATTGATGTTTGTGAAGTCAGAATGGAGGTGTGTGAAGTCAGAATGGAGGTTTGGGAAGTCATAGAATGGAGGTGTGTGAAGTCATAGAATGGAGGTGTGTGAAGTCATAGAATGGAGGTGTGTGAAGTCACAGAATTGATGTTTGTGAATTCAGAATGGAGGTGTGTGAACTCACAATGGAGGTGTGTGAAGTCAAAGAATGGAGGTGTGTGAAGTCACAGAATTGATGTTTGTGAAGTCAGCATGGAGGTGTGTGAAGTCAGAATGGAGGTGTGTGAAGTCATAGAATGGAGGTGTGTGAAGTCACAGTGCACGTGTGTGAACTCATAGATTGGAGGTGTCTGAAGTCAGTATGGAGTTGTGTGAAGTCACAGAATGGAGGTGTGTGAAGTCAGAATGGACTTGTGTGAAGTCATAGAATGGAGGTGTGTGAAGTCAGAATGGAGTTGTGTGAAGACATAGAATGGAGGTGTGTGAAGTCAGAATGGAGGTGTGTGAACTCATAGAATGGAGGTGTGTGAAGTCACAATGGAGGTGTGTGAAATCATAGAATGGAGGTGTGTGAAGTCATAGAATGAAGCTGTGTGAAGTGAGAATTGAGGTGTGTGAAGTCATAGAATGGAGGTGTGTGAACTCAGAATTGAGGTGTGTGAAGTCACAGAATGAAGGTGTGAAGTCATAGAATGGAGGTGTGTGAAGTCATAGAATGCAGGTGTGTGAAGTCAGAATGGAGGTGTGGGAAGTCATAGAGTCAGGGTATGAAGTCGGAATGGAGGTGTGAAGTCTTAGAATGGAGGTGGGTGAAGTCATAGAACTTAGGTGTGGGAAGTCATAGAATGGAGAAGTGTGAAGTCATAGAGTGGAGGTGAGTGAAGTCACAGATTCGATGTCTGTGATGTCATAGAATGGAGGTGTGTGAAGTCATAGAATGGAGTATTGTGAAGTCACAGAATTTAGGTGTGTGAAGTCAAAATGGAGCTGTGTGAGGTCAGAATGGAGGTGTGTGAAGTCATAGAATGGAGGTGGGTGAACTCACAATGCAGGTGTGAGAACTGATAGAATGGAGGTGTGTGAAGTCACAGTGTAGGTGTGTGAAGTCATAGAATGGAGGTGTGTGAAGTCATAGAATGGAGGTGTGTGAAGTCACAGAATGGAGGTGTGTGAAATCATAGAATGGAGGTGTGTGAGGTCACAGAATGGAGGTGTGTGAAATCATAGAATGGAGGTGTGTGAAGTCACAGAATGGAGGTGTGTGAAGTCAGAATGGAGGTGTGTGAAGTCATAGAATGGAGGTGTGTGAAGTCAGAATGGAGGTGTGAAGTCATAGAATGGAGGTGGGTGAAGTCATAGAAATTAGGTGTGGGAAGTCATAGAATGGAGAACTGTGAAGTCATAGAATAGAGGTGAGTGAAGTCACAGATTCGAGGTCTGTGAAGTCAGACAATATAGGTGTGTGAAGTCAGAATGGAGGTGTGTGAAGTCATAGAATGGAGGTGTGTGAACTCATAGAATGGAGGTGAGTTATGTCACAATGGAAGTTTGTGAAGTCATAGAATGGAGGTGTGTGAAGTCACAGAATGGAGGTGTGGGAAGTCATACAATGGAGGTGTGTGAAGTCAGAATGGAGGTGTGTGAAGTCATAGAATGGAGGTGTGTGAAGTCACAGAATGGAGTTGTGTGAAGTCATAGAATGGAAGAGTGTGAAGTCACAGAATGGAGGTGTGAGAAATCATAGAATGGAGGTGTGTGAACTCATGGAATGGAGGTGTGTTAAGTCATAGAAATTAGGTGTGGGAAGTCATAGAATGGAGCAGTGTGAAGTCATAGAGTAGAGGTGAGTGAAGTCACAGATTCGAGGTCTGTGAAGTCATAGAATGGAGGTGTGTGATCTCATAGAATGGAGGTGTGTGACGTCACAATGGAAGTTTGTGAAGTCATAGAATGGAGGTGTGTGAAGTCACAGAATGGAGGTGTATGGAGTCATACAATGGAGGTGTGTGAAGTCAGAATGGAGGTGTGTGAAGTCACAGAATTGAGGTGTGTGAAGTCAGAATGGAGGGGTGAAGTCATAGAATGGAGGTGGGTGAAGTCATAGAAATTAGGTGTGTGAAGTCAAAGAATGGAGGTGTGTGAACTCATAGAATGGAGGTGAGTTACGTCACAATGGAAGTTTGTGAAGTCATAGAGTGGAGGTGTGTGAAGTCACAGAATGGAGGTGCGTGAAGTCATACAATGGAGGTGTGTGAAGTCAGAATGGAGGTGTGTGAAGTCACAGAATGAAGGTGTGTGAAGTCAGATGGAGGTGTGTGAAGTCATAGATGGAGGTGTGTAAAGTCATGGTATGGAGATATGTGAAATCATAGAATGGAGTTTTGTGAAGTCACAGAATGGAGTTGTGTGAGTGAGAATTGAGGTGTGTGAAGTCATAGAATGTAGATGTGTGAAGTCATAGAATGGAGTATTGTGAAGTCACCGAAGGGAGGTTTGTGAAGTCATAGAATGGAGGTATGAGAAATCAAATTAGAGGGGTGTGAAGTCGGAGAATGGAGGTGGGTGAAGTCATAGAATGGAGGTGGGTGAAGTCATAGAATGGAGGTGTGTGAAGTCATAGAATGGAAGTGTGTGAAACCAAAATGGAGGTGTGTGAAGTCACAGAATGGAGGTTCTTGAAGTCATAGAATGGAGGTGTGTGATCATAGAATGGATGTTTGTGAAGTAAGAATGAAGGTGTGTTAAGTCATAGAATGGAGGTGTGTGAAGGCACAGATTGGAGGTGGGTGAAGTCATAGAATGGAGCTGTGTGAAGTCAGAATGGAGGTGTGTGAAGTCATAGAAAGGAATTGTGTGAAGTCATAGAATGGAGGTGTGTGAAGACACAGAATGGAGGTTTGTGAAGTCATAGAATGAAGGTGGGTGAAGTCATAGACTGGATGTTTCTGAAGTAGAATGAAGGTGTGTGAAGTCACAGAATGGAGGTGTGTGAAGTCAAAATGGAGGTGTGCGAACTCATAAAATGGAGATGTGTGAAGTCATGGAATGGAGGTGGGTGAAGTCCAAAAATGGAGGTGTGTGAAGTCAAACAATGGTGGTGTGGGAAGTCACAGAATGGAGGTGTGTGAAGGCATCGAATGGAGTTGTGTGAAGTCATGGAATGGAGTTGTGTGAAGTCATAGAATGGAGGTGTGTGAAGTCAGAATGGAGGTGTGTGAACTCATAGAATGGAGGTGTGTGAAGTCACAATGGAGGTATGTGAAGTCATATAATCGTGGTGTGTGAAGTCACAGAATGGAGGTGTGGAAGTCATAGAATGGAGGTGTGTGAAGTCAGAATGGTGGTGTGTGAGGTCATAGAATGGAGGTGTGTGAAGTCATAGAATGGAGGTTTGTGAAGTCATAGAATGGAGGTGTGTGATCATAGAATGGATGTTTGTGAAATAAGAATGAAGGTGTGTTAAGTCATAGAATTGGGGTGTGTGAAGGCACAGATTGGAGGTGTGTGAAGTCATAGAATGGAGCTGTGTGAAGTCATAATGGAGGTGTGTGAAGTCATAGAATGGAGGTGTGTGAACTTACAATGGAGGTGTGTGAAGTCAAAGAATGGAGGTGTGTGAAGTCATAGAAAGGAATTGTGTGATGTCAAGAATGGAGGTGTGTGAAGACAGAACTGAGGTGTGTGAAGTCAGAGAATTGAGGTGTGTGAACTCAGAATGGAGGTGTGTGAAGACACAGAATGGAGGTTTGTGAAGTCATAGAATGGAGGTGTGTGAAGTCATAGAATGGATGTTTCTGAAGTAGAATGAAGGTGTGTGAAGTCACAGAATGGAGGTGTGTGAAGTCAAAATGGAGGTGTGCGAACTCATAAAATGGAGATGTGTGAAGTCATGGAATGGAGGTGTGTGAAGTCCAAAAATGGAGGTGTGTGAAGTAAAACAATGGTGGTGTGTGAAGTCACAGAATGGAGGTGTGTGAAGGCATCGAATGGAGGTGTGTGAAGTCACGGAATGGAGGTGTGTGAAGTCACAGAATGGAGGTGTGTGAAGTCAGAATGGAGTTGTGTGAAGTCATAGAATGGAGGTGTGTGAAGTCAGAATGGAGGTGTGTGAAGTCATAGAATGGAGGTGTGTGAAGTCAGAATGGAGGTCTGTGAACTCATAGAATGGAGGTGTGTGAAGTCACAATGGAGGTATGTGAAGTCATAGAATGGTGGTGTGTGAAGTCACAGAATGGAGGTGTGGAAGTCATAGAATGGAGGTGTGTGAAGTCAGAATGGAGGTGTGTGAAGTCATAGAATGGAGGTGTGTGAAGTCATAGAATGGAGGTGTGTGAAAGTCATAATGTAGATGTGTGAAGTCACAGAATTGAGGTGTGTGAAGTCACAAAATGGAGGTGTGTAAAGTCATAGAATGGAGGTGTGTGAAGTCATAGAATGGAGGTGTGTGAAGGCATCGAATGAATGTTTGTGAAGTAAGAATGAAGGTGTGTTAAGTCATAAAATGAGGATGTGTGAAGGCACAGAATGGAGGTGTGTGAAGTCATAGAATGGAGCTGTGTGAAGTCAGAATGGAGGTGTGTGAAGTCACAGAATGGAGGTGTGTAAACTCACAATGGAGATGTGTGAAGTCAAAAATTGGAGGTGTGTGAAGTCAAAGAATGGAAGTGTGTGAAGTCATAGAATGGAGGTGTGTGAAGTCATAGAATGGAGGTGTGTGAAGTCATCGAATGGAGGTTTGTGAAGTCACAGAATTGATGTTTGTGAAGTCAGAATGGAGGTGTGTGAAGTCAGAATGGAGGTTTGGGAAGTCATAGAATGGAGGTGTGTGAAGTCATAGAATGGAGGTGTGTGAAGTCATAGAATGGAGGTGTGTGAAGTCACAGAATTGATGTTTGTGAATTCAGAATGGAGGTGTGTGAACTCACAATGGAGGTGTGTGAAGTCAAAGAATGGAGGTGTGTGAAGTCACAGAATTGATGTTTGTGAAGTCAGCATGGAGGTGTGTGAAGTCAGAATGGAGGTGTGTGAAGTCATAGAATGGAGGTGTGTGAAGTCACAGTGCACGTGTGTGAACTCATAGATTGGAGGTGTCTGAAGTCAGTATGGAGTTGTGTGAAGTCACAGAATGGAGGTGTGTGAAGTCAGAATGGACTTGTGTGAAGTCATAGAATGGAGGTGTGTGAAGTCAGAATGGAGTTGTGTGAAGACATAGAATGGAGGTGTGTGAAGTCAGAATGGAGGTGTGTGAACTCATAGAATGGAGGTGTGTGAAGTCACAATGGAGGTGTGTGAAATCATAGAATGGAGGTGTGTGAAGTCATAGAATGAAGCTGTGTGAAGTGAGAATTGAGGTGTGTGAAGTCATAGAATGGAGGTGTGTGAACTCAGAATTGAGGTGTGTGAAGTCACAGAATGAAGGTGTGAAGTCATAGAATGGAGGTGTGTGAAGTCATAGAATGCAGGTGTGTGAAGTCAGAATGGAGGTGTGGGAAGTCATAGAGTCAGGGTATGAAGTCGGAATGGAGGTGTGAAGTCTTAGAATGGAGGTGGGTGAAGTCATAGAACTTAGGTGTGGGAAGTCATAGAATGGAGAAGTGTGAAGTCATAGAGTGGAGGTGAGTGAAGTCACAGATTCGATGTCTGTGATGTCATAGAATGGAGGTGTGTGAAGTCATAGAATGGAGTATTGTGAAGTCACAGAATTTAGGTGTGTGAAGTCAAAATGGAGCTGTGTGAGGTCAGAATGGAGGTGTGTGAAGTCATAGAATGGAGGTGGGTGAACTCACAATGCAGGTGTGAGAACTGATAGAATGGAGGTGTGTGAAGTCACAGTGTAGGTGTGTGAAGTCATAGAATGGAGGTGTGTGAAGTCATAGAATGGAGGTGTGTGAAGTCACAGAATGGAGGTGTGTGAAATCATAGAATGGAGGTGTGTGAGGTCACAGAATGGAGGTGTGTGAAATCATAGAATGGAGGTGTGTGAAGTCACAGAATGGAGGTGTGTGAAGTCAGAATGGAGGTGTGTGAAGTCATAGAATGGAGGTGTGTGAAGTCAGAATGGAGGTGTGAAGTCATAGAATGGAGGTGGGTGAAGTCATAGAAATTAGGTGTGGGAAGTCATAGAATGGAGAACTGTGAAGTCATAGAATAGAGGTGAGTGAAGTCACAGATTCGAGGTCTGTGAAGTCAGACAATATAGGTGTGTGAAGTCAGAATGGAGGTGTGTGAAGTCATAGAATGGAGGTGTGTGAACTCATAGAATGGAGGTGAGTTATGTCACAATGGAAGTTTGTGAAGTCATAGAATGGAGGTGTGTGAAGTCACAGAATGGAGGTGTGGGAAGTCATACAATGGAGGTGTGTGAAGTCAGAATGGAGGTGTGTGAAGTCATAGAATGGAGGTGTGTGAAGTCACAGAATGGAGTTGTGTGAAGTCATAGAATGGAAGAGTGTGAAGTCACAGAATGGAGGTGTGAGAAATCATAGAATGGAGGTGTGTGAACTCATGGAATGGAGGTGTGTTAAGTCATAGAAATTAGGTGTGGGAAGTCATAGAATGGAGCAGTGTGAAGTCATAGAGTAGAGGTGAGTGAAGTCACAGATTCGAGGTCTGTGAAGTCATAGAATGGAGGTGTGTGATCTCATAGAATGGAGGTGTGTGACGTCACAATGGAAGTTTGTGAAGTCATAGAATGGAGGTGTGTGAAGTCACAGAATGGAGGTGTATGGAGTCATACAATGGAGGTGTGTGAAGTCAGAATGGAGGTGTGTGAAGTCACAGAATTGAGGTGTGTGAAGTCAGAATGGAGGGGTGAAGTCATAGAATGGAGGTGGGTGAAGTCATAGAAATTAGGTGTGTGAAGTCAAAGAATGGAGGTGTGTGAACTCATAGAATGGAGGTGAGTTACGTCACAATGGAAGTTTGTGAAGTCATAGAGTGGAGGTGTGTGAAGTCACAGAATGGAGGTGCGTGAAGTCATACAATGGAGGTGTGTGAAGTCAGAATGGAGGTGTGTGAAGTCACAGAATGAAGGTGTGTGAAGTCAGATGGAGGTGTGTGAAGTCATAGATGGAGGTGTGTAAAGTCATGGTATGGAGATATGTGAAATCATAGAATGGAGTTTTGTGAAGTCACAGAATGGAGTTGTGTGAGTGAGAATTGAGGTGTGTGAAGTCATAGAATGTAGATGTGTGAAGTCATAGAATGGAGTATTGTGAAGTCACCGAAGGGAGGTTTGTGAAGTCATAGAATGGAGGTATGAGAAATCAAATTAGAGGGGTGTGAAGTCGGAGAATGGAGGTGGGTGAAGTCATAGAATGGAGGTGGGTGAAGTCATAGAATGGAGGTGTATGAAGTCATAGAATGGAGGTGTGTGAAGTCACTGAATGGACGGGTTTAAAGTCATAAAATGGAGGTGTGTGAAGTCAGAGAATTGAGCTGTTTGAAGTCATATATTGGAGGTGGGTGAAGTCAAAATGGATGTGTGAAGTCACAGAATGGAGGTGTGTGAAGGCAGAATGGAGGTGTGTTAAGTCACCGAATGGAGTTTTGTGAACTCAGTATGGAGGTGTGTGAAGTCACAGAATGGAGGTTTGTGAAGTCATAGATGGAGGTGTGTGAGGTCATAGAATGGATGTTTCTGAAATAAGAATGAAGGTGTGTGAAGTCATAGAATGGATGTGTGTGAAGTCATTGAATGGAGGTGTGTGAAGTCACTGAATGGAAGTGTGTGAAGTCAGAATGGAGGTGTGAAGTCATAGAATGGAGGAGTGTGAAGTCATAGAGTGGAGGTGAGTGAAGTCACAGATTCTAGGTCTGTGAAGTCATAGATTGGACGTGTGTGATGTCAGAATGGAGGTGTGCGAAGTCATAGAATAGAGGTTTGTGAAGTCAGAATGGAGGTGTGTGAAGTCATAGAATGGAGGTGTGTGAACTCATAGAATGGAGGTGTGTGACGTCACAATGGAAGTGTGTGAAGTTACAGAATGGAGGTGTGTGAATTCATACAATGGAGGTGTGTGAAGTCAGAATGGAAATTTGTGAAGTCACAGAATTGAGCTGTGTGAATTCAGAATGGAGGTGTGTGAAGTCAGAATGGATGTGTGTGAACTCATAGAATGGAGGTGTGTGTAGTCACAATGGAGGTGTGTGAAGTAATAGAATGGAGGTGTGTGAAGTCACAGAATGGAGGTGTGTGAAGTCATAGAATGGAGGTGTGTGAAGTCATAGAATGGGTGTTTGTGAAGTAAGAATGAAGGTGTGTGAAGTCATAGAATGGAGGTGTGTGAAGTCACAGAATGGAGGTGTGGGAAGTCACAGGTTGCAGGACTGTGAAGTCACAGAATGGAGGTGTGTGAACCCAGAATGGAGGTGTGTAAAGTCACAAAATGGAGGTGTGTGAAGTCATAGAATGGAAGTGTGTGAAGTCATAGAATGGAGGTGTGTGAAATCACAGAATGGACGGTATGAAGTCATAGAATGGAGGTGTGTGAAGTCACAGAATTGAGGAGTTTGAAGACATATATTGGAGGTGTGTGAAATCAAAATGGATGTGTGAATTCATAGAATGGAGGTGTGTGAAATCATAGAATGAGGGTGTGTGAGGTCATAGATTGGAGGTGTGTGAAGTCACAGAATGGAGGTGTGTGAAGTCATAGAATGGAGGTGTGTGAAGTCATAGAATGGAAGTGTGTGAAGTCACAGATTGGAGGTGTGTGAAGTCACAGAATCGAGGTGTGAGAAGTCACAGAATGGAGGTGTGTGAACTCAGAATGGAGGTGTGTGACGTCACAGAATGGAGGTGTGTGAAGTCATAGAATGGAGGTGTGTGAGGTCACAGAATGGAGGTGTGTGAAATCATAGAATGGAGGTGTGTGAAGTTACAGAATGGAGGTGTGTGAAGTCAGAATGGAGGTGTGTGAAGTCATAGAGTAGAGGTCTGTGAAGTCAGAATGGAGGTGTGAAGTCATAGAATGGAGGTGTGTGAAGTCATAGAATGGAAGTGGGAGAAGTCATAGAATGGAGGTGTGTGAATTCAGATTGGAGGTGTGTGAAGTCATAGAATGCAGGTGTGTCAACTCAGAAAGGAGGTGTGTGAAGTCATAGAATGGAGGTGAGTGAAGTCATGGAATGGAGGTGTGTGAAATCATAGAATGGAGGTGTGTGAACTCATAGAATGGAGGTGTGTGAAGTCACAGTGTAGGTGTGTGAAGTCATAGAATGGAGGTGTGTGAAGTCATAGAATGGAGGTGTGTGAAGTCAGAATGGAGGTGTGAAGTCAAAGAATGGAGGTGGGTGAAGTCATAGAAATTAGGTGTGGGAAGTCATAGAATGGAGAAGTGTGAAGTCATAGAGTAGAGGTGAGTGAAGTCACAGATTCGAGGTCTGTGAAGTCATAGAATGGAGGTGTGTGAAGTCAGAATGTAGGTGTTCGAAGTCATAGAATAGAGGTGTGTGAAGTCAGAATGGAGGTGTGTGAAGTCATAGAATGGAGGTGTGTGAACTCATAGAATGGAGGTGTGTGACGTCACAATGGAAGTTTGTGAAGTCATAGAATGGAGGGGTGGGAAGTCACAGAATGGAGGTGTGTGAAGTCATACAATGGAGCTGTGTGAAGTCAGAATGGAGGTGTGTGAAGTCACAGAATGGAGGTGTGTGAACTCAGAATGGAGGTGTGTGCAAACATAGATGGAGGTGTGTGAAGTCATAGTATGGAGATATGTGAAATCATAGAATGGAGTTTTGTGAAGTCACAGAATGGAGTTGTGTGAGTAGAATTGAGGTGTGTGAAGTCATAGAATGTAGATGTGTGAAGTCATAGAATGGAGTATTGTGAAGTCACCGAAGGGTGGTTTGTGAAGTCATAGAATGGAGGTATGAGAAATCAAATTAGAGGGGTGTGAAGTCGGAGAATGGAGGTGTGTGAAGTCATAGAATGGAGGTGGGTGAAGTCATAGAATGGAGGTGTGTGAATTCAGATTGGAGGTGTGTGAAGTCATAGAATGGAGGTGTGTCAACTCAGAAAGGAGGTGTGTGAAGTCATAGAACGGAGGTGAGTGAAGTCATAGAATGTAGGTGTGTGAAGTCATAGAATGGAGGTGTGTCAACTCAGAAAGGAGGTGTGTGAAGTCAAAGAATGGAGGTGAGTGAAGTCATAGAATGGAGGTGTGTGAACTCATAGAATGGAGGTGTGTGACGTCACAATGGTAGTTTGTGAAGTCATAGAATGGAGGTGTGTGAAGTCACAGAATTGAGGTGTGTGAAGTCAGAATGGAGGTGTGAAGTCATAGAATGGAGGTGGGTGAAGTCATAGAAATTAGGTGTGTGAAGTCATAGAATGGAGGTGTGTGAACTCATAGAATGGAGGTGAGTTACGTCACAATGGAAGTTTGTGAAGTCATAGAATGGAGGTGTGTGAGGTCACAGAATGGAGGTGTGTGAAGTCATACAATGGAGGTGTGTGAAGTCAGAATGGAGGTGTGAAGTCACAGAATGGAGGTGTGTGAACTCAGATGGAGGTGTGTGATGTCAGAGATGGAGGTGTGTAAAGTCATGGTATGGAGATATGTGAAATCATAGAATGGAGTTTGTGAAGTCACAGAATGGAGTTGTGTGAGTGAGAATTGAGGTGTGTGAAGTCATAGAATGTAGATGTGTGAAGTCATAGAATGGAGTATTGTGAAGTCACCGAAGGGAGGTTTGTGAAGTCATAGAATGGAGGTATGAGAAATCAAATTAGAGGGGTGTGAAGTCGGAGAATGGAGGTGTGTGAAGTCATAGAATGGAGGTGTGTGAAGTCATAGAATGGAGGTGTGTGAAGTCAGAATGGAGGTGTGAAGTCATAGAATGGAGGTGAGTGAAGTCATAGAAATTAGGTGTGGGAAGTCATAGAATGGAGAAGTGTGAAGTCATAGAGTAGAGGTGAGTGAAGTCACAGATTCGAGGTCTGTGAAGTCACAGAATGGAGGTGTGTGATCTCATAGAATGGAGGTGTGTGACGTCACAATGGAAGTTTGTGAAGTCATAGAATGGAGGTGTGTGAAGTCACAGAATGGAGGTGTATGGAGTCATACAATGGAGGTGTGTGAAGTCAGAATGGAGGTGTGTGAAGTCACAGAATTGAGGTGTGTGAAGTCAGAATGGAGGGGTGAAGTCATAGAATGGAGGTGGGTGAAGTCATAGAAATTAGGTGTGTGAAGTCATAGAATGGAGGTGTGTGAACTCATAGAATGGAGGTGAGTTACGTCACAATGGAAGTTTGTGAAGTCATAGAGTGGAGGTGTGTGAAGTCACAGAATGGAGGTGTGTGAAGTCATACAATGGAGGTGTGTGAAGTCAGAATGGAGGTGTGTGAAGTCACAGAATGGAGGTGTGTGAACTCAGATGGAGGTGTGTGAAGTCATAGATGGAGGTGTGTAAAGTCATGGTATGGAGATATGTGAAATCATAGAATGGAGTTTTGTGAAGTCACAGAATGGAGTTGTGTGAGTGAGAATTGAGGTGTGTGAAGTCATAGAATGTAGATGTGTGAAGTCATAGAATGGAGTATTGTGAAGTCACCGAAGGGAGGTTTGTGAAGTCATAGAATGGAGGTATGAGAAATCAAATTAGAGGGGTGTGAAGTCGGAGAATGGAGGTGGGTGAAGTCATAGAATGGAGGTGGGTGAAGTCATAGAATGGAGGTGTATGAAGTCATAGAATGGAGGTGTGTGAAGTCACTGAATGGACGGGTTTAAAGTCATAAAATGGAGGTGTGTGAAGTCAGAGAATTGAGCTGTTTGAAGTCATATATTGGAGGTGTGTGAAGTCAAAATGGATGTGTGAAGTCACAGAATGGAGGTGTGTGAAGGCAGAATGGAGGTGTGTTAAGTCACCGAATGGAGTTTTGTGAACTCAGTATGGAGGTGTGTGAAGTCACAGAATGGATGTTTGTGAAGTCATATATGGAGTTGTGTGAGGTCATGGAATGGATGTTTCTGAAGTAAGAATGAAGGTGTGTGAAGTCATAGAATGGAGGTGTGTGAAGTCATTGAATGGAGGTGTGTGAAGTCACTGAATGGAAGTGTGTGAAGTCAGAATGGAGGTGTGAAGTCATAGAATGGAGGAGTGTGAAGTCATAGAGTGGAGGTGAGTGAAGTCACAGATTCGAGGTCTGTGAAGTCATAGATTGGACGTGTGTGATGTCAGAATGGAGGTGTGCGAAGTCATAGAATAGAGGTTTGTGAAGTCAGAAAGGAGGTGTGTGAAGTCATAGAATGGAGGTGTGTGAACTCATAGAATGGAGGTGTGTGACGTCACAATGGAAGTGTGTGAAGTTACAGAATGGAGGTGTGTGAATTCATAAAATGGAGGTGTGTGAAGTCAGAATGGAATTTTGTGAAGTCACAGAATTGAGCTGTGTGAATTCAGAATGGAGGTGTGTGAAGTAAGAATGGATGTGTGTGAACTCATAGAATGGAGGTGTGTGTAGTCACAATGGAGGTGTGTGAAGTAATAGAATGGAGGTGTGTGAAGTCACAGAATGGAGGTGTGTGAAGTCATAGAATGGAGGTGTGTGAAGTCATAGAATGGGTGTTTGTGAAGTAAGAATGAAGGTGTGTGAAGTCATAGAATGGAGGTGTGTGAAGTCACAGAATGGAGGTGTGGGAAGTCACAGGTTGCAGGAGTGTGAAGTCACAGAATGGAGGTGTGTGAACCCAGAATGGAGGTGTGTAAAGTCACAAAATGGAGGTGTGTGAAGTCATAGAATGGAAGTGTGTGAAGTCATAGAATGGAGGTGTGTGAAATCACAGAATGGACGGTATGAAGTCATAGAATGGAGGTGTGTGAAGTCAAAGAATTGAGGAGTTTGAAGACATATATTGGAGGTGTGTGAAATCAAAATGGATGTGTGAAGTCATAGAATGGAGGTGTGTGAAATCATAGAATGAGGGTGTGTGAGGTCATAGATTGGAGGTGTGTGAAGTCACAGAATGGAGGTGTGTGAAGTCATAGAATGGAGGTGTGTGAAGTCATAGAATGGAAGTGTGTGAAGTCACAGATTGGAGGTGTGTGAAGTCACAGAATCGAGGTGTGAGAAGTCACAGAATGGAGGTGTGTGAACTCAGAATGGAGGTGTGTGACGTCACAGAATGGAGGTGTGTGAAGTCATAGAATGGAGGTGTGTGAGGTCACAGAATGGAGGTGTGTGAAATCATAGAATGGAGGTGTGTGAAGTCACAGAATGGAGGTGTGTGAAGTCAGAATGGAGGTGTTTGAAGTCATAGAGTGGAGGTCTGTGAAGTCAGAATGGAGGTGTGAAGTCATAGAATGGAGGTGGGTGAAGTCATAGAACTTGGGTGTGGGAAGTCATAGAATGGAGAAGTGTGAAGTCATAGAGTGGAGGTGAGTGAAGTCACAGATTCGAGGTCTGTGAAGTCATAGAAAGGAGGTGTGTGAAGTCATAGAATGGAGTATTGTGAAGTCACCGAAGGGAGGTTTGTGAAGTCATAGAATGGAGGTATGAGAAATCAAATTAGAGGGGTGTGAAGTCGTAGAATGGAGGTGTGTGAAGTCATAGAATGGAACTGGGAGAAGTCATAGAATGGAGGTGTGTGAATTCAGATTGGAGGTGTGTGAAGTCATAGAATGGAGGTGTGTCAACTCAGAAAGGAGGTGTGTGAAGTCATAGAATGGAGGTGAGTGAAGTCATGGAATGGAGGTGTGTGAAATCATAGAATGGAGGTGTGTGAACTCATAGAATGGAGGTGTGTGAAGTCACAGTGTAGGTGTGTGAAGTCATAGAATGGAGGTGTGTGAAGTCATAGAATGGAGGTGTGTGAAGTCAGAATGGAGGTGTGAAGTCAAAGAATGGAGGTGGGTGAAGTCATAGAAATTAGGTGTGGGAAGTCATAGAATTGAGAAGTGTGAAATCATAGAGTAGAGGTGAGTGAAGTCACAGATTCGAGGTCTGTGAAGTCATAGAATGGAGGGGTGTGAAGTCAGAATGTAGGTGTTCGAAGTCATAGAATAGAGGTGTGTGAAGTCAGAATGGAGGTGTGTGAAGTCATAGAATGGAGGTGTGTGAACTCATAGAATGGAGGTGTGTGACGTCACAATGGAAGTTTGTGAAGTCATAGAATGGAGGGGTGGGAAGTCACAGAATGGAGGTGTGTGAAGTCATACAATGGAGGTGTGTGAAGTCAGACTGGAGGTGTGTGAAGTCACAGAATGGAGGTGTGTGAACTCAGAATGGAGGTGTGTGCAATCATAGATGGAGGTGTGTGAAGTCATAGTATGGAGATATGTGAAATCATAGAATGGAGTTTTGTGAAGTCACAGAATGGAGTTGTGTGAGTAGAATTGAGGTGTGTGAAGTCATAGAATGTAGATGTGTGAAGTCATAGAATGGAGTATTGTGAAGTCACCGAATGGTGGTTTGTGAAGTCATAGAATGGAGGTATGAGAAATCAAATTAGAGGGGTGTGAAGTCGGAGAATGGAGGTGTGTGAAGTCATAGAATGGAGGTGGGTGAAGTCATAGAATGGAGGTGTGTGAATTCAGATTGGAGGTGTGTGAAGTCATAGAATGGAGGTGTGTCAACTCAGAAAGGAGGTGTGTGAAGTCATAGAACGGAGGTGAGTGAAGTCATAGAATGTAGGTGTGTGAAGTCATAGAATAGAGGTTGTCAACTCAGAAAGGAGGTGTGTGAAGTCAAAGAATGGAGGTGAGTGAAGTCATAGAATGGAGGTGTGTGAACTCATAGAATGGAGGTGTGTGACGTCACAATGGTAGTTTGTGAAGTCATAGAATGGAGGTGTGTGAAGTCACAGAATTGAGGTGTGTGAAGTCAGAATGGAGGTGTGAAGTCATGGAATGGAGGTGGGTGAAGTCATAGAAATTAGGTGTGTGAAGTCATAGAATGGAGGTGTGTGAACTCATAGAATGGAGGTGAGTTACGTCACAATGGAAGTTTGTGAAGTCATAGAATGGAGGTGTGTGAGGTCACAGAATGGAGGTGTGTGAAGTCATACAATGGAGGTGTGTGAAGTCAGAATGGAGGTGTGAAGTCACAGAATGGAGGTGTGTGAACTCAGATGGAGGTGTGTGAAGTCATAGATGGAGGTGTGTAAAGTCATGGTATGGAGATATGTGAAATCATAGAATGGAGTTTTGTGAAGTCACAGAATGGAGTTGTGTGAGTGAGAATTGAGGTGTGTGAAGTCATAGAATGTAGATGTGTGAAGTCATAGAATGGAGTATTGTGAAGTCACCGAAGGGAGGTTTGTGAAGTCATAGAATGGAGGTATGAGAAATCAAATTAGAGGGGTGTGAAGTCGGAGAATGGAGGTGTGTGAAGTCATAGAATGGAGGTGTGTGAAGTCATAGAATGGAGATGTGTGAAGTCAGAATGGAGGTGTGAAGTCATAGAATGGAGGTGAGTGAAGTCATAGAAATTAGGTGTGGGAAGTCATAGAATGGAGAAGTGTGAAGTCATAGAGTAGAGGTGAGTGAAGTCACAGATTCGAGGTCTGTGAAGTCATAGAATGGAGGTGTGTGATCTCATAGAATGGAGGTGTGTGACGTCACAATGGAAGTTTGTGAAGTCATAGAATGGAGGTGTGTGAAGTCACAGAATGGAGGTGTATGGAGTCATACAATGGAGGTGTGTGAAGTCAGAATGGAGGTGTGTGAAGTCACAGAATTGAGGTGTGTGAAGTCAGAATGGAGGGGTGAAGTCATAGAATGGAGGTGGGTGAAGTCATAGAAATTAGGTGTGTGAAGTCATAGAATGGAGGTGTGTGAACTCATAGAATGGAGGTGAGTTACGTCACAATGGAAGTTTGTGAAGTCATAGAGTGGAGGTGTGTGAAGTCACAGAATGGAGGTGTGTGAAGTCATACAATGGAGGTGTGTGAAGTCAGAATGGAGGTGTGTGAAGTCACAGAATGGAGGTGTGTGAACTCAGATGGAGGTGTGTGAAGTCATAGATGGAGGTGTGTGAAGTCATAGAATGGAGTATTGTGAAGTCACCGAAGGGAGGTTTGTGAAGTCATAGAATGGAGGTATGAGAAATCAAATTAGAGGGGTGTGAAGTCGGAGAATGGAGGTGGGTGAAGTCATAGAATGGAGGTGGGTGAAGTCATAGAATGGAGGTGTATGAAGTCATAGAATGGAGCTGTGTGAAGTCACTGAATGGACGGGTTTAAAGTCATAAAATGGAGGTGTGTGAAGTCAGAGAATTGAGCTGTTTGAAGTCATATATTGGAGGTGTGTGAAGTCAAAATGGATGTGTGAAGTCACAGAATGGAGGTGTGTGAAGGCAGAATGGAGGTGTGTTAAGTCACCGAATGGAGTTTTGTGAACTCAGTATGGAGGTGTGTGAAGTCACAGAATGGAGGTTTGTGAAGTCATAGATGGAGGTGTGTGAGGTAATAGAATGGATGTTTCTGAAGTAAGAATGAGGGTGTGTGAAGTCATAGAATGGAGGTGTGTGAAGTCATTGAATGGAGGTGTGTGAAGTCACTGAATGGAAGTGTGTGAAGTCAGAATGGAGGTGTGAAGTCATAGAATGGAGGAGTGTGAAGTCATAGAGTGGAGGTGAGTGAAGTCACAGATTCTAGGTCTGTGAAGTCATAGATTGGACGTGTGTGATGTCAGAATGGAGGTGTGCGAAGTCATAGAATAGAGGTTTGTGAAGTCAGAAAGGAGGTGTGTGAAGTCATAGAATGGAGGTGTGTGAACTCATAGAATGGAGGTGTGTGACGTCACAATGGAAGTGTGTGAAGTTACAGAATGGAGGTGTGTGAATTCATAAAATGGAGGTGTGTGAAGTCAGAATGGAATTTTGTGAAGTCACAGAATTGAGCTGTGTGAATTCAGAATGGAGGTGTGTGAAGTCAGAATGGATGTGTGTGAACTCATAGAATGGAGGTGTGTGTAGTCACAATGGAGGTGTGTGAAGTAATAGAATGGAGGTGTGTGAAGTCACAGAATGGAGGTGTGTGAAGTCATAGAATGGAGGTGTGTGAAGTCATAGAATGGGTGTTTGTGAAGTAAGAATGAAGGTGTGTGAAGTCATAGAATGGAGGTGTGTGAAGTCACAGAATGGAGGTGTGGGAAGTCACAGGTTGCAGGAGTGTGAAGTCACAGAATGGAGGTGTGTGAACCCAGAATGGAGGTGTGTAAAGTCACAAAATGGAGGTGTGTGAAGTCATAGAATGGAAGTGTGTGAAGTCATAGAATGGAGGTGTGTGAAATCACAGAATGGACGGTATGAAGTCATAGAATGGAGGTGTGTGAAGTCACAGAATTGAGGAGTTTGAAGACATATATTGGAGGTGTGTGAAATCAAAATGGATGTGTGAAGTCATAGAATGGAGTTGTGTGAAATCATAGAATGAGGGTGTGTGAGGTCATAGATTGGAGGTGTGTGAAGTCACAGAATAGAGGTGTGTGAAGTCATAGAATGGAGGTGTGTGAAGTCATAGAATGGAAGTGTGTGAAGTCACAGATTGGAGGTGTGTGAAGTCACAGAATCGAGGTGTGAGAAGTCACAGAATGGAGGTGTGTGAACTCAGAATGGAGGTGTGTGACGTCACAGAATGGAGGTGTGTGAAGTCATAGAATAGAGGTGTGTGAGGTCACAGAATGGAGGTGTGTGAAATCATAGAATGGAGGTGTGTGAATTTACAGAATGGAGGTGTGTGAAGTCAGAATGGAGGTGTGTGAAGTCATAGAGTGGAGGTCTGTGAAGTCAGAATGGAGGTGTGAAGTCATAGAATGGAGGTGTGTGAAGTCATAGAATGGAAGTGGGAGAAGTCATAGAATGGAGGTGTGTGAATTCAGATTGGAGGTGTGTGAAGTCATAGAATGCAGGTGTGTCAACTCAGAAAGGAGGTGTGTGAAGTCATAGAACGGAGGTGAGTGAAGTCATAGAATGTAGGTGTGTGAAGTCATAGAATAGAGGTTGTCAACTCAGAAAGGAGGTGTGTGAAGTCAAAGAATGGAGGTGAGTGAAGTCATAGAATGGAGGTGTGTGAACTCATAGAATGGAGGTGTGTGACGTCACAATGGTAGTTTGTGAAGTCATAGAATGGAGGTGTGTGAAGTCACAGAATTGAGGTGTGTGAAGTCAGAATGGAGGTGTGAAGTCATAGAATGGAGGTGGGTGAAGTCATAGAAATTAGGTGTGTGAAGTCATAGAATGGAGGTGTGTGAACTCTTAGAATGGAGGTGAGTTATGTCACAATGGAAGTTTGTGAAGTCATAGAATGGAGGTGTGTGAGGTCACAGAATGGAGGTGTGTGAAGTCATACAATGGAGGTGTGTGAAGTCAGAATGGAGGTGTGAAGTCACAGAATGGAGGTGTGTGAACTCAGATGGAGGTGTGTGAAGTCATAGATGGAGGTGTGTAAAGTCATGGTATGGAGATATGTGAAATCATAGAATGGAGTTTTGTGAAGTCACAGAATGGAGTTGTGTGAGTGAGAATTGAGGTGTGTGAAGTCATAGAATGTAGATGTGTGAAGTCATAGAATGGAGTATTGTGAAGTCACCGAAGGGAGGTTTGTGAAGTCATAGAATGGAGGTATGAGAAATCAAATTAGAGGGGTGTGAAGTCGGAGAATGGAGGTGTGTGAAGTCATAGAATGGAGGTGTGTGAAGTCATAGAATGGAGGTGTGTGAAGTCAGAATGGAGGTGTGAAGTCATAGAATGGAGGTGAGTGAAGTCATAGAAATTAGGTGTGGGAAGTCATACAATGGAGAAGTGTGAAGTCATAGAGTAGAGGTGAGTGAAGTCACAGATTCGAGGTCTGTGAAGTCATAGAATGGAGGTGTGTGATCCCTAGAATGGAGGTGTGTGACGTCACAATGGAAGTTTGTGAAGTCATAGAATGGAGGTGTGTGAAGTCACAGAATGGAGGTGTATGGAGTCATACAATGGAGGTGTGTGAAGTCAGAATGGAGGTGTGTGAAGTCACAGAATTGAGGTGTGTGAAGTCAGAATGGAGGGGTGAAGTCATAGAATGGAGGTGGGTGAAGTCATAGAATGGAGGTGAGTTACGTCACAATGGAAGTTTGTGAAGTCATAGAGTGGAGGTGTGTGAAGTCACAGAATGGAGGTGTGTGAAGTCATACAATGGAGGTGTGTGAAGTCAGAATGGAGGTGTGTGAAGTCACAGAATGGAGGTGTGTGAACTCAGATGGAGGTGTGTGAAGTCATAGATGGAGGTGTGTGAAGTCATAGAATGGAGTATTGTGAAGTCACCGAAGGGAGGTTTGTGAAGTCATAGAATGGAGGTATGAGAAATCAAATTAGAGGGGTGTGAAGTCGGAGAATGGAGGTGGGTGAAGTCATAGAATGGAGGTGGGTGAAGTCATAGAATGGAGGTGTATGAAGTCATAGAATGGAGCTGTGTGAAGTCACTGAATGGACGGGTTTAAAGTCATAAAATGGAGGTGTGTGAAGTCAGAGAATTGAGCTGTTTGAAGTCATATATTGGAGGTGTGTGAAGTCAAAATGGATGTGTGAAGTCACAGAATGGAGGTGTGTGAAGGCAGAATGGAGGTGTGTTAAGTCACCGAATGGAGTTTTGTGAACTCAGTATGGAGGTGTGTGAAGTCACAGAATGGAGGTTTGTGAAGTCATAGATGGAGGTGTGTGAGGTAATAGAATGGATGTTTCTGAAGTAAGAATGAGGGTGTGTGAAGTCATAGAATGGAGGTGTGTGAAGTCATTGAATGGAGGTGTGTGAAGTCACTGAATGGAAGTGTGTGAAGTCAGAATGGAGGTGTGAAGTCATAGAATGGAGGAGTGTGAAGTCATAGA
The DNA here is from genome assembly GCA_024803745.1 of Megascapheus bottae. NCBI lineage: Eukaryota > Metazoa > Chordata > Mammalia > Rodentia > Geomyidae > Megascapheus > Megascapheus bottae. The sequence continues at coordinate 127,739 of JANJXV010001035.1, read as the reverse complement.
GTGGAGGTGAGTGAAGTCACAGATTCTAGGTCTGTGAAGTCATAGATTGGACGTGTGTGATGTCAGAATGGAGGTGTGCGAAGTCATAGAATAGAGGTTTGTGAAGTCAGAAAGGAGGTGTGTGAAGTCATAGAATGGAGGTGTGTGAACTCATAGAATGGAGGTGTGTGACGTCACAATGGAAGTGTGTGAAGTTACAGAATGGAGGTGTGTGAATTCATAAAATGGAGGTGTGTGAAGTCAGAATGGAATTTTGTGAAGTCACAGAATTGAGCTGTGTGAATTCAGAATGGAGGTGTGTGAAGTCAGAATGGATGTGTGTGAACTCATAGAATGGAGGTGTGTGTAGTCACAATGGAGGTGTGTGAAGTAATAGAATGGAGGTGTGTGAAGTCACAGAATGGAGGTGTGTGAAGTCATAGAATGGAGGTGTGTGAAGTCATAGAATGGGTGTTTGTGAAGTAAGAATGAAGGTGTGTGAAGTCATAGAATGGAGGTGTGTGAAGTCACAGAATGGAGGTGTGGGAAGTCACAGGTTGCAGGAGTGTGAAGTCACAGAATGGAGGTGTGTGAACCCAGAATGGAGGTGTGTAAAGTCACAAAATGGAGGTGTGTGAAGTCATAGAATGGAAGTGTGTGAAGTCATAGAATGGAGGTGTGTGAAATCACAGAATGGACGGTATGAAGTCATAGAATGGAGGTGTGTGAAGTCACAGAATTGAGGAGTTTGAAGACATATATTGGAGGTGTGTGAAATCAAAATGGATGTGTGAAGTCATAGAATGGAGTTGTGTGAAATCATAGAATGAGGGTGTGTGAGGTCATAGATTGGAGGTGTGTGAAGTCACAGAATAGAGGTGTGTGAAGTCATAGAATGGAGGTGTGTGAAGTCATAGAATGGAAGTGTGTGAAGTCACAGATTGGAGGTGTGTGAAGTCACAGAATCGAGGTGTGAGAAGTCACAGAATGGAGGTGTGTGAACTCAGAATGGAGGTGTGTGACGTCACAGAATGGAGGTGTGTGAAGTCATAGAATAGAGGTGTGTGAGGTCACAGAATGGAGGTGTGTGAAATCATAGAATGGAGGTGTGTGAATTTACAGAATGGAGGTGTGTGAAGTCAGAATGGAGGTGTGTGAAGTCATAGAGTGGAGGTCTGTGAAGTCAGAATGGAGGTGTGAAGTCATAGAATGGAGGTGTGTGAAGTCATAGAATGGAAGTGGGAGAAGTCATAGAATGGAGGTGTGTGAATTCAGATTGGAGGTGTGTGAAGTCATAGAATGCAGGTGTGTCAACTCAGAAAGGAGGTGTGTGAAGTCATAGAATGGAGGTGGGTGAAGTCATAGAATGTAGGTGTGTGAAGTCATAGAGTGGAGGTCTGTGAAGTCAGAATGGAGGTGTGAAGTCATAGAATGGAGGTGTGTGAAGTCATAGAATGGAAGTGGGAGAAGTCATAGAATGGAGGTGTGTGAATTCAGATTGGAGGTGTGTGAAGTCATAGAATGCAGGTGTGTCAACTCAGAAAGGAGGTGTGTGAAGTCATAGAACGGAGGTGAGTGAAGTCATAGAATGTAGGTGTGTGAAGTCATAGAATAGAGGTTGTCAACTCAGAAAGGAGGTGTGTGAAGTCAAAGAATGGAGGTGAGTGAAGTCATAGAATGGAGGTGTGTGAACTCATAGAATGGAGGTGTGTGACGTCACAATGGTAGTTTGTGAAGTCATAGAATGGAGGTGTGTGAAGTCACAGAATTGAGGTGTGTGAAGTCAGAATGGAGGTGTGAAGTCATAGAATGGAGGTGGGTGAAGTCATAGAAATTAGGTGTGTGAAGTCATAGAATGGAGGTGTGTGAACTCTTAGAATGGAGGTGAGTTATGTCACAATGGAAGTTTGTGAAGTCATAGAATGGAGGTGTGTGAGGTCACAGAATGGAGGTGTGTGAAGTCATACAATGGAGGTGTGTGAAGTCAGAATGGAGGTGTGAAGTCACAGAATGGAGGTGTGTGAACTCAGATGGAGGTGTGTGAAGTCATAGATGGAGGTGTGTAAAGTCATGGTATGGAGATATGTGAAATCATAGAATGGAGTTTTGTGAAGTCACAGAATGGAGTTGTGTGAGTGAGAATTGAGGTGTGTGAAGTCATAGAATGTAGATGTGTGAAGTCATAGAATGGAGTATTGTGAAGTCACCGAAGGGAGGTTTGTGAAGTCATAGAATGGAGGTATGAGAAATCAAATTAGAGGGGTGTGAAGTCGGAGAATGGAGGTGTGTGAAGTCATAGAATGGAGGTGTGTGAAGTCATAGAATGGAGGTGTGTGAAGTCAGAATGGAGGTGTGAAGTCATAGAATGGAGGTGAGTGAAGTCATAGAAATTAGGTGTGGGAAGTCATACAATGGAGAAGTGTGAAGTCATAGAGTAGAGGTGAGTGAAGTCACAGATTCGAGGTCTGTGAAGTCATAGAATGGAGGTGTGTGATCCCTAGAATGGAGGTGTGTGACGTCACAATGGAAGTTTGTGAAGTCATAGAATGGAGGTGTGTGAAGTCACAGAATGGAGGTGTATGGAGTCATACAATGGAGGTGTGTGAAGTCAGAATGGAGGTGTGTGAAGTCACAGAATTGAGGTGTGTGAAGTCAGAATGGAGGGGTGAAGTCATAGAATGGAGGTGGGTGAAGTCATAGAATGGAGGTGAGTTACGTCACAATGGAAGTTTGTGAAGTCATAGAGTGGAGGTGTGTGAAGTCACAGAATGGAGGTGTGTGAAGTCATACAATGGAGGTGTGTGAAGTCAGAATGGAGGTGTGTGAAGTCACAGAATGGAGGTGTGTGAACTCAGATGGAGGTGTGTGAAGTCATAGATGGAGGTGTGTGAAGTCATAGAATGGAGTATTGTGAAGTCACCGAAGGGAGGTTTGTGAAGTCATAGAATGGAGGTATGAGAAATCAAATTAGAGGGGTGTGAAGTCGGAGAATGGAGGTGGGTGAAGTCATAGAATGGAGGTGGGTGAAGTCATAGAATGGAGGTGTATGAAGTCATAGAATGGAGCTGTGTGAAGTCACTGAATGGACGGGTTTAAAGTCATAAAATGGAGGTGTGTGAAGTCAGAGAATTGAGCTGTTTGAAGTCATATATTGGAGGTGTGTGAAGTCAAAATGGATGTGTGAAGTCACAGAATGGAGGTGTGTGAAGGCAGAATGGAGGTGTGTTAAGTCACCGAATGGAGTTTTGTGAACTCAGTATGGAGGTGTGTGAAGTCACAGAATGGAGGTTTGTGAAGTCATAGATGGAGGTGTGTGAGGTAATAGAATGGATGTTTCTGAAGTAAGAATGAGGGTGTGTGAAGTCATAGAATGGAGGTGTGTGAAGTCATTGAATGGAGGTGTGTGAAGTCACTGAATGGAAGTGTGTGAAGTCAGAATGGAGGTGTGAAGTCATAGAATGGAGGAGTGTGAAGTCATAGAGTGGAGGTGAGTGAAGTCACAGATTCTAGGTCTGTGAAGTCATAGATTGGACGTGTGTGATGTCAGAATGGAGGTGTGCGAAGTCATAGAATAGAGGTTTGTGAAGTCAGAAAGGAGGTGTGTGAAGTCATAGAATGGAGGTGTGTGAACTCATAGAATGGAGGTGTGTGACGTCACAATGGAAGTGTGTGAAGTTACAGAATGGAGGTGTGTGAATTCATAAAATGGAGGTGTGTGAAGTCAGAATGGAATTTTGTGAAGTCACAGAATTGAGCTGTGTGAATTCAGAATGGAGGTGTGTGAAGTCAGAATGGATGTGTGTGAACTCATAGAATGGAGGTGTGTGTAGTCACAATGGAGGTGTGTGAAGTAATAGAATGGAGGTGTGTGAAGTCACAGAATGGAGGTGTGTGAAGTCATAGAATGGAGGTGTGTGAAGTCATAGAATGGGTGTTTGTGAAGTAAGAATGAAGGTGTGTGAAGTCATAGAATGGAGGTGTGTGAAGTCACAGAATGGAGGTGTGGGAAGTCACAGGTTGCAGGAGTGTGAAGTCACAGAATGGAGGTGTGTGAACCCAGAATGGAGGTGTGTAAAGTCACAAAATGGAGGTGTGTGAAGTCATAGAATGGAAGTGTGTGAAGTCATAGAATGGAGGTGTGTGAAATCACAGAATGGACGGTATGAAGTCATAGAATGGAGGTGTGTGAAGTCACAGAATTGAGGAGTTTGAAGACATATATTGGAGGTGTGTGAAATCAAAATGGATGTGTGAAGTCATAGAATGGAGTTGTGTGAAATCATAGAATGAGGGTGTGTGAGGTCATAGATTGGAGGTGTGTGAAGTCACAGAATAGAGGTGTGTGAAGTCATAGAATGGAGGTGTGTGAAGTCATAGAATGGAAGTGTGTGAAGTCACAGATTGGAGGTGTGTGAAGTCACAGAATCGAGGTGTGAGAAGTCACAGAATGGAGGTGTGTGAACTCAGAATGGAGGTGTGTGACGTCACAGAATGGAGGTGTGTGAAGTCATAGAATAGAGGTGTGTGAGGTCACAGAATGGAGGTGTGTGAAATCATAGAATGGAGGTGTGTGAATTTACAGAATGGAGGTGTGTGAAGTCAGAATGGAGGTGTGTGAAGTCATAGAGTGGAGGTCTGTGAAGTCAGAATGGAGGTGTGAAGTCATAGAATGGAGGTGTGTGAAGTCATAGAATGGAAGTGGGAGAAGTCATAGAATGGAGGTGTGTGAATTCAGATTGGAGGTGTGTGAAGTCATAGAATGCAGGTGTGTCAACTCAGAAAGGAGGTGTGTGAAGTCATAGAATGGAGGTGGGTGAAGTCATAGAATGGAGGTGTGTGAATTCAGATTGGAGGTGTGTGAAGTCATAGAATGGAGGTGTGTCAACTCAGAAAGGAGGTGTGTGAAGTCATAGAACGGAGGTGAGTGAAGTCATAGAATGTAGGTGTGTGAAGTCATAGAATAGAGGTTGTCAACTCAGAAAGGAGGTGTGTGAAGTCAAAGAATGGAGGTGAGTGAAGTCATAGAATGGAGGTGTGTGAACTCATAGAATGGAGGTGTGTGACGTCACAATGGTAGTTTGTGAAGTCATAGAATGGAGGTGTGTGAAGTCACAGAATTGAGGTGTGTGAAGTCAGAATGGAGGTGTGAAGTCATAGAATGGAGGTGGGTGAAGTCATAGAAATTAGGTGTGTGAAGTCATAGAATGGAGGTGTGTGAACTCTTAGAATGGAGGTGAGTTATGTCACAATGGAAGTTTGTGAAGTCATAGAATGGAGGTGTGTGAGGTCACAGAATGGAGGTGTGTGAAGTCATACAATGGAGGTGTGTGAAGTCAGAATGGAGGTGTGAAGTCACAGAATGGAGGTGTGTGAACTCAGATGGAGGTGTGTGAAGTCATAGATGGAGGTGTGTAAAGTCATGGTATGGAGATATGTGAAATCATAGAATGGAGTTTTGTGAAGTCACAGAATGGAGTTGTGTGAGTGAGAATTGAGGTGTGTGAAGTCATAGAATGTAGATGTGTGAAGTCATAGAATGGAGTATTGTGAAGTCACCGAAGGGAGGTTTGTGAAGTCATAGAATGGAGGTATGAGAAATCAAATTAGAGGGGTGTGAAGTCGGAGAATGGAGGTGTGTGAAGTCATAGAATGGAGGTGTGTGAAGTCATAGAATGGAGGTGTGTGAAGTCAGAATGGAGGTGTGAAGTCATAGAATGGAGGTGAGTGAAGTCATAGAAATTAGGTGTGGGAAGTCATACAATGGAGAAGTGTGAAGTCATAGAGTAGAGGTGAGTGAAGTCACAGATTCGAGGTCTGTGAAGTCATAGAATGGAGGTGTGTGATCCCTAGAATGGAGGTGTGTGACGTCACAATGGAAGTTTGTGAAGTCATAGAATGGAGGTGTGTGAAGTCACAGAATGGAGGTGTATGGAGTCATACAATGGAGGTGTGTGAAGTCAGAATGGAGGTGTGTGAAGTCACAGAATTGAGGTGTGTGAAGTCAGAATGGAGGGGTGAAGTCATAGAATGGAGGTGGGTGAAGTCATAGAAATTAGGTGTGTGAAGTCATAGAATGGAGGTGTGTGAACTCATAGAATGGAGGTGAGTTACGTCACAATGGAAGTTTGTGAAGTCATAGAGTGGAGGTGTGTGAAGTCACCGAATGGAGGTGTGTGAAGTCATGCAATGGAGGTGTGTGAAGTCAGAATGGAGGTGTGTGAAGTCACAGAATGGAGGTGTGTGAACTCAGATGGAGGTGTGTGAAGTCATAGATGGAGGTGTGTAAAGTCATGGTATGGAGATATGTGAAATCATAGAATGGAGTTTTGTGAAGTCACAGAATGGAGTTGTGTGAGTGAGAATTGAGGTGTGTGAAGTCATAGAATGTAGATGTGTGAAGTCATAGAATGGAGTATTGTGAAGTCACCGAAGGGAGGTTTGTGAAGTCATAGAATGGAGGTATGAGAAATCAAATTAGAGGGGTGTGAAGTCGGAGAATGGAGGTGGGTGAAGTCATAGAATGGAGGTGGGTGAAGTCATAGAATGGAGGTGTATGAAGTCATAGAATGGAGGTGTGTGAAGTCACTGAATGGACGGGTTTAAAGTCATAAAATGGAGGTGTGTGAAGTCAGAGAATTGAGCTGTTTGAAGTCATATATTGGAGGTGTGTGAAGTCAAAATGGATGTGTGAAGTCACAGAATGGAGGTGTGTGAAGGCAGAATGGAGGTGTGTTAAGTCACCGAATGGAGTTTTGTGAACTCAGTATGGAGGTGTGTGAAGTCACAGAATGGAGGTTTGTGAAGTCATAGATGTAGGTGTGTGAGGTCATAGAATGGATGTTTCTGAAGTAAGAATGAAGGTGTGTGAAGTCATAGAATGGAGGTGTGTGAAGTCATTGAATGGAGGTGTGTGAAGTCACTGAATGGAAGTGTGTGAAGTCAGAATGGAGGTGTGAAGTCATAGAATGGAGGAGTGTGAAGTCATAGAGTGGAGGTGAGTGAAGTCACAGATTCTAGGTCTGTGAAGTCATAGATTGGACGTGTGTGATGTCAGAATGGAGGTGTGCGAAGTCATAGAATAGAGGTTTGTGAAGTCAGAAAGGAGGTGTGTGAAGTCATAGAATGGAGGTGTGTGAACTCATAGAATGGAGGTGTGTGACGTCACAATGGAAGTGTGTGAAGTTACAGAATGGAGGTGTGTGAATTCATACAATGGAGGTGTGTGAAGTCAGAATGGAATTTTGTGAAGTCACAGAATTGAGCTGTGTGAATTCAGAATGGAGGTGTGTGAAGTCAGAATGGATGTGTGTGAACTCATAGAATGGAGGTGTGTGTAGTCACAATGGAGGTGTGTGAAGTAATAGAATGGAGGTGTGTGAAGTCACAGAATGGAGGTGTGTGAAGTCATAGAATGGAGGTGTGTGAAGTCATAGAATGGGTGTTTGTGAAGTAAGAATGAAGGTGTGTGAAGTCATAGAATGGAGGTGTGTGAAGTCACAGAATGGAGGTGTGGGAAGTCACAGGTTGCAGGAGTGTGAAGTCACAGAATGGAGGTGTGTGAACCCAGAATGGAGGTGTGTAAAGTCACAAAATGGAGGTGTGTGAAGTCATAGAATGGAAGTGTGTGAAGTCATAGAATGGAGGTGTGTGAAATCACAGAATGGACGGTATGAAGTCATAGAATGGAGGTGTGTGAAGTCACAGAATTGAGGAGTTTGAAGACATATATTGGAGGTGTGTGAAATCAAAATGGATGTGTGAAGTCATAGAATGGAGGTGTGTGAAATCATAGAATGAGGGTGTGTGAGGTCATAGATTGGAGGTGTGTGAAGTCACAGAATGGAGGTGTGTGAAGTCATAGAATGGAGGTGTGTGAAGTCATAGAATGGAAGTGTGTGAAGTCACAGATTGGAGGTGTGTGAAGTCACAGAATCGAGGTGTGAGAAGTCACAGAATGGAGGTGTGTGAACTCAGAATGGAGGTGTGTGACGTCACAGAATGGAGGTGTGTGAAGTCATAGAATGGAAGTGGGAGAAGTCATAGAATGGAGGTGTGTGAATTCAGATTGGAGGTTTGTGAAGTCATAGAATGGAGGTATGAGAAATCAAATTAGAGGGGTGTGAAGTCGTAGAATGGAGGTGTGTGAAGTCATAGAATGGAAGTGGGAGAAGTCATAGAATGGAGGTGTGTGAATTCAGATTGGAGGTTTGTGAAGTCATAGAATGGAGGTATGAGATATCAAATTAGAGGGGTGTGAAGTCGTAGATGGAGGTGTGTGAAGTCATAGAACGGAGGTGGGTGAAGTCATAGAATGGAGGTGTGTGAATTCAGATTGGAGGTGTGTGAAGTCATAGAATGGAGGTGTGTCAACTCAGAAAGAATGTGTGTGAAGTCATAGAATGGAGGTGAGTGAAGTCATAGAATGGAGGTGTATGAAATCATAGAATGGAGGTGTGTGAAATAATAGAATGGAGGTGTGTGAAGTCACAGAATTTAGGTGTGTGAAGTCAGAATGGAGGTGTGTGAGGTCAGAATGGAGGTGTGGGAAGTCATAGAATGGAGGTCTGTGAAGTCACAGAATGGAGGTGTGTGAAGTCACAGAATGGAGGTGTGTGAAATCATAGAATGGAGGTGTGTGAAGTCACAGAATGGAGGTGTGTGAAGTCAGAATGGAGGTGTGTGAAGTCATAGAATGGAGGTGTGTGAAGTCAGAATGGAGGTGTGAAGTCATAGAATGGAGGTGAGTGAAGTCATAGAAATTAGGTGTGGGAAGTCATAGAATGGAGAAGTGTGAAGTCATAGAGTAGAGGTGAGTGAAGTCACAGATTCGAGGTCTGTGAAGTCATAGAATGGAGGTGTGTGATCCCTAGAATGGAGGTGTGTGACGTCACAATGGAAGTTTGTGAAGTCATAGAATGGAGGTGTGTGAAGTCACAGAATGGAGGTGTATGGAGTCATACAATGGAGGTGTGTGAAGTCAGAATGGAGGTGTGTGAAGTCACAGAATTGAGGTGTGTGAAGTCAGAATGGAGGGGTGAAGTCATAGAATGGAGGTGGGTGAAGTCATAGAAATTAGGTGTGTGAAGTCATAGAATGGAGGTGTGTGAACTCATAGAATGGAGGTGAGTTACGTCACAATGGAAGTTTGTGAAGTCATAGAGTGGAGGTGTGTGAAGTCACCGAATGGAGGTGTGTGAAGTCATGCAATGGAGGTGTGTGAAGTCAGAATGGAGGTGTGTGAAGTCACAGAATGGAGGTGTGTGAACTCAGATGGAGGTGTGTGAAGTCATAGATGGAGGTGTGTAAAGTCATGGTATGGAGATATGTGAAATCATAGAATGGAGTTTTGTGAAGTCACAGAATGGAGTTGTGTGAGTGAGAATTGAGGTGTGTGAAGTCATAGAATGTAGATGTGTGAAGTCATAGAATGGAGTATTGTGAAGTCACCGAAGGGAGGTTTGTGAAGTCATAGAATGGAGGTATGAGAAATCAAATTAGAGGGGTGTGAAGTCGGAGAATGGAGGTGGGTGAAGTCATAGAATGGAGGTGGGTGAAGTCATAGAATGGAGGTGTATGAAGTCATAGAATGGAGGTGTGTGAAGTCACTGAATGGACGGGTTTAAAGTCATAAAATGGAGGTGTGTGAAGTCAGAGAATTGAGCTGTTTGAAGTCATATATTGGAGGTGTGTGAAGTCAAAATGGATGTGTGAAGTCACAGAATGGAGGTGTGTGAAGGCAGAATGGAGGTGTGTTAAGTCACCGAATGGAGTTTTGTGAACTCAGTATGGAGGTGTGTGAAGTCACAGAATGGAGGTTTGTGAAGTCATAGATGTAGGTGTGTGAGGTCATAGAATGGATGTTTCTGAAGTAAGAATGAAGGTGTGTGAAGTCATAGAATGGAGGTGTGTGAAGTCATTGAATGGAGGTGTGTGAAGTCACTGAATGGAAGTGTGTGAAGTCAGAATGGAGGTGTGAAGTCATAGAATGGAGGAGTGTGAAGTCATAGAGTGGAGGTGAGTGAAGTCACAGATTCTAGGTCTGTGAAGTCATAGATTGGACGTGTGTGATGTCAGAATGGAGGTGTGCGAAGTCATAGAATAGAGGTTTGTGAAGTCAGAAAGGAGGTGTGTGAAGTCATAGAATGGAGGTGTGTGAACTCATAGAATGGAGGTGTGTGACGTCACAATGGAAGTGTGTGAAGTTACAGAATGGAGGTGTGTGAATTCATACAATGGAGGTGTGTGAAGTCAGAATGGAATTTTGTGAAGTCACAGAATTGAGCTGTGTGAATTCAGAATGGAGGTGTGTGAAGTCAGAATGGATGTGTGTGAACTCATAGAATGGAGGTGTGTGTAGTCACAATGGAGGTGTGTGAAGTAATAGAATGGAGGTGTGTGAAGTCACAGAATGGAGGTGTGTGAAGTCATAGAATGGAGGTGTGTGAAGTCATAGAATGGGTGTTTGTGAAGTAAGAATGAAGGTGTGTGAAGTCATAGAATGGAGGTGTGTGAAGTCACAGAATGGAGGTGTGGGAAGTCACAGGTTGCAGGAGTGTGAAGTCACAGAATGGAGGTGTGTGAACCCAGAATGGAGGTGTGTAAAGTCACAAAATGGAGGTGTGTGAAGTCATAGAATGGAAGTGTGTGAAGTCATAGAATGGAGGTGTGTGAAATCACAGAATGGACGGTATGAAGTCATAGAATGGAGGTGTGTGAAGTCACAGAATTGAGGAGTTTGAAGACATATATTGGAGGTGTGTGAAATCAAAATGGATGTGTGAAGTCATAGAATGGAGGTGTGTGAAATCATAGAATGAGGGTGTGTGAGGTCATAGATTGGAGGTGTGTGAAGTCACAGAATGGAGGTGTGTGAAGTCATAGAATGGAGGTGTGTGAAGTCATAGAATGGAAGTGTGTGAAGTCACAGATTGGAGGTGTGTGAAGTCACAGAATCGAGGTGTGAGAAGTCACAGAATGGAGGTGTGTGAACTCAGAATGGAGGTGTGTGACGTCACAGAATGGAGGTGTGTGAAGTCATAGAATGGAAGTGGGAGAAGTCATAGAATGGAGGTGTGTGAATTCAGATTGGAGGTTTGTGAAGTCATAGAATGGAGGTATGAGAAATCAAATTAGAGGGGTGTGAAGTCGTAGAATGGAGGTGTGTGAAGTCATAGAATGGAAGTGGGAGAAGTCATAGAATGGAGGTGTGTGAATTCAGATTGGAGGTTTGTGAAGTCATAGAATGGAGGTATGAGATATCAAATTAGAGGGGTGTGAAGTCGTAGATGGAGGTGTGTGAAGTCATAGAACGGAGGTGGGTGAAGTCATAGAATGGAGGTGTGTGAATTCAGATTGGAGGTGTGTGAAGTCATAGAATGGAGGTGTGTCAACTCAGAAAGAATGTGTGTGAAGTCATAGAATGGAGGTGAGTGAAGTCATAGAATGGAGGTGTATGAAATCATAGAATGGAGGTGTGTGAAATAATAGAATGGAGGTGTGTGAAGTCACAGAATTTAGGTTTGTGAAGTCAGAATGGAGGTGTGTGAGGTCAGAATGGAGGTGTGGGAAGTCATAGAATGGAGGTCTGTGAAGTCACAGAATGGAGGTGTGTGAAGTCACAGAATGGAGGTGTGTGAAATCATAGAATGGAGGTGTGTGAAGTCACAGAATGGAGGTGTGTGAAGTCAGAATGGAGGTGTGTGAAGTCATAGAATGGAGGTGTGTGAAGTCAGAATGGAGGTGTGAAGTCATAGAATGGAGGTGGGTGAAGTCATAGAAATTAGGTGTGAGAAGTCATAGAATGGAGAAGTGTGAAGTCATAGAGTAGAGGTGAGTGAAGTCACAGATTCGAGGTCTGTGAAGTCATAGAATGGAGGTGTGTGAAGTCAGAATGTAGGTGTTCGAAGTCATAGAATAGAGGTGTGTGAAGTCAGAATGGAGGTGTGTGAAGTCATAGAATGGAGGTGTGTGAACTCATAGAATGGAGGTGTGTGACGTCCCAATGGAAGTTTGTGAAGTCATAGAATGGAGGGTTGTGAAGTCACAGAATGGAGTTGTGATAAGTCATACAATGGAGGGGTGTGAAGTCAGAATGGAGGTGTGTGAAGTCACAGAATGGAGGTGTGTGAACTCAGAATGGAGGTGTGTGCATTCATAGATGGAGGTGTGTGAAGTCATAGTATGGAGATATGTGAAATCATACAATGGAGTTTTGTGAAGTCACAGAATGGAGTTCTGTGAGTAGAATTGAGGTGTGTGAAGTCATAGAATGTAGATGTGTGAAGTCATAGAATGGAGTATTGTGAAGTCACCGAAGGGAGGTTTGTGAAGTCATAGAAAGGAGGTATGAGAAATCAAATTAGAGGGGTGTGAAGTCGGAGAATGGAGGTGTGTGAAGTCATAGAAAGGAGGTGGGTGAAGTCATAGAATGGAGGTGTGTGAATTCAGATTGGAGGTGTGTGAAGTCATAGAATGGAGGTGTGTCAACTCAGAAAGGAGGTGTGTGAAGTCATAGAATGGAGGTGAGTGAAGTCATAGAATGGAGGTGTGTGAAATCATAGAATGGAGGTGTGTGAAGTCACAGAATTTAGGTGTGTGAAGTCAAAATGGAGGTGTGTGAGGTCAGAATGGAGGTGTGTGAAATCATAGATTGGAGGTGGGTGAAGTCACAATGCAGATGTGTGAACTCATAGAATGGAGGTGTGTGAAGTCACAGTGTAGGTGTGTGAAGTCATAGAATGGAGGTGTGTGAAGTCATAGAATGGAGGTGTGTGAAGTCACAGAATGGAGGTGTGTGAAGTCATAGAATGGAGGTGTGTGAAGTCACAGAATGGAGGTGTGTGAAATCATAGAATGGAGGTGTGTGAAGTCACAGAATGGAGGTGTGTGAAGTCAGAATGGTGGTGTGAAGTCATAGAATGGAGGTGGGTGAAGTCATAGAAATTAGGTGTGGTAAGTCATAGAATGGAGAAGTGTGAAGTCATAGAGTGGAGGTGAGTGAAGTCACAGATTCGAGGTCTGTGAAGTCATAGAATGGAGGTGTGTGAAGTCAGAATGTAGGTGTACGAAGTCGTAGAATAGAGGTGTGTGAAGTCAGATTGGAGATGTGTGAAGTCATAGAATGGAATTGTGTGCACTCATAGAATGGAGGTGTGTGATGTCACAATGGAAGTTTGTGAAGTCATAGAATGGAGGTGTGTGAAGTCACAGAAGGGAGGTGTGTAAAGTCATACAATGGAGCTGTGTGAAGTCAGAATGGAGGTGTGTGAAGTCAAAGAATGGAGGTGTGTGAACTCAGAATGGCGGTGTGTGTAGTAATAGATGGAGGTGTGTGAAGTCATAGTATGGAGATATGCGAAATCATAGAATGGAGTTTTGTGAAGTCACAGAATGGAGTTGTGTGAGTCAGAATTGAGGTGTGTGAAGTCATAGAATGTAGATGTGTGAAGTCATAGAATGAAGTATTGTGAAGTCACCGAAGGAGGTTTGTGAAGTCATAGAATGGAGGTATGAGAAATCAAATTAGAGGGGTGTGAAGTCGGAGAATGGAGGTGTGTGAAGTCATAGAATGGAGGTGGGTGAAGACATTGAATGGAGGTGTGTGAATTCAGATTGGAGGTGTGTGAAGTCATAGAATGGAGGTGTGTCAACTCAGAAAGGAGGTGTGTGAAGTCATAGAATGGAGGTGAGTGAAGTCATAGAATGGAGGTGTGTGAACTCATAGAATGGAGGTGTGTGACGTCACAATGGTAGTTTGTGAAGTCATAGAATGGAGGTGTGTGAAGTCACAGGATTGAGGTGTGTGAAGTCAGAATGGAGGTGTGAAGTCATAGAATGGAGGTGGGTGAAGTCATAGAAATTAGGTGTGTGAAGTCATAGAATGGAGGTGTGTCAACTCATAGAATGGAGGTGTGTGACGTCACAATGGAAGTTTGTGGAGTCATAGAATGGATGTGTGTGAAGTCACAGAATGGAGGTGTGTGAAGTCATACAATGGAGGTATGTGAAGTCAGAATGGAGCTGTGTGAAGTCACAGAATAGAGGTGTGTGAACTCAGAATGGAGGTGTGTGAAGTCATAGATGGAGGTGTGTAAATTCATAGTATGGAGATATGTGAAATCATAGAATGGAGTTTTGTGAAGTCACAGAATGGAGTTGTGTGAGTCAGAATTGAGGTGTGTGAAGTCATAGAATGTAGATGTGTGAAGTCATAGAATGGAGTATTGTGAAGTCACCGAAGGGAGGTTTGTGAAGTCATAGAATGGAGGTATGAGAAATCAAATTAGAGGGATGTGAAGTCGGAGAATGGAGGTGTGTGAAGTCATAGAATGGAGGTGGGTGAAGTCATAGAATGGAGGTGTATGAAGTCATAGAATGGAGGTGTGTGAAGTCACTGAATGTACAGGTTTAAAGTCATAAAATGGAGGTGTGTGAATTCAGAGAATTGAGCTGTTTGAAGTCATATATTGGAGGTGTGTGAAGTCAAAATGGATGTGTGAAGTCATAGAATGTAGGTGTGTGAAGTCATAGAATGGAGGTGTGTGAAGTCACAGAATGGAGGTGTGTGAACTCAGAATGGAGGTGTGTTAAGTCACCGAATGGAGTTTTGTGAACTCAGTATGGAGGTGTGTGAAGTCACAGAATGGAGGTTTGTGAAGTCATAGATGGAGGTGTGTGAGGTCATAGAATGGATGTTTCTGAAGTAAGAATGAACGTGTGTGAAGTCATAGAATGGAGGTGTGTGAAGTCATTGAATGGAGGTGTGTGAAGTCACTGAATGGATGTGTGTGAAGTCAGAATCGAGGTGTGAAGTCATAGAATGAACGTGGGTGAAGTCATAGAAAGGAGGTGTTGGAAGTCATAGAATGGAGGACTGTGAAGTCATAGAGTGGAGGTGAGTGAAGTCACAGATTCGAGGTCTGTGAAGTCATAGATTGGACGTGTGTGATGTCAGAATGGAGGTGTGCGAAGTCATAAAATAGAGGTTTGTGAAGTCAGAATGGAGGTATGTGAAGTCATAGAATGGAGGTGTGTGAACTCATAGAATGGAGGTGTGTGATGTAACAATGGAAGTGTGTGAAGTCACAGAATGGAGGTGTGTGAATTCATACAATGGAGGTGTGTGAAGTCAGAATGGAATTTTGTGAAGTCACAGAATTGAGCTGTGTGAATTCAGAATGGAGTTGTGTGAAGTCATAGAATGGAGGTGTGTGAGGTCTGAATGGAGGTGTGTGAACTCATAGAATGGAGGTGTGTGTAGTCACAATGGAGGTGTGTGAAGTCATAGAATGGAGGTGTGTGAAGTCACAGAATGGAGGTGTGTGAAGTCACAGAATGGAGGTGAGTGAAGTCATAGAATGGAGGTGTGTGAACACATAGAATGGAGGTCTGTGACATCACAATGGAAGTTTGTGAAGTCATAGAATGGAGGTGTGTGAAGTCACAGAATGGAGGTGTGTGAAGCCAGAATGGAGGTGTGAAGTCATAGAATGGAGGTGGGTGAAGTCATAGAAATTAGGTGTGTGAAGTCATAGAATGGAGGTGTGTGAACACATAGAATGGAGGTGTGTGACACCACAATGGAAGTTTGTGAAGTCATAGAATGGAGGTGTGTGAAGTCACAGAATGGAGGTGTGTGAACTCATAATGGAGGTGTGTGAAGTCATAGATGGAGGTGTGTGAAGTCATAATATGGAGATATGTGAAATCATAGAATGGAGTTTTGTGAAGTCACAGAATGGAGTTGTGTGAATCAGAATTGAGGTGTGTGAAGTCATAGAATGTAGATGTGTGAAGTCATAGAATGGAGTATTGTGAAGTCAACGAAGGGAGGTTTGTGAAGTCATAGAATGGAGGTATGAGAAATCAAATTAGAGGGGTGTGAAGTCGGAGAATGGAGGTGTGTGAAGTCATAGAATGGAGGCGGGTGAAGTTATAGAATGGAGGTTGTGAAATCATAGAATGGAGGTGTGTGAAGTCACAGAATTTAGGTGTGTGAAGTCGGAATGGAGGTGTGTCAGGTCAGAATGGAGGTTTGTGAAGTCATAGAATTGAGGTGGGTGAAGTCACAATGCAGGTGTGTGAACTCATAGAATGGAGGTGTGTGAAGTCACAGTGTAGGTGTTTGAAGTCATAGAATGGAGGTGTGTGACGTCACAGAATGGAGGTGTGTGAACTCAGAATGGAGGTGTGTGAAGGCACAGAATGAAGGTGTGTGAAGTCATAGAATGGAAGTGTGTGAAGTCATAGAATGGAGCTGTGTGAAGTCACAGAATGTAGATGTGTGAAGTCATAGAATGGAGTATTGTGAAGTCACCGAAGTGAGGTTTGTGAAGTCATAGAATGGAGGAATGATAAATCAAATTAGAGTGGTGTGAAGTCGGAGAATAGAGGTGTGTGAAGTCATAGAATGGAGATGGTTGAAGTCATAGAATGGAGGTGGGTGAAGTCATAGAATGGAGGTGGGTGAAGTCGTAGAATGGAGGTGTGTGAAGTCACTGAATGGACGGGTTTAAAGTCATAGAATGGAGGTGTGTGAAGTCAGAGAATTGAGCTGTTTGAAGTCATATATTGGAGGTGTGTGAAGTCAAAATGGATGTGTGAAGTCACAGAATGTAGGTGTGTGAAGTCACAGAATGGAGGTGTGTGAACTCAGTATGGACGTGTGTGAAGTCACAGAATGGAGGTGTGTGAAGTCATAGAATGGAAGTGTGTGAAGTCATAGAATGGACGTGTGTGAAGTCATAATGGAGGTGTGTTAAGTCACCGAATAGAGTTTTGTGAACTCAGTATGGAGATGTGTGAAGTCACAGAATGGAGGTTTGTGAAGTCATAGATGGAGGTGTGTGAGGTCATAGAATGGATGTTTCTGAATTAAGAATGAAGGTGTGTGAAGTCATAGAATGGAGGTGTGTGAAGTCATTGAATGGAGGTGTGTGAAGTCACAGAATGGAAGTGTGAGAAGTCAAATGGAGGTGTGAAGTCATAGAATGAAGGTGGGTGAACTCATAGAAAGGAGGTGTGGGGAGTCATAGAATGGAGTAGTGTGAAGTCATAGAGTGGAGGTGAGTGAAGTCACAGATTCGAGGTCTGTGAAGTCATAGATTGGAGGTGTGTGATGTCAGAATGGAGGTGTGCGAAGTCATAGAATAGAGGTTTGTGAAGTCAGAATGGAGGTGTGTGAAGTCATAGAATGGAGGTGTGTGAACTCATAGAATGGAGGTGTGTGACGTCACAATGGAAGTGTGTGAAGTCACAGAATGGAGGTGTGTGAATTCATACAATGGATGTGTGTGAAGTCAGAATGGAATTTTCTGAAGTCACAGAATTGAGCTGTGTGAATTCAGAATGGAGGTGTGTGAAGTTATAGAATGCAGGTGTGTGAAGTCAGAATGGAGGTGTGTGAAGTCATAGAATGGAGGTTGTGAAGTCACAGAATGGAGGTGTGTGAAGTCATAGAATGGACGTGTGTGAAGTCATAGAATGGGTGTTTGTGAAGTAAGAATGAAGGTGTGTGAAGTCATAGAATGGACGTGTGTGAAGTCACAAAATGGAGGTGTGGGAAGTCACAGATTGCAGGAGTGTGAAGTCACAGAATGGAGGTGTGTGAACCCAGAATGGAGGTGTGTAAAGTCACAGAATGGAGGTGTGTGAAGTCATTGAATGGAAGTGTGTGAAGTCATAGAATGGAGGTGTGTGAATTCACAGAATGGACGGTATTAAGGCATAGAATGGAGGTGTGTGAAGTCACAGAACTGAGGTGTTTGAAGTCATATATTGGAGGTGTGTGAAATCAACATGGATGTGTGAAGTCATAGAATGGAGGTGTGTGAAATCATAGAATGAGGGTGTGTGAAGTCATAGAATGGAGGTGTGTGAAGTCACAGAATGGAGGTGTGTGAAGTCATAGAATGGAGGTGTGTGAAGTCATAGAATGGAAGTTTGTGAAGTCACAGATTGGAGGTGTGTGAAGTCAGAGAATCGAGGTGTGAGAAGTCACACAATGGAGATGTGTGAACTCAGAATGGAGGTGTGTGAAGTCACAGAATGGAGGTGTGTGAAGTCATAGAATGGAGGTGTGTGAAGTCACAGAAGGGAGGTGTGTGCAATCATAGAATGGAGGTGTGTGAAGTCACAGAATGGAGGTGTGTGAAGTCAGAATGGAGGTATGTGAAGTCATAGAATGGAGCTGTGTGAAGTCAGAATGGAGGTGTGAAGTCATAAATGGAGGTGGGTGAAGTCATACAACTTAGGTGTGAGAAGTCATAGAATGGAGAAGTGTGAAGTCATAGAGTGGAGGTGTGTGAAGTCAGAATGTAGGTGTTCAAAGTCATAGAATAGAGGTGTGTGAAGTCAGAATGGAGGTGTGTGAAGTCATAGAATGGAAGTGTGTGAACTCATAGAATGGAGGTGTGTGACGTCACAATGGCAGTTTGTGAAGTCATAGAATGGAGGTGTGTGAAGTCACAGAATGGAGGTGTGTGAAGTCATACAATGGAGGTGTGTGAAGTCAGAATGGAGGTGTGCGAAGTCACAGAATGGAGGTGTGTGAACTCAGAATGGAGGTGTGTGAAGTCATAGATGGAGGTGTGTGAAGTCATATTATGAAGATATGTGAAATCATAGAATGGAGTTTTGTGAAGTCACAGAATGGAATTCTGTGAGTCAGAATTGAGGTGTGTGAAGTCATAGAATGTAGATGTGTGAAGTCATAGAATGGAGTATGGTGAAGTCAACGAAGGGAGGTTTGTGAAGTCATAGTATGGAGGTATGAGAATTCAAATTAGAGGAATGTGAAGTAGGAGAATAAAGGTGTGTGAAGTCATAAGATGGAGGTGGGTGAAGTCATTGAATGGAGGTGTGTGAATTCAGATTTGAGGTGTGTGAAATCATAGAATGGAGGTGTGTCAACTCAGAAAGGAGGTGTGTGAAGGCATAGAATGGAGGTGAGTGAAGTCATAGAATGGAGGTGTGTGAAATCATAGAATGGAAGTGTGTGAAGTCACAGAATTTAGGTGTGTGAAGTCAGAATGGAGGTGTGTGAGGTCAGAATGGAGGTGTGTGAAGTCATACAATGTAGGTGTGTGAAGTCACATTGCAGGTGTGTGAAGTCATAGGATGGAGGTGTGTGAAGTCATAGAATGGAGGTGTGTGAAGTCATAGAATGGAGGTGGGTGAAGTCATAGAATGGAGGTTTGTGAAGTCACAGAATGGAGGTGTGTGAAATCATAGAATGAGTTGTGTGAAGTCACAGAATGTAGGTGTGTGAAGTCAGAATGAAGGTGTGTGAAGTCATAGAATGGAGGTGTGTGGAGTCAGAAAGGAGGTGTGAAGTCAAAGAATGGAGGTGGGTGAAGTCACAGAAAATGGGTGTGGGAAGTCATACAATGGAGAAGTGTGAAGTCATAGAGTGGAGGTGAGTGAAGTCAAAGATTCGAGGTCTGTGAAGTCATAGAATGGAGGTGTGTGAAGTCATAATGTAGGTGTTCGAAGTCATAGAATAGAGGTGTGTGAAGTCAGAATGGAGGTGTGTGAAGTCATAGAATGGAGGTGTGTGAACTCATAGAATGGAGGTGTGTGACGTCACAATGGAAGTGTGTGAAGTCACAGAATGGAGGTGTGTGAAGTCACTGAATGGAGGTGTGTGAAGTCATACAATGCAGGTGTGTGAAGTCAGAATGGAGGTGTGTGAAGTCACAGAATGGAGGTGTGTGAACTCAGAATGGAGGTGTGTGAAGTCGTAGATGGAGGAGTGTGAAGTCATAGTATGGAGATATGTGAAATGATAGAATGGAGTTTTGTGAAGTCACAGAATGGAGTTGTGTGAGTCAGAATTGAGGTGTGTGAAGTCATAGAATGTAGATGTGTGAAGTCATAGAATGGAGTATTGTGAAGTCACCGAAGGGAGGTTTGTGAAGTCATAGAATGGAGGTATGAGAAATCAAATTAGAGGGGTGTGAACTCGGATAATGGAGGTGTGTGAAGTCATAGAATGGAGGTGCGTGAAGTCATAGAACGGAGGTGTATGAATTCAGATTGTAGGTGTGTGAATTCATAGAATGGAGGTGTGTCAACTCAGAAAGGAGGTGTGTGAAGTCATAGAATGGAGGTGAGTGAAGTCATAGAATGGAGGCGTGTGACGTCACAATGGAAGTTTGTGAAGTCATAAAATGGAGGTGTGTGAAGTCACAGAATGGAGGTATGTGAAGTCAGAATGGAGGTGTGAAGTCATAGAATGGAGGTGGGTGAAGTCATAGAAATTAGGTGTGTGAAGTCATAGAATGGAGGTGTGTGAAGTCACAGAATGGAGGTGTGTGAAGTCATAGAATGGAAGTGTGTGAAGTCATAGAATGGACGTGTGTGAAGTCAGAATGGAGGTGTGTTAAGTCACCGAATGGAGTTTTGTGAACTCAGTATGGAGGTGTGTGAAGTCACAGAATGGAGGTTTGTGAAGTCATAGATGGAGGTGTGTGAGGTCATAGAATGGATGTTTCTGAAGTAAGAATGAAGGTGTGTGAAGTCATAGAATGGAAGTGTGTGAAGTCATTGAATGGAGGTGTGTGAAGTCACTGAATGGAAATGTGTGAAGTCAGAATGGAGGTGTGAAGTCATAGAATGAAGGTGGGTAAATTCATACAAAGGGGTTGTGGGAAGTCATAGAATGGAGTAGTGTGAAGTCATAGAGTGGAGGTGAGTGAAGTCACAGATTCGAGGTCTGTGAAGTCATAGATTGGAGGTGTGTGATGTCAGAATGGAGGTGTGCGAATTCATAGAATATAGGTTTGTGAAGTCAGAATGGAGGTGTGTGAAGTCATAGAATGGAGGTGTGTGAACTCATAGAATGGAGGTGTGTGACGTCACAATGGAAGTGTGTGAAGTCACAGAATGGAGGTGTGTGAATACATACAATGGAGGTGTGTGAAGTCAGAATGGAATTTTGTGAAGTCACAGAATTCAGCTGTGTGAATTCAGAAGGGAGGTGTGTGAAGTCATAGAATGGAGGTGTGTGAAGTCAGAATGGAGGTGTGTGAACTCATAGAATGGAGGTGGGTGTAGTCACAATGGAGGTGTGTGAATTCATAGAATGGAGGTGAGTGAAGTCACAGAATGGAGGTGTGTGAAGTCATAGAATGGAGGTGTGTGAAGTCATAGAATGGGTGTTTGTGAAGTAAGAATGAAGGTGTGTGAAGTCATAGAATGGAGGTGTGTGAAGTCACAGAATGGAGGTGTGGGAAGTCACAGATTGCAGGAGTGTGAAGTCAGAGAATAGAGGTGTGTGAACCTTGAATGGAGGTGTGTAAAGTCACAGAATGGAGGTGTGTGAAGTCATAGAATGGAAGTGTGTGAAGTCATAGAATGGAGGTGTGAAGTCACAGAATGGAGGTGTTTGAAGTCATATATTGGAGGTGTGTGAAATCAAAATGGATGTGTGAAGTCATAGAATGGAGGTGTGTGAATCATAGAACGGAAGTGTGTGAAGTCACAGATTGGAGGTGTGTGAAGTCACAGATTCGAGGTATGAGAAGTCACAGAATGAAGGTGTGTGAACTCAGAATGGAGGTGTGTGAAGTCACAGAACGAATGTGTGTGAAGTCATAGAATGGAAGTGTGTGAAGTCATAGAATGGAGGTGTGTGAAACTCAGAATGGAGGTGTGTGAAGTCATCGAATGGAGTTGTGTGAACTCAGAATGGAGGTGTGTGAAGTCACAGAGTGGAGGTTTGTGAAGTCATAGAATGGAGGTGTGGAAAGTCATAGAATGGATGTTTCTGAAGTAAGAATGAAGATGTGTGAAGTCATAGAATGGAGGTATGTGAACTCATAGAATGGAGGTGTGTGAAGTCACAGAATGGAGGTGTGTGAAGTCAGAATGGAGGTGAGTAGTCATCGATTGGAGGTGGGTGAAGTCATAGAAAGGAGGAGTGGGAAATCATAGAAAGGAGGAGTGTGAAGTCATAGAGTGCATGTGAGTGAAATCACACATTCGAGGTCTGTGAAGTCACAGAATGGAGGTGTGTGAACCCAGAATGGAGGTGTGTAAAGTCACAGAATGGAGGTGTGTGAAGTCATAGAATGGAATTGTGTGAAGTCATAGAATGGAGGTGTGTGAAGTCACAGAATGGACGGTATGAAGTCATAGAATGGAGGTGTGTGAAGTCACAGAATTGAGGTGTTTGAAGTCATATATTGGAGGTGTGTGAAATCAAAATGGATTTGTGAAGTCATAGAATGGAGGTGTGTGAAATCATAGAATGAGGGTGTGTGAGGTCATAGAATGGAGGTGTGTGAAGTCACAGAATGGAGTTGTGTGAAGTCATAGAATGGAGGTGTGTGAAGTCATAGAATTGAAGTGTGTGAAGTCACAGATTGGAGGTGTGTGAAGTCACAGAATCGAGGTGTGAGAAGTCACAGAATGGAGATGTGTGAACTCAGAATGGAGGTGTGAGAAGTCACAGAATGGAGGTGTGTGAAGTAATAGAATGGAGGTGTGTGAAGTCACAGAATGGAGGTGTGTGAAATCATAGAATGGAGGTGTGTCAAGTCACAGAATGGAGGTGTGTGAAGTCAGAATGGAGGTGTGTGAAGTCATAGAATGGAGGTGAGTGAAGTCAGAATGGAGGTGTGAAGTCATAGAATGGAGGTGAGTGAAGTCAGAATGGAGGTGTGAAGTCATAGAATGGAGGTGTGTGAAGTCACAGAATGGATGTGTGTGAAATCATAGAATAGAGTAGTGAGAATTATAGTGTGGAGGTGAGTGAAGTCACATATTCGAGGTCTGTGAAGTCATAGAATGGAGGTGTGTGAAGTCAGAATGTAGGTGTTCGAAGTCCTAGAATAGAGGTGTGTGAAGTCAGAATGGAGGTGTGTGAAGTCATAGAATGGAGGTGTGTGAACTCACAGAGTGGAGGTGTGTGACGTCACAATGGAAGTTTGTGAAGTCATAGAATGGAGGTGTGTGAAGTCACAGAATGGAGGTGTGTGAAGTCATACAATGGAGGTGTGTGAAGTCAGAATGGAGGTGTGTGAAGTCACAGAATGGAGGTGTGTGAACTCAGAATGGTGGTGTGTGAAGTCATAGATGGAGGTGTGTGAAGTCATGGTATGGAGATATGTGAAATCATAGAATGGAGTTTTTGAAGTCAAAGAATGAAGTTGTGTGAGTCAGAATTGTGGTGTGTGAAGTCATAGAATGTAGATGTGTGAAGTCATAGAATCGAGTATTGTGAAGTCACTGAAGGGAGGTTTGTGAAGCCCCAGAATTGAGGTGTGTGAACTCAGAATGGAGGTGTGTAAAGTCACAGAATGGACGGTTTGAAGTCATAGAATGGAGGTGTGTGAAGTCACAGAATGGACGGTTTGAAGTCATAGAATGGAGGTGTGTGAACTCACAGAATTGAGGTGTTTGAAGTCATATATTGGAGGTGTGTGAAATCAAAATGGATGTGTGAAATCATAGAATAGAGGTGTGTGAAATCATAGAATGAGGGTGTGTGAGGTCATAGAATGGAGGTTTGTGAAGTCACAGAAAGGAGGTGTGTGAAATCATAGAATGAAGGTGTGTGAAGTCATAGAATGGAAGTGTGTGAAGTCACAGAATGGAGGTGTGTGAAGTCACAGAAGGGAGGTGTGTGAAATAACAGAATAGAGGTGTGTGAACTCAGAATGGAGGTGTGTGAAGTCAGAGAATGGAGGTGTGTGAAGTCATAGAATGGAGGTGTGTGAAGTCATAGAAAGGAGGTGTGTGAAGTCAGAATGGAGGTGTGTGAAGTCACAGAATGGAGGTTTGTGAAGTCACAGAATGGAAGTGTGTAAAGTCATAGAATGGATGTTTCTGAAGTAAGAATGAAGGTGTGTGAAGTCATAGAATGGAGGTGTGTGATGTCAAAGAATTTAGGTTTGTGAAGTCATAGAATGGAGCTGTGTGAAGTCAGAATGGAGGTGTGTGAAGTCACAGAATGGAGGTGTGTCAACTCAGAATTTAGGTGTGTGAAGTCAAAGAATAGAGGTGTGTGAAGTCATAGAATGGAGGTGTGTGAAGTCATAGAATGGAGGTGTGTGAAGTTATAGAATGGAGGTGTGTGAAGTCACAGAATGGAGGTGTGTGAAGTCAGAATGGAGGTGAGTAGTCATAGATTGGAAGTGGGTGAATTCATAAAAAGGACGTGTGGGAAGTCATAGAATGGAGGAGTGTGAAGTCATAAAGTACAGGTGAGTGAAGTCACAGATTCGAGGTCTGTGAAATCATAGAATGGAGGTGTGTGATGTCAGATTGGAGGTGTGTGAAGTCAAAGAATGTAGGTGTGTGAAGTCATTGAATGGAGGTGTGTGAAGCCACAGAATGGAGGTGTGTGAACTCAGAATGGAGGTGTGTGAAGTCATAGAATGGAGGTGTGTGACGTAACAATGGAAGTGTGTGAGGTCATAGAATGGAGGTGTGTGAAGTCACAGAATGGAGGTTTGTGAAGTCATAGAATGGAGGTATGTGATCTCACAGAATGGAGGTGTGTAAAGTCATTGAATGGAGGTGTGTGAAGTTATAGAATGGATGTTTGTAAAGTAAGAATGAAGGTGTGTGAAGTCATAGAATGGAGTTGTGTGATGTCAAAGAATGGAGGTGTGTGAAGTCATAGAAAGGAGCTGTGTGAAGTCAGAATGGAGGTGTGTGAAGTCACAGAATGGAGGTGTGTCAACTCAGAATTTAGGTGTGTGAGGTCAAAGAATGGAGGTGTGTGAAGTCAAAGAATGGAGGTGTGTGAAGTCATAGAATGGAGGTGTGTGAAGACATAGAACTTATGTTTGTGAAGTAAGAATGAAGGTGTGTGAAGTCATAGAATGGAGGTGTGTGTAGTCACCGAATGGAAGTTTGTGAAGTCACAGAATGGATGTGTATGAAGTCAGAATGGAGGTGTGAAGTCATAGAATGGAGTTGGGTGAAGTCATAGAAAGAAGGTGTGGGAAGTCAAAGAATGGAGGTGTGTGAAGTCATAGAATGGAGGTGTGTGAAGTCAGAATGGAGGTGTGTGAACTCATAGCATGGTAGTGTGTGTAGTCACAATGGAGGTGTGTGAAGACATAAAATGGAGGTGTGTGAAGTCACAGAATGGAGGTGTGTGAAGTCATAGAATGGAGGTGTGTGAAGTCACAGAATGGAGGTGTGGGAAGTCACAGATTGGAGGTGTGTGAAGTCCCAGAATGTAGGTGTGTGAACTCAGAATGGAGGTGTGTAAAGTCACAGAATGGAGGTGTGTGAAATCATAGAATGGAAGTGTGTGAAGTCATAGAATGGAGGTGTGGGAAGTCACAGAATGGACGGTTTGAAGTCATAGAATGGAGGTGTGTGAAGTCACAGAATTGTGGTGTTTGAAGTCATATATTGGAGGTGTGTGAAGTCAAAATGGATGTGTGAAGTCATAGAATGGACGTGTGTAAAAATCATAGAATGAGGGTGTGTGAGGTCATAGAATGGAGGTTTGTGAAGGCACAGAATGGAGGTGTGTGAAGTCATAGAATGGAGGTGTGTGAAGTCATAGAAGGGAAGTGTGTGAAGTCACAGAATGGAGGTCTGTGAAGTCACAGAATGGAGGTGTGTGAAGTCACAGAATGGAGTTGTGTGAACTCAGAATGGAGGTGTGTGTAGTCACAGAAAGGAGGTTTGTGAAGTCCTAGAATGGAGGTGTGTGAAGTCATAGAATGGATGTTTCTGAAGTAAGAATGAAGGTGTGTGAGGTCATAGAATGGAGTAGTGTGAAGTCATAGAGTGCAGGTGAGTGAAGTCACAGAAATCAGGTGTGTGAACCCAGAATGGCGGTGTGTAAAGTCACAGAATGGAGGTGTGTGAAGTCATAGAATGGAAGTGTGTGAAGTTAGATTGGAGGTGTGTAAAGTCACAGAATGGAGGTCTGTGAAATCATAGAATGGAGGTGTGTGATGTCAGATTGGAGGTGTGTGAAGTCAAAGAATGTAGGTGTGTGAACTCATTGAATGGTGGTGTGTGAACTCACAGAATGGAGGTGTGTGAAGTCAGAATAGAGGTGTGCGAAGTCATAGAATGGAGGTGTGTGAAGTCAGAATAGAGGTGTGTGAAGTTATAGAATGGAGGTCTGTGAAGTCACAGAATTGAGGTGTAGGAAGTCACAGAATGGAGGTGAGTTACGTCACAGAAAGGAGGTGTGTGAACTCAGAATGGAGGTGTGTAAAGTCACAGAATGGAGGTGTGTGAAGTCATAGAGTGGAAGTGTGTGAAGTCATAGAATGGAGCTGTGTGAAGTCACAGAATGGACCGTATAAAGTCATAGAATGGAGGTGTGTGAAGTCACAGAATTGAGGTGTTTGAAGTCATATATTGGAGGTGTGTGAAGTCAAAATGCATGTGTGAAGTCACAGAATGGAATTTTGTGAAGTCATAGAATGGAGGTGTGTGAACTCATAGAATGGATGTTTCTGAAGTAAAAATGAAGGTGTGTGAAGTCATATAATGGAGGTGTGTGTAGTCACAGAATGGAGGTGTGTGAAGTCAGAATGGAGGTGTGTAGTCATAGATTGGAGGTGGGTGAAGTCATAGAAAGTAGGTGTGGAAAGTCATAGAATGGAGGAGTATGAAGTAATAGAGTGCAGGTGAGTGAAGTCACAGATTCGAGGTATGTGAACTCATAGAATGGAGTTGTGTGATGTCAGAATGGAGGTGTGCGAAGTCATAGAATAGAGGTGTGTGAAGTCAGAATGGAGGTGTGTGAAGTCATAGATGGAGCTGTGTGAAGTCACAAATGGAGCTGTGTGAATTCAGAATGGAGGTGTGTGAAGTCATAAAACGGAGGTGTGTGAAGTCAGAATGGAGGTGTGTGAACTCATAGAACGGAGGTGTGTGACGTCACAATGGAAGTGTGTGAAGTCATAGAATTGAGGTATGTGAAGTGAGAGAATGGAGGTGTGTAAAGTCATAGAATTGAGGTGTGTGAAGTGTTAGAATGGTTGTTTGTAAAGTAAGAATGAAGGTGTGTGAAGTCATAGAATGTAGGGGTGTGACGTCAAAGAATGGAGATGTGTGAAGTCATAGAATGTAGCTGTGTGAAGTCAGAATGGAGGTGTGTGAAGTCAAATAATGGAGGTGTGTCAACTCAGAATTTAGGTGTATGAAGTCAAAGAATGGAGGTATGTGAAGTCATAGAATGGAGGTGTGTGAAGTCATAGAATGGAGGTGTGTGAAGTCAGAGAATGGAGGTGTGTGAAGTCACAGTATGGAGGTGTGTGAAGTCAGAATAAATGTGTGTAGTCATAGATTGGAGGAGTGTGAAGTCATAGAGTGCAGGTGAGTGAAGTCACAGATTCGAGGTCTGTGAAATCATAGAATGGAGGTGTGTGATGTCAGATTGGAGGTGTGTGACGTCAAAGAATGTAGGTGTGTGAAGTAATTGAATGGAGGTGTGTGAAGTCACAGAATGGAGGTATGTGAAGTCAGAATAGAGGTGTGTGAAGTCACAGAATGGAGGTGTGTGAAGTCACAGAATGGAGGTGTGGGAAGTCACAGAATGGAGGTGAGTGACGTCACAGAATGAAGGTGTGTGAACTCAGAATGGAGGTGTGTAAAGTCACAGAATGTAGGTGTGTGAAGTCATAGAATAGAAGTGTGTGAAGTCATAGAATGGAGGTGTGTGAAGTCACAGAATGGACGGTATGAAGTCATAGAATGGAGGTGTGTGAAGTTACAGAATTGAGGTGTTTGAAGTCATATATTGGAGGGGTGTGAATTCAAAATGGATGTGTGAAGTCATAGAATGGAGGTGTGTGAAATCATAGAGTGAGGGTGTGTGAGGTCATAGAATGGAGGTGTGTGAAGTCACAGAATGGAGATGTGTGAAGTCATAAAATGGAGGTGTGTGAAGTCATAGAATGGAAGTGTGTGAAGTCACACAATGGAGGTGTGTGAAGTCACAGAATGGAGGTGTGTAAAGTCACAGAATGGAGGTGTGTGACTCAGAATGGAGGTTTGAGAAGTCACAGAATGGAGGGGTGTGAAGTCATAGAAAGGAAGTGTGTGAAGTCATAGAATGGAGGTGTGTGAAGTCAGAATGGAGATGTGTGAAGTCACCGAATGGAGGTTTGCGAAGTCATAGAATGGAGGTGTGTGAAGTCATAGAATGGAGGTGTGTGAAGTCACAGAATGGAGGTGTGTGAAGTCAGAATAGAGGTGAGTAGTCGTAGATTGGAGGTGGGTGAAGTCATAGAAAGAAGGTGTGGGAAGTCATAGAATGGAGGAGTATGAAGTCATAGAGTGCAGGTGAGTGAAGTCACAGATTCGAGGTCTGTGAAGTCATAGAATGGAGTTGTGTGATGTCAGAATGGAGGTGTGCGAAGTCATAGAATAGAGGTGTGTGAAGTCAGAATGGAGGTGTGTGAAGTCATAGATGAAGTTGTATGAAGTCATAGTATGGAGGTGTGTGAAATCATAGAATGGAGTTTGGTGAAGTCACAGAATGGAGCTGTGTGAATTCAGAATGGAGGTGTGTGAAGTCATAGAATGGAGGTGTGTGAAGTCAGAATGGAGGTGTGTGAACTCATAGAATGGAGGTGTGTGAAGTCACAGAATGGAAGTGTATGAAGTCATAGAATGGAGGTGTGTGAAGTCACAGAATGGAGGTGTGTGAAGTCACAGAATGGAGGTATGTGAAGTCTCAGAATGGAGGTGTGTAAAGTCATAAAATGAAGGTGTGTGAAGTTATAGAATGGATGTTTGTAAAGTAAGAATATAGTTGTGTGAAGTCATAGAATGGAGGTGTGTGACGTCAAAGAATGGAGGTGTGCAAAGTCATAGAATGGAGCTGTGTGAAGTCAGAATGGAGGTGTGTGAAGTCACAGAATGGAGGTGTGTCAACTCAGAATTTAGGTGTGTGAAGTCACAGAATGGAGGTGTGTGAAGTCATAGAATGCAGGTGTGAGAAGTCATAGAATGGAGATGTATGAAGTCAGAATGGAGGTGTGTGAAGTCACAGAATTGAGGTGTGTGAACACAGAATGGAGGTGTGTGAAGTCAAAGAATGGAGGTGGGTGAAGTCATAGAATGGAGGTGTGTGAAGTCATAGAATGTATGTTTGTGAAGTAAGAATGAAGGTGTGTGAAGTCACAGAATGGAGGTGTGTGAAGTCACAGAATGGAGGTGTGTGAAGTCATAGAATGGAGGTGTGAGAAGTCATAAAATGGAGGTGTGTGAAGTCACAGAATGGAGGTGTGTGAAATCAGAATGGAGGTATGAAGTCATAGAATGGAGGTGGGTGAAGTCACAGAATGGAGGTGTGTGAAATCATAGAATGGATGTGTGTGAAGTCACAGAATGGAGGTGTGTGACGTCACAGAATGGAGGTGTGTCAACTCAGAATTTAGGTGTGTGAAGTCAAAGAATGGAGGTGTGTGAAGTCATAGAATGCAGGTGTGTGAAGTCATTGAATGGAGGTGTATGAAGTCAGAATGGACGTGTGTGAAGTCACAGAATTGAGGTGTGTGAACACAGAATGGAGGTGTGTGAAGTCAAAGAATGGAGGTGTGTGAAGTCATAGAATGGAGGTGTGTGAAGTCATGGAATGTATGTTTGTGAAGTAAGAATGAAGGTGTGTGAAGTCACAGAATGGAGGTGTGTGAAGTCACAGAATGGAGGTGTGTGAAATCAGAATGTAGGTATGAAGTCATAGAATGGAGGTGGGTGAAGTCACAGAATGGAGGTGTGTGAAATCATAGAATGGATGTGTGTGAAGTCACAGAATGGAGGTGTGTGACGTCACAGAATGGAGGTGTGTGAACTCAGAATGGAGGTGTGTAAAGTCACAGAATGGAGGTGTGTGAAGTCATAGAATGGAAGTGTGTGAAGTCATAGAATGGAGGTGTGTGGAGTCACAGAATGGAGGGTGTGAAGGCATAGAATGGAGGTGTGTGAAGTCACAGAATTGAGGTGTTTGAAATCATATATTGGTGGTGTGTGAAGTAAAAATGGATGTGTGAAGTCATAGAATGGAGGTGTGTGAAATCATAGAATGAGGGTGTGTGAGGTCATAGAATACAGGTGTGTGAAGTCACCGAATGGAGGTGTGTGAACTCAAAATGGAGGTGGGTGAAGTCATGGAAAGGAGGTGTGGGAAGTCATAGAATGGAGGAGTGTGAAGTCATAGAGTGGAGGTGAGTGAAGTCACATATTCGACGTCTGTGAAGTCATAGAATGGAGATGTGTGAAGTCAGAATGGAGGTGTGTGAAGTCATAGAATGGAGGTGTGTGAACTCATAGAATGGAGGTTTGTGACGTCACAATGGAAGTGTGTCAAGTCATAGCATGGAGGTATGTGAAATCACAGAATGTAAGTGTTTGAAGTCATAGAATGGAGGTGTGTGAAGTCACAGAATTGAGGTGTTTGAAGTCATATATTAGAGGTGTGTGAAGTCAAAATGGATGTGTGAAGTCATCGAATGGAGGTGTGTGAAATCATAGAATGAGGGTGTGTGAGGTCATAGAATGGAGGTGTGTGAAGTCACAGAATGGAGGTGTGTGAAGTTATAAAATGGAGGTGTGTGAAGTCATAGAATGGAAGTGTGTGAAGTCACACAATGCAGGGGTGTGAAGTCACAGAATGGAGGTTTGTGAAGTCACAGAATGGAGGGGTGTGAACTCAGAATGGAGGTTTGTGAAGTCACAGAATGGAGGTGTGTGAAGTCCTAGAATGGAAGTTTGTGAAGTCATAGAATGGAGGTGTGTGAAGTCAGAATGGAGATGTGTGAAGTCACCGAATGGAGTTGTGTGAACTCAGAATGGAGGTGTGTGAAGTCACAGAATGGAGGTTTCTGAAGTCATAGAATGGAGGTGTGTGAGGTCATTGAATGTTTCTGAAGGAAAAATTAAGGTGTGTGAAGTCATAGAATGGAGGTGTGTGAAGTCACAGAATGGAGGTGTGTGAAGTCAGAATGGAGGTGTGTAGTCATAGATTGGAGGTGGGTGAAGTCATAGAAAGGAGGTGTGGGAAGTCATAGAATGGAGGAGTGTGCAGTCATCGAGTGCAGGTGAGTGAAGTCACAGATTCGACGTCTATGAAGTCATAGAATGGAGGTGTGTGATGTCAGAATTGAGGTGTGCGAAGTCATAGAATAGAGGTGTGTGAAGTCAGAATGGAGGTGTGTGAAGTCATAGATGGAGTTGTGTGAAGTCATAGTATGGAGGTGTGTGAAATCATAAAATGGAGTTTTGTGAAGTCACAGAATTCAGCTGTGTGAATTCAGAATGGACGTGTGTGAACTATTATAATGGAGGTGTGTGAAGTCAGAATGGAGGTGTGTGAACTCATAGAATGGAGGTGTGTGACGTCACAATGGAAGTGTGTGAAGTCATAGAATGGAGGTGTGTGAAGTCACAGAATGGAGGTGTATGAAGTCATAGAATGGAGGTATGTGAAGTCACAGAATGGAGGTTTGTGAAGTCATAGAATGGAGGTATGTGAAGTCAAATTGGAGGGGTGTGAAGTCGGATAATGGAGGTCTGTGAAGTCACAGAATGGAGGTGGATGAAGTCACAGAATGGAGGTGTGTGAAGTCATAGAATGGAGTTGTGTGAAGTCACAGAATGGACGGGTATGAAGTCATATATTTTAGGTGTGTGAAGTCAAAATGGAGGTGTGAAATCATACAATGGAGGTGTGTGAAGTCATAGAATGGAGGTGTGTGAAGTCACAGAATTGAGGTGTGTGAAGTCACAGAATGGAGGTGTGTGAAATCATAGAATGGATGTGTGTGAACTCAGAATGGAGGTGTGTAAAGTCACAGAATGGAGGTGTGTGAAGTCATAGAATGGAAGTGTGTGAAGTCATAGAATGGAGGTGTGTGGAGTCACAGAATGGAGGGTGTGAAGGCATAGAATGGAGGTGTGTGAAGTCACAGAATTGAGGTGTTTGAAATCATATATTGGTGGTGTGTGAAGTAAAAATGGATGTGTGAAGTCATAGAATGGTGGTGTGTGAAATCATAGAATGAGGGTGTGTGAGGTCATAGAATACAGGTGCGTGAAGTCACCGAATGGAGGTGTGTGAACTCAAAATGGAGGTGGGTGAAGTCATGGAAAGGAGGTGTGGGAAGTCATAGAATGGAGGAGTGTGAAGTCATAGAGTGGAGGTGAGTGAAGTCACATATTCGACGTCTGTGAAGTCATAGAATGGAGATGTGTGAAGTCAGAATGGAGGTGTGTGAAGTCATAGAATGGAGGTGTGTGAACTCATAGAATGGAGGTTTGTGACGTCACAATGGAAGTGTGTCAAGTCATAGCATGGAGGTATGTGAAATCACAGAATGTAAGTGTGTGAAGTCATAGAATGGAGGTGTGTGAAGTCACAGAATTGAGGTGTTTGAAGTCATATATTAGAGGTGTGTGAAGTCAAAATGGATGTGTGAAGTCATCGAATGGAGGTGTGTGAAATCATAGAATGAGGGTGTGTGAGGTCATAGAATGGAGGTGTGTGAAGTCACAGAATGGAGGTGTGTGAAGTTATAAAATGGAGGTGTGTGAAGTCATAGAATGGAAGTGTGTGAAGTCACACAATGCAGGGGTGTGAAGTCACAGAATGGAGGTTTGTGAAGTCACAGAATGGAGGGGTGTGAACTCAGAATGGAGGTTTGTGAAGTCACAGAATGGAGGTGTGTGAAGTCCTAGAATGGAAGTTTGTGAAGTCATAGAATGGAGGTGTGTGAAGTCAGAATGGAGATGTGTGAAGTCACCGAATGGAGTTGTGTGAACTCAGAATGGAGGTGTGTGAAGTCACAGAATGGAGGTTTCTGAAGTCATAGAATGGAGGTGTGTGAGGTCATTGAATGTTTCTGAAGGAAAAATTAAGGTGTGTGAAGTCATAGAATGGAGGTGTGTGAAGTCACAGAATGGAGGTGTGTGAAGTCAGAATGGAGGTGTGTAGTCATAGATTGGAGGTGGGTGAAGTCATAGAAAGGAGGTGTGGGAAGTCATAGAATGGAGGAGTGTGCAGTCATCGAGTGCAGGTGAGTGAAGTCACAGATTCGACGTCTATGAAGTCATAGAATGGAGGTGTGTGATGTCAGAATTGAGGTGTGCGAAGTCATAGAATAGAGGTGTGTGAAGTCAGAATGGAGGTGTGTGAAGTCATAGATGGAGTTGTGTGAAGTCATAGTATGGAGGTGTGTGAAATCATAAAATGGAGTTTTGTGAAGTCACAGAATTCAGCTGTGTGAATTCAGAATGGACGTGTGTGAACTATTATAATGGAGGTGTGTGAAGTCAGAATGGAGGTGTGTGAACTCATAGAATGGAGGTGTGTGACGTCACAATGGAAGTGTGTGAAGTCATAGAATGGAGGTGTGTGAAGTCACAGAATGGAGGTGTATGAAGTCATAGAATGGAGGTATGTGAAGTCACAGAATGGAGGTTTGTGAAGTCATAGAATGGAGGTATGTGAAGTCAAATTGGAGGGGTGTGAAGTCGGATAATGGAGGTCTGTGAAGTCACAGAATGGAGGTGGATGAAGTCACAGAATGGAGGTGTGTGAAGTCATAGAATGGAGTTGTGTGAAGTCACAGAATGGACGGGTATGAAGTCATATATTTTAGGTGTGTGAAGTCAAAATGGAGGTGTGAAATCATACAATGGAGGTGTGTGAAGTCATAGAATGGAGGTGTGTGAAGTCACAGAATTGAGGTGTGTGAAGTCACAGAATGGAGGTGTGTGAAATCATAGAATGGATGTGTGTGAACTCAGAATGGAGGTGTGTAAAGTCACAGAATGGAGGTGTGTGAAGTCATAGAATGGAAGTGTGTGAAGTCATAGAATGGAGGTGTGTGGAGTCACAGAATGGAGGGTGTGAAGGCATAGAATGGAGGTGTGTGAAGTCACAGAATTGAGGTGTTTGAAATCATATATTGGTGGTGTGTGAAGTAAAAATGGATGTGTGAAGTCATAGAATGGTGGTGTGTGAAATCATAGAATGAGGGTGTGTGAGGTCATAGAATACAGGTGTGTGAAGTCACCGAATGGAGGTGTGTGAACTCAAAATGGAGGTGGGTGAAGTCATGGAAAGGAGGTGTGGGAAGTCATAGAATGGAGGAGTGTGAAGTCATAGAGTGGAGGTGAGTGAAGTCACATATTCGACGTCTGTGAAGTCATAGAATGGAGATGTGTGAAGTCAGAATGGAGGTGTGTGAAGTCATAGAATGGAGGTGTGTGAACTCATAGAATGGAGGTTTGTGACGTCACAATGGAAGTGTGTCAAGTCATAGCATGGAGGTATGTGAAATCACAGAATGTAAGTGTGTGAAGTCATAGAATGGAGGTGCGTGAAGTCACAGAATTGAGGTGTTTGAAGTCATATATTAGAGGTGTGTGAAGTCAAAATGGATGTGTGAAGTCATCGAATGGAGGTGTGTGAAATCATAGAATGAGGGTGTGTGAGGTCATAGAATGGAGGTGTGTGAAGTCACAGAATGGAGGTGTGTGAAGTTATAAAATGGAGGTGTGTGAAGTCATAGAATGGAAGTGTGTGAAGTCACACAATGCAGGGGTGTGAAGTCACAGAATGGAGGTTTGTGAAGTCACAAATGGAGGGGTGTGAACTCAGAATGGAGGTTTGTGAAGTCACAGAATGGAGGTGTGTGAAGTCCTAGAATGGAAGTTTGTGAAGTCATAGAATGGAGGTGTGTGAAGTCAGAATGGAGATGTGTGAAGTCACCGAATGGAGTTGTGTGAACTCAGAATGGAGGTGTGTGAAGTCACAGAATGGAGGTTTCTGAAGTCATAGAATGGAGGTGTGTGAGGTCATTGAATGTTTCTGAAGGAAAAATTAAGGTGTGTGAAGTCATAGAATGGAGGTGTGTGAAGTCACAGAATGGAGGTGTGTGAAGTCAGAATGGAGGTGTGTAGTCATAGATTGGAGGTGGGTGAAGTCATAGAAAGGAGGTGTGGGAAGTCATAGAATGGAGGAGTGTGCAGTCATCGAGTGCAGGTGAGTGAAGTCACAGATTCGACGTCTATGAAGTCATAGAATGGAGGTGTGTGATGTCAGAATTGAGGTGTGCGAAGTCATAGAATAGAGGTGTGTGAAGTCAGAATGGAGGTGTGTGAAGTCATAGATGGAGTTGTGTGAAGTCATAGTATGGAGGTGTGTGAAATCATAAAATGGAGTTTTGTGAAGTCACAGAATTCAGCTGTGTGAATTCAGAATGGACGTGTGTGAACTATTATAATGGAGGTGTGTGAAGTCAGAATGGAGGTGTGTGAACTCATAGAATGGAGGTGTGTGACGTCACAATGGAAGTGTGTGAAGTCATAGAATGGAGGTGTGTGAAGTCACAGAATGGAGGTGTATGAAGTCATAGAATGGAGGTATGTGAAGTCACAGAATGGAGGTTTGTGAAGTCATAGAATGGAGGTATGTGAAGTCAAATTGGAGGGGTGTGAAGTCGGATAATGGAGGTCTGTGAAGTCACAGAATGGAGGTGGATGAAGTCACAGAATGGAGGTGTGTGAAGTCATAGAATGGAGTTGTGTGAAGTCACAGAATGGACGGGTATGAAGTCATATATTTTAGGTGTGTGAAGTCAAAATGGAGGTGTGAAATCATACAATGGAGGTGTGTGAAGTCATAGAATGGAGGTGTGTGAAGTCACAGAATTGAGGTGTGTGAAGTCACAGAATGGAGGTGTGTGAAGTCATAGAATGGAAGTGTGTGAAATCATAGAAATGAGGTGTGTGAAGTCAGAATGGAGGTGTGTGAAGTCACCGAATGGTGGTGGGTGAACTCCGAATAGAGGTGTGTGAAGTCACAGAATGGAGGGTTGCGAAGTCATAGAATGGAGATGTGTGAAGACAAAATTGTGGTGTGTGAACTCATAGAATGGATGTGTGTGAACTAATAGAATGGAGGTGTGTCAAGTCCTGGAATGGAGGTGTGTGAAGTCAAAGAATGGAGGTGTGTGAAGTCAAACAAGGGTGGTGTGTGAAGGCACAGAATGGAGGTGTGTGAAGTCACAGAATTGAAGTGTGTGAAGTCAAAACGGAGGTGTGTGAAGTCAAAGAATAGAGGTTTGTGAAGTCACAGAACGGAGGTGTGTGAAATCAAAATGGTGGTGTGTGAAGTCACAAATGGAGGTGTGTGAAGTCACAGAATGTAGGTGTGTGAAGTCAAAATGGAGGTGTGTGAAGTCAAATAATGGAGGTGTGTGAACTCATAGAATGGAGGTGTGTGAAGTCATGGAATGGAGGTTTGTGAAGTCAAACACTGGAAGTGTGGGAAGTTACAGAAAGAAGATGTGTGAAGTCCTAGAATGGAGGTGTGTGAAGTCAGAATGCAGGTGTGGGAAGTCATAGAATGGAGGTGTGTGAAGTCATAGAATGGAGGTGTGTGAAGTCATAAAATGGAAGTGTGTGAAGTCATAGAATGGAGGTGTGTGATGTCAGAGAATGGAGGTGTGTGAAGTCAGAATGGAGGTGTGAAGTCATAGAATGGAGGTGGATGAAGTCATAGAATGGAACTGTGTGAAGTCATAGAATGGACGTGTGTGAAGTCACAGAATGGAGGTGTGGGAAGTCACAGAATGGAGGTGTGTGATGTCACAGAATGGCGGTGTGTGAACTCAGAATGGAGGTGTGTAAAGTCACAGAATGTAGGTGTGTGTAGTCATAGAATGGAAGTGTGTGAAGTCATAGAATGGAGGTGTGTGAGGTCACAGAATGGACGATATTAAGTCAAAGAATGGAGGTGTGTGAAGTTACAGAATTGACGTGTTTGAAGTCATATATTGGAGGTGTGTGAATTCAAAATGGATGTGAGAAGTCATAGAATGGAGGTGTGTGAAATCATAGAGTGAGGGTGTGTGAGGTCATAGAATGGAGGTGTGTGAAGTCACAGAATGGAGATGTGTGAAGTCATAAATTGGAGGTGTGTGAAGTCATAGAATGGAAGTGTGTGAAGTCACACAATGGAGGTGTGTGAAGTCACAGAATGGAGGTGTGTGAAGTCACAGAATGGAGGTACGTGACTCAGAATGGAGGTTTGTGAAGTCACAGAATGGAGTATTGTGAAGTCACCGAAGGGAGGTTTGTGAAGTCATAGAATGGAGGTATGAGAAATCAAATTAGAGGGGTGTGAAGTCGGAGAATGGAGGTGTGTGAAGTCATAGAATGGAGGTGTGTGAAGTCATAGAATGGAGGTGTGTGAAGTCAGAATGGAGGTGTGAAGTCATAGAATGGAGGTGAGTGAAGTCATAGAAATTAGGTGTGGGAAGTCATAGAATGGAGAAGTGTGAAGTCATAGAGTAGAGGTGAGTGAAGTCACAGATTCGAGGTCTGTGAAGTCATAGAATGGAGGTGTGTGATCCCTAGAATGGAGGTGTGTGACGTCACAATGGAAGTTTGTGAAGTCATAGAATGGAGGTGTGTGAAGTCACAGAATGGAGGTGTATGGAGTCATACAATGGAGGTGTGTGAAGTCAGAATGGAGGTGTGTGAAGTCACAGAATTGAGGTGTGTGAAGTCAGAATGGAGGGGTGAAGTCATAGAATGGAGGTGGGTGAAGTCATAGAAATTAGGTGTGTGAAGTCATAGAATGGAGGTGTGTGAACTCATAGAATGGAGGTGAGTTACGTCACAATGGAAGTTTGTGAAGTCATAGAGTGGAGGTGTGTGAAGTCACCGAATGGAGGTGTGTGAAGTCATGCAATGGAGGTGTGTGAAGTCAGAATGGAGGTGTGTGAAGTCACAGAATGGAGGTGTGTGAACTCAGATGGAGGTGTGTGAAGTCATAGATGGAGGTGTGTAAAGTCATGGTATGGAGATATGTGAAATCATAGAATGGAGTTTTGTGAAGTCACAGAATGGAGTTGTGTGAGTGAGAATTGAGGTGTGTGAAGTCATAGAATGTAGATGTGTGAAGTCATAGAATGGAGTATTGTGAAGTCACCGAAGGGAGGTTTGTGAAGTCATAGAATGGAGGTATGAGAAATCAAATTAGAGGGGTGTGAAGTCGGAGAATGGAGGTGGGTGAAGTCATAGAATGGAGGTGGGTGAAGTCATAGAATGGAGGTGTATGAAGTCATAGAATGGAGGTGTGTGAAGTCACTGAATGGACGGGTTTAAAGTCATAAAATGGAGGTGTGTGAAGTCAGAGAATTGAGCTGTTTGAAGTCATATATTGGAGGTGTGTGAAGTCAAAATGGATGTGTGAAGTCACAGAATGGAGGTGTGTGAAGGCAGAATGGAGGTGTGTTAAGTCACCGAATGGAGTTTTGTGAACTCAGTATGGAGGTGTGTGAAGTCACAGAATGGAGGTTTGTGAAGTCATAGATGTAGGTGTGTGAGGTCATAGAATGGATGTTTCTGAAGTAAGAATGAAGGTGTGTGAAGTCATAGAATGGAGGTGTGTGAAGTCATTGAATGGAGGTGTGTGAAGTCACTGAATGGAAGTGTGTGAAGTCAGAATGGAGGTGTGAAGTCATAGAATGGAGGAGTGTGAAGTCATAGAGTGGAGGTGAGTGAAGTCACAGATTCTAGGTCTGTGAAGTCATAGATTGGACGTGTGTGATGTCAGAATGGAGGTGTGCGAAGTCATAGAATAGAGGTTTGTGAAGTC
The DNA here is from genome assembly GCA_024803745.1 of Megascapheus bottae. Classification (NCBI taxonomy): domain Eukaryota; kingdom Metazoa; phylum Chordata; class Mammalia; order Rodentia; family Geomyidae; genus Megascapheus; species Megascapheus bottae. The sequence continues at coordinate 89,158 of JANJXV010001035.1, read as the reverse complement.
AGAAAGGAGGTGTGTGAAGTCATAGAATGGAGGTGTGTGAACTCATAGAATGGAGGTGTGTGACGTCACAATGGAAGTGTGTGAAGTTACAGAATGGAGGTGTGTGAATTCATACAATGGAGGTGTGTGAAGTCAGAATGGAATTTTGTGAAGTCACAGAATTGAGCTGTGTGAATTCAGAATGGAGGTGTGTGAAGTCAGAATGGATGTGTGTGAACTCATAGAATGGAGGTGTGTGTAGTCACAATGGAGGTGTGTGAAGTAATAGAATGGAGGTGTGTGAAGTCACAGAATGGAGGTGTGTGAAGTCATAGAATGGAGGTGTGTGAAGTCATAGAATGGGTGTTTGTGAAGTAAGAATGAAGGTGTGTGAAGTCATAGAATGGAGGTGTGTGAAGTCACAGAATGGAGGTGTGGGAAGTCACAGGTTGCAGGAGTGTGAAGTCACAGAATGGAGGTGTGTGAACCCAGAATGGAGGTGTGTAAAGTCACAAAATGGAGGTGTGTGAAGTCATAGAATGGAAGTGTGTGAAGTCATAGAATGGAGGTGTGTGAAATCACAGAATGGACGGTATGAAGTCATAGAATGGAGGTGTGTGAAGTCACAGAATTGAGGAGTTTGAAGACATATATTGGAGGTGTGTGAAATCAAAATGGATGTGTGAAGTCATAGAATGGAGGTGTGTGAAATCATAGAATGAGGGTGTGTGAGGTCATAGATTGGAGGTGTGTGAAGTCACAGAATGGAGGTGTGTGAAGTCATAGAATGGAGGTGTGTGAAGTCATAGAATGGAAGTGTGTGAAGTCACAGATTGGAGGTGTGTGAAGTCACAGAATCGAGGTGTGAGAAGTCACAGAATGGAGGTGTGTGAACTCAGAATGGAGGTGTGTGACGTCACAGAATGGAGGTGTGTGAAGTCATAGAATGGAAGTGGGAGAAGTCATAGAATGGAGGTGTGTGAATTCAGATTGGAGGTTTGTGAAGTCATAGAATGGAGGTATGAGAAATCAAATTAGAGGGGTGTGAAGTCGTAGAATGGAGGTGTGTGAAGTCATAGAATGGAAGTGGGAGAAGTCATAGAATGGAGGTGTGTGAATTCAGATTGGAGGTTTGTGAAGTCATAGAATGGAGGTATGAGATATCAAATTAGAGGGGTGTGAAGTCGTAGATGGAGGTGTGTGAAGTCATAGAACGGAGGTGGGTGAAGTCATAGAATGGAGGTGTGTGAATTCAGATTGGAGGTGTGTGAAGTCATAGAATGGAGGTGTGTCAACTCAGAAAGAATGTGTGTGAAGTCATAGAATGGAGGTGAGTGAAGTCATAGAATGGAGGTGTATGAAATCATAGAATGGAGGTGTGTGAAATAATAGAATGGAGGTGTGTGAAGTCACAGAATTTAGGTTTGTGAAGTCAGAATGGAGGTGTGTGAGGTCAGAATGGAGGTGTGGGAAGTCATAGAATGGAGGTCTGTGAAGTCACAGAATGGAGGTGTGTGAAGTCACAGAATGGAGGTGTGTGAAATCATAGAATGGAGGTGTGTGAAGTCACAGAATGGAGGTGTGTGAAGTCAGAATGGAGGTGTGTGAAGTCATAGAATGGAGGTGTGTGAAGTCAGAATGGAGGTGTGAAGTCATAGAATGGAGGTGGGTGAAGTCATAGAAATTAGGTGTGAGAAGTCATAGAATGGAGAAGTGTGAAGTCATAGAGTAGAGGTGAGTGAAGTCACAGATTCGAGGTCTGTGAAGTCATAGAATGGAGGTGTGTGAAGTCAGAATGTAGGTGTTCGAAGTCATAGAATAGAGGTGTGTGAAGTCAGAATGGAGGTGTGTGAAGTCATAGAATGGAGGTGTGTGAACTCATAGAATGGAGGTGTGTGACGTCCCAATGGAAGTTTGTGAAGTCATAGAATGGAGGGTTGTGAAGTCACAGAATGGAGTTGTGATAAGTCATACAATGGAGGGGTGTGAAGTCAGAATGGAGGTGTGTGAAGTCACAGAATGGAGGTGTGTGAACTCAGAATGGAGGTGTGTGCATTCATAGATGGAGGTGTGTGAAGTCATAGTATGGAGATATGTGAAATCATACAATGGAGTTTTGTGAAGTCACAGAATGGAGTTCTGTGAGTAGAATTGAGGTGTGTGAAGTCATAGAATGTAGATGTGTGAAGTCATAGAATGGAGTATTGTGAAGTCACCGAAGGGAGGTTTGTGAAGTCATAGAAAGGAGGTATGAGAAATCAAATTAGAGGGGTGTGAAGTCGGAGAATGGAGGTGTGTGAAGTCATAGAAAGGAGGTGGGTGAAGTCATAGAATGGAGGTGTGTGAATTCAGATTGGAGGTGTGTGAAGTCATAGAATGGAGGTGTGTCAACTCAGAAAGGAGGTGTGTGAAGTCATAGAATGGAGGTGAGTGAAGTCATAGAATGGAGGTGTGTGAAATCATAGAATGGAGGTGTGTGAAGTCACAGAATTTAGGTGTGTGAAGTCAAAATGGAGGTGTGTGAGGTCAGAATGGAGGTGTGTGAAATCATAGATTGGAGGTGGGTGAAGTCACAATGCAGATGTGTGAACTCATAGAATGGAGGTGTGTGAAGTCACAGTGTAGGTGTGTGAAGTCATAGAATGGAGGTGTGTGAAGTCATAGAATGGAGGTGTGTGAAGTCACAGAATGGAGGTGTGTGAAGTCATAGAATGGAGGTGTGTGAAGTCACAGAATGGAGGTGTGTGAAATCATAGAATGGAGGTGTGTGAAGTCACAGAATGGAGGTGTGTGAAGTCAGAATGGTGGTGTGAAGTCATAGAATGGAGGTGGGTGAAGTCATAGAAATTAGGTGTGGTAAGTCATAGAATGGAGAAGTGTGAAGTCATAGAGTGGAGGTGAGTGAAGTCACAGATTCGAGGTCTGTGAAGTCATAGAATGGAGGTGTGTGAAGTCAGAATGTAGGTGTACGAAGTCGTAGAATAGAGGTGTGTGAAGTCAGATTGGAGATGTGTGAAGTCATAGAATGGAATTGTGTGCACTCATAGAATGGAGGTGTGTGATGTCACAATGGAAGTTTGTGAAGTTATAGAATGGAGGTGTGTGAAGTCACAGAAGGGAGGTGTGTAAAGTCATACAATGGAGCTGTGTGAAGTCAGAATGGAGGTGTGTGAAGTCAAAGAATGGAGGTGTGTGAACTCAGAATGGCGGTGTGTGTAGTAATAGATGGAGGTGTGTGAAGTCATAGTATGGAGATATGCGAAATCATAGAATGGAGTTTTGTGAAGTCACAGAATGGAGTTGTGTGAGTCAGAATTGAGGTGTGTGAAGTCATAGAATGTAGATGTGTGAAGTCATAGAATGAAGTATTGTGAAGTCACCGAAGGAGGTTTGTGAAGTCATAGAATGGAGGTATGAGAAATCAAATTAGAGGGGTGTGAAGTCGGAGAATGGAGGTGTGTGAAGTCATAGAATGGAGGTGGGTGAAGACATTGAATGGAGGTGTGTGAATTCAGATTGGAGGTGTGTGAAGTCATAGAATGGAGGTGTGTCAACTCAGAAAGGAGGTGTGTGAAGTCATAGAATGGAGGTGAGTGAAGTCATAGAATGGAGGTGTGTGAACTCATAGAATGGAGGTGTGTGACGTCACAATGGTAGTTTGTGAAGTCATAGAATGGAGGTGTGTGAAGTCACAGGATTGAGGTGTGTGAAGTCAGAATGGAGGTGTGAAGTCATAGAATGGAGGTGGGTGAAGTCATAGAAATTAGGTGTGTGAAGTCATAGAATGGAGGTGTGTCAACTCATAGAATGGAGGTGTGTGACGTCACAATGGAAGTTTGTGGAGTCATAGAATGGATGTGTGTGAAGTCACAGAATGGAGGTGTGTGAAGTCATACAATGGAGGTATGTGAAGTCAGAATGGAGCTGTGTGAAGTCACAGAATAGAGGTGTGTGAACTCAGAATGGAGGTGTGTGAAGTCATAGATGGAGGTGTGTAAAGTCATAGTATGGAGATATGTGAAATCATAGAATGGAGTTTTGTGAAGTCACAGAATGGAGTTGTGTGAGTCAGAATTGAGGTGTGTGAAGTCATAGAATGTAGATGTGTGAAGTCATAGAATGGAGTATTGTGAAGTCACCGAAGGGAGGTTTGTGAAGTCATAGAATGGAGGTATGAGAAATCAAATTAGAGGGATGTGAAGTCGGAGAATGGAGGTGTGTGAAGTCATAGAATGGAGGTGGGTGAAGTCATAGAATGGAGGTGTATGAAGTCATAGAATGGAGGTGTGTGAAGTCACTGAATGTACAGGTTTAAAGTCATAAAATGGAGGTGTGTGAATTCAGAGAATTGAGCTGTTTGAAGTCATATATTGGAGGTGTGTGAAGTCAAAATGGATGTGTGAAGTCATACAATGTAGGTGTGTGAAGTCATAGAATGGAGGTGTGTGAAGTCACAGAATGGAGGTGTGTGAACTCAGAATGGAGGTGTGTTAAGTCACCGAATGGAGTTTTGTGAACTCAGTATGGAGGTGTGTGAAGTCACAGAATGGAGGTTTGTGAAGTCATAGATGGAGGTGTGTGAGGTCATAGAATGGATGTTTCTGAAGTAAGAATGAACGTGTGTGAAGTCATAGAATGGAGGTGTGTGAAGTCATTGAATGGAGGTGTGTGAAGTCACTGAATGGATGTGTGTGAAGTCAGAATCGAGGTGTGAAGTCATAGAATGAACGTGGGTGAAGTCATAGAAAGGAGGTGTTGGAAGTCATAGAATGGAGGACTGTGAAGTCATAGAGTGGAGGTGAGTGAAGTCACAGATTCGAGGTCTGTGAAGTCATAGATTGGACGTGTGTGATGTCAGAATGGAGGTGTGCGAAGTCATAAAATAGAGGTTTGTGAAGTCAGAATGGAGGTATGTGAAGTCATAGAATGGAGGTGTGTGAACTCATAGAATGGAGGTGTGTGATGTAACAATGGAAGTGTGTGAAGTCACAGAATGGAGGTGTGTGAATTCATACAATGGAGGTGTGTGAAGTCAGAATGGAATTTTGTGAAGTCACAGAATTGAGCTGTGTGAATTCAGAATGGAGTTGTGTGAAGTCATAGAATGGAGGTGTGTGAGGTCTGAATGGAGGTGTGTGAACTCATAGAATGGAGGTGTGTGTAGTCACAATGGAGGTGTGTGAAGTCATAGAATGGAGGTGTGTGAAGTCACAGAATGGAGGTGTGTGAAGTCACAGAATGGAGGTGAGTGAAGTCATAGAATGGAGGTGTGTGAACACATAGAATGGAGGTCTGTGACATCACAATGGAAGTTTGTGAAGTCATAGAATGGAGGTGTGTGAAGTCACAGAATGGAGGTGTGTGAAGCCAGAATGGAGGTGTGAAGTCATAGAATGGAGGTGGGTGAAGTCATAGAAATTAGGTGTGTGAAGTCATAGAATGGAGGTGTGTGAACACATAGAATGGAGGTGTGTGACACCACAATGGAAGTTTGTGAAGTCATAGAATGGAGGTGTGTGAAGTCACAGAATGGAGGTGTGTGAACTCATAATGGAGGTGTGTGAAGTCATAGATGGAGGTGTGTGAAGTCATAATATGGAGATATGTGAAATCATAGAATGGAGTTTTGTGAAGTCACAGAATGGAGTTGTGTGAATCAGAATTGAGGTGTGTGAAGTCATAGAATGTAGATGTGTGAAGTCATAGAATGGAGTATTGTGAAGTCAACGAAGGGAGGTTTGTGAAGTCATAGAATGGAGGTATGAGAAATCAAATTAGAGGGGTGTGAAGTCGGAGAATGGAGGTGTGTGAAGTCATAGAATGGAGGCGGGTGAAGTTATAGAATGGAGGTTGTGAAATCATAGAATGGAGGTGTGTGAAGTCACAGAATTTAGGTGTGTGAAGTCGGAATGGAGGTGTGTCAGGTCAGAATGGAGGTTTGTGAAGTCATAGAATTGAGGTGGGTGAAGTCACAATGCAGGTGTGTGAACTCATAGAATGGAGGTGTGTGAAGTCACAGTGTAGGTGTTTGAAGTCATAGAATGGAGGTGTGTGACGTCACAGAATGGAGGTGTGTGAACTCAGAATGGAGGTGTGTGAAGGCACAGAATGAAGGTGTGTGAAGTCATAGAATGGAAGTGTGTGAAGTCATAGAATGGAGCTGTGTGAAGTCACAGAATGTAGATGTGTGAAGTCATAGAATGGAGTATTGTGAAGTCACCGAAGTGAGGTTTGTGAAGTCATAGAATGGAGGAATGATAAATCAAATTAGAGTGGTGTGAAGTCGGAGAATAGAGGTGTGTGAAGTCATAGAATGGAGATGGTTGAAGTCATAGAATGGAGGTGGGTGAAGTCATAGAATGGAGGTGGGTGAAGTCGTAGAATGGAGGTGTGTGAAGTCACTGAATGGACGGGTTTAAAGTCATAGAATGGAGGTGTGTGAAGTCAGAGAATTGAGCTGTTTGAAGTCATATATTGGAGGTGTGTGAAGTCAAAATGGATGTGTGAAGTCACAGAATGTAGGTGTGTGAAGTCACAGAATGGAGGTGTGTGAACTCAGTATGGACGTGTGTGAAGTCACAGAATGGAGGTGTGTGAAGTCATAGAATGGAAGTGTGTGAAGTCATAGAATGGACGTGTGTGAAGTCATAATGGAGGTGTGTTAAGTCACCGAATAGAGTTTTGTGAACTCAGTATGGAGATGTGTGAAGTCACAGAATGGAGGTTTGTGAAGTCATAGATGGAGGTGTGTGAGGTCATAGAATGGATGTTTCTGAATTAAGAATGAAGGTGTGTGAAGTCATAGAATGGAGGTGTGTGAAGTCATTGAATGGAGGTGTGTGAAGTCACAGAATGGAAGTGTGAGAAGTCAAATGGAGGTGTGAAGTCATAGAATGAAGGTGGGTGAACTCATAGAAAGGAGGTGTGGGGAGTCATAGAATGGAGTAGTGTGAAGTCATAGAGTGGAGGTGAGTGAAGTCACAGATTCGAGGTCTGTGAAGTCATAGATTGGAGGTGTGTGATGTCAGAATGGAGGTGTGCGAAGTCATAGAATAGAGGTTTGTGAAGTCAGAATGGAGGTGTGTGAAGTCATAGAATGGAGGTGTGTGAACTCATAGAATGGAGGTGTGTGACGTCACAATGGAAGTGTGTGAAGTCACAGAATGGAGGTGTGTGAATTCATACAATGGATGTGTGTGAAGTCAGAATGGAATTTTCTGAAGTCACAGAATTGAGCTGTGTGAATTCAGAATGGAGGTGTGTGAAGTTATAGAATGCAGGTGTGTGAAGTCAGAATGGAGGTGTGTGAAGTCATAGAATGGAGGTTGTGAAGTCACAGAATGGAGGTGTGTGAAGTCATAGAATGGACGTGTGTGAAGTCATAGAATGGGTGTTTGTGAAGTAAGAATGAAGGTGTGTGAAGTCATAGAATGGACGTGTGTGAAGTCACAAAATGGAGGTGTGGGAAGTCACAGATTGCAGGAGTGTGAAGTCACAGAATGGAGGTGTGTGAACCCAGAATGGAGGTGTGTAAAGTCACAGAATGGAGGTGTGTGAAGTCATTGAATGGAAGTGTGTGAAGTCATAGAATGGAGGTGTGTGAATTCACAGAATGGACGGTATTAAGGCATAGAATGGAGGTGTGTGAAGTCACAGAACTGAGGTGTTTGAAGTCATATATTGGAGGTGTGTGAAATCAACATGGATGTGTGAAGTCATAGAATGGAGGTGTGTGAAATCATAGAATGAGGGTGTGTGAAGTCATAGAATGGAGGTGTGTGAAGTCACAGAATGGAGGTGTGTGAAGTCATAGAATGGAGGTGTGTGAAGTCATAGAATGGAAGTTTGTGAAGTCACAGATTGGAGGTGTGTGAAGTCAGAGAATCGAGGTGTGAGAAGTCACACAATGGAGATGTGTGAACTCAGAATGGAGGTGTGTGAAGTCACAGAATGGAGGTGTGTGAAGTCATAGAATGGAGGTGTGTGAAGTCACAGAAGGGAGGTGTGTGCAATCATAGAATGGAGGTGTGTGAAGTCACAGAATGGAGGTGTGTGAAGTCAGAATGGAGGTATGTGAAGTCATAGAATGGAGCTGTGTGAAGTCAGAATGGAGGTGTGAAGTCATAAATGGAGGTGGGTGAAGTCATACAACTTAGGTGTGAGAAGTCATAGAATGGAGAAGTGTGAAGTCATAGAGTGGAGGTGTGTGAAGTCAGAATGTAGGTGTTCAAAGTCATAGAATAGAGGTGTGTGAAGTCAGAATGGAGGTGTGTGAAGTCATAGAATGGAGGTGTGTGAACTCATAGAATGGAGGTGTGTGACGTCACAATGGCAGTTTGTGAAGTCATAGAATGGAGGTGTGTGAAGTCACAGAATGGAGGTGTGTGAAGTCATACAATGGAGGTGTGTGAAGTCAGAATGGAGGTGTGCGAAGTCACAGAATGGAGGTGTGTGAACTCAGAATGGAGGTGTGTGAAGTCATAGATGGAGGTGTGTGAAGTCATATTATGAAGATATGTGAAATCATAGAATGGAGTTTTGTGAAGTCACAGAATGGAATTCTGTGAGTCAGAATTGAGGTGTGTGAAGTCATAGAATGTAGATGTGTGAAGTCATAGAATGGAGTATGGTGAAGTCAACGAAGGGAGGTTTGTGAAGTCATAGTATGGAGGTATGAGAATTCAAATTAGAGGAATGTGAAGTAGGAGAATAAAGGTGTGTGAAGTCATAAGATGGAGGTGGGTGAAGTCATTGAATGGAGGTGTGTGAATTCAGATTTGAGGTGTGTGAAATCATAGAATGGAGGTGTGTCAACTCAGAAAGGAGGTGTGTGAAGGCATAGAATGGAGGTGAGTGAAGTCATAGAATGGAGGTGTGTGAAATCATAGAATGGAAGTGTGTGAAGTCACAGAATTTAGGTGTGTGAAGTCAGAATGGAGGTGTGTGAGGTCAGAATGGAGGTGTGTGAAGTCATACAATGTAGGTGTGTGAAGTCACATTGCAGGTGTGTGAAGTCATAGGATGGAGGTGTGTGAAGTCATAGAATGGAGGTGTGTGAAGTCATAGAATGGAGGTGGGTGAAGTCATAGAATGGAGGTTTGTGAAGTCACAGAATGGAGGTGTGTGAAATCATAGAATGAGTTGTGTGAAGTCACAGAATGTAGGTGTGTGAAGTCAGAATGAAGGTGTGTGAAGTCATAGAATGGAGGTGTGTGGAGTCAGAAAGGAGGTGTGAAGTCAAAGAATGGAGGTGGGTGAAGTCACAGAAAATGGGTGTGGGAAGTCATACAATGGAGAAGTGTGAAGTCATAGAGTGGAGGTGAGTGAAGTCAAAGATTCGAGGTCTGTGAAGTCATAGAATGGAGGTGTGTGAAGTCATAATGTAGGTGTTCGAAGTCATAGAATAGAGGTGTGTGAAGTCAGAATGGAGGTGTGTGAAGTCATAGAATGGAGGTGTGTGAACTCATAGAATGGAGGTGTGTGACGTCACAATGGAAGTGTGTGAAGTCACAGAATGGAGGTGTGTGAAGTCACTGAATGGAGGTGTGTGAAGTCATACAATGCAGGTGTGTGAAGTCAGAATGGAGGTGTGTGAAGTCACAGAATGGAGGTGTGTGAACTCAGAATGGAGGTGTGTGAAGTCGTAGATGGAGGAGTGTGAAGTCATAGTATGGAGATATGTGAAATGATAGAATGGAGTTTTGTGAAGTCACAGAATGGAGTTGTGTGAGTCAGAATTGAGGTGTGTGAAGTCATAGAATGTAGATGTGTGAAGTCATAGAATGGAGTATTGTGAAGTCACCGAAGGGAGGTTTGTGAAGTCATAGAATGGAGGTATGAGAAATCAAATTAGAGGGGTGTGAACTCGGATAATGGAGGTGTGTGAAGTCATAGAATGGAGGTGCGTGAAGTCATAGAACGGAGGTGTATGAATTCAGATTGTAGGTGTGTGAATTCATAGAATGGAGGTGTGTCAACTCAGAAAGGAGGTGTGTGAAGTCATAGAATGGAGGTGAGTGAAGTCATAGAATGGAGGCGTGTGACGTCACAATGGAAGTTTGTGAAGTCATAAAATGGAGGTGTGTGAAGTCACAGAATGGAGGTATGTGAAGTCAGAATGGAGGTGTGAAGTCATAGAATGGAGGTGGGTGAAGTCATAGAAATTAGGTGTGTGAAGTCATAGAATGGAGGTGTGTGAAGTCACAGAATGGAGGTGTGTGAAGTCATAGAATGGAAGTGTGTGAAGTCATAGAATGGACGTGTGTGAAGTCAGAATGGAGGTGTGTTAAGTCACCGAATGGAGTTTTGTGAACTCAGTATGGAGGTGTGTGAAGTCACAGAATGGAGGTTTGTGAAGTCATAGATGGAGGTGTGTGAGGTCATAGAATGGATGTTTCTGAAGTAAGAATGAAGGTGTGTGAAGTCATAGAATGGAAGTGTGTGAAGTCATTGAATGGAGGTGTGTGAAGTCACTGAATGGAAATGTGTGAAGTCAGAATGGAGGTGTGAAGTCATAGAATGAAGGTGGGTAAATTCATACAAAGGGGTTGTGGGAAGTCATAGAATGGAGTAGTGTGAAGTCATAGAGTGGAGGTGAGTGAAGTCACAGATTCGAGGTCTGTGAAGTCATAGATTGGAGGTGTGTGATGTCAGAATGGAGGTGTGCGAATTCATAGAATATAGGTTTGTGAAGTCAGAATGGAGGTGTGTGAAGTCATAGAATGGAGGTGTGTGAACTCATAGAATGGAGGTGTGTGACGTCACAATGGAAGTGTGTGAAGTCACAGAATGGAGGTGTGTGAATACATACAATGGAGGTGTGTGAAGTCAGAATGGAATTTTGTGAAGTCACAGAATTCAGCTGTGTGAATTCAGAAGGGAGGTGTGTGAAGTCATAGAATGGAGGTGTGTGAAGTCAGAATGGAGGTGTGTGAACTCATAGAATGGAGGTGGGTGTAGTCACAATGGAGGTGTGTGAATTCATAGAATGGAGGTGAGTGAAGTCACAGAATGGAGGTGTGTGAAGTCATAGAATGGAGGTGTGTGAAGTCATAGAATGGGTGTTTGTGAAGTAAGAATGAAGGTGTGTGAAGTCATAGAATGGAGGTGTGTGAAGTCACAGAATGGAGGTGTGGGAAGTCACAGATTGCAGGAGTGTGAAGTCAGAGAATAGAGGTGTGTGAACCTTGAATGGAGGTGTGTAAAGTCACAGAATGGAGGTGTGTGAAGTCATAGAATGGAAGTGTGTGAAGTCATAGAATGGAGGTGTGAAGTCACAGAATGGAGGTGTTTGAAGTCATATATTGGAGGTGTGTGAAATCAAAATGGATGTGTGAAGTCATAGAATGGAGGTGTGTGAATCATAGAACGGAAGTGTGTGAAGTCACAGATTGGAGGTGTGTGAAGTCACAGATTCGAGGTATGAGAAGTCACAGAATGAAGGTGTGTGAACTCAGAATGGAGGTGTGTGAAGTCACAGAACGAATGTGTGTGAAGTCATAGAATGGAAGTGTGTGAAGTCATAGAATGGAGGTGTGTGAAACTCAGAATGGAGGTGTGTGAAGTCATCGAATGGAGTTGTGTGAACTCAGAATGGAGGTGTGTGAAGTCACAGAGTGGAGGTTTGTGAAGTCATAGAATGGAGGTGTGGAAAGTCATAGAATGGATGTTTCTGAAGTAAGAATGAAGATGTGTGAAGTCATAGAATGGAGGTATGTGAACTCATAGAATGGAGGTGTGTGAAGTCACAGAATGGAGGTGTGTGAAGTCAGAATGGAGGTGAGTAGTCATCGATTGGAGGTGGGTGAAGTCATAGAAAGGAGGAGTGGGAAATCATAGAAAGGAGGAGTGTGAAGTCATAGAGTGCATGTGAGTGAAATCACACATTCGAGGTCTGTGAAGTCACAGAATGGAGGTGTGTGAACCCAGAATGGAGGTGTGTAAAGTCACAGAATGGAGGTGTGTGAAGTCATAGAATGGAATTGTGTGAAGTCATAGAATGGAGGTGTGTGAAGTCACAGAATGGACGGTATGAAGTCATAGAATGGAGGTGTGTGAAGTCACAGAATTGAGGTGTTTGAAGTCATATATTGGAGGTGTGTGAAATCAAAATGGATTTGTGAAGTCATAGAATGGAGGTGTGTGAAATCATAGAATGAGGGTGTGTGAGGTCATAGAATGGAGGTGTGTGAAGTCACAGAATGGAGTTGTGTGAAGTCATAGAATGGAGGTGTGTGAAGTCATAGAATTGAAGTGTGTGAAGTCACAGATTGGAGGTGTGTGAAGTCACAGAATCGAGGTGTGAGAAGTCACAGAATGGAGATGTGTGAACTCAGAATGGAGGTGTGAGAAGTCACAGAATGGAGGTGTGTGAAGTAATAGAATGGAGGTGTGTGAAGTCACAGAATGGAGGTGTGTGAAATCATAGAATGGAGGTGTGTCAAGTCACAGAATGGAGGTGTGTGAAGTCAGAATGGAGGTGTGTGAAGTCATAGAATGGAGGTGAGTGAAGTCAGAATGGAGGTGTGAAGTCATAGAATGGAGGTGTGTGAAGTCACAGAATGGATGTGTGTGAAATCATAGAATAGAGTAGTGAGAATTATAGTGTGGAGGTGAGTGAAGTCACATATTCGAGGTCTGTGAAGTCATAGAATGGAGGTGTGTGAAGTCAGAATGTAGGTGTTCGAAGTCCTAGAATAGAGGTGTGTGAAGTCAGAATGGAGGTGTGTGAAGTCATAGAATGGAGGTGTGTGAACTCACAGAGTGGAGGTGTGTGACGTCACAATGGAAGTTTGTGAAGTCATAGAATGGAGGTGTGTGAAGTCACAGAATGGAGGTGTGTGAAGTCATACAATGGAGGTGTGTGAAGTCAGAATGGAGGTGTGTGAAGTCACAGAATGGAGGTGTGTGAACTCAGAATGGTGGTGTGTGAAGTCATAGATGGAGGTGTGTGAAGTCATGGTATGGAGATATGTGAAATCATAGAATGGAGTTTTTGAAGTCAAAGAATGAAGTTGTGTGAGTCAGAATTGTGGTGTGTGAAGTCATAGAATGTAGATGTGTGAAGTCATAGAATCGAGTATTGTGAAGTCACTGAAGGGAGGTTTGTGAAGCCCCAGAATTGAGGTGTGTGAACTCAGAATGGAGGTGTGTAAAGTCACAGAATGGACGGTTTGAAGTCATAGAATGGAGGTGTGTGAAGTCACAGAATGGACGGTTTGAAGTCATAGAATGGAGGTGTGTGAACTCACAGAATTGAGGTGTTTGAAGTCATATATTGGAGGTGTGTGAAATCAAAATGGATGTGTGAAATCATAGAATAGAGGTGTGTGAAATCATAGAATGAGGGTGTGTGAGGTCATAGAATGGAGGTTTGTGAAGTCACAGAAAGGAGGTGTGTGAAATCATAGAATGAAGGTGTGTGAAGTCATAGAATGGAAGTGTGTGAAGTCACAGAATGGAGGTGTGTGAAGTCACAGAAGGGAGGTGTGTGAAATAACAGAATAGAGGTGTGTGAACTCAGAATGGAGGTGTGTGAAGTCAGAGAATGGAGGTGTGTGAAGTCATAGAATGGAGGTGTGTGAAGTCATAGAAAGGAGGTGTGTGAAGTCAGAATGGAGGTGTGTGAAGTCACAGAATGGAGGTTTGTGAAGTCACAGAATGGAAGTGTGTAAAGTCATAGAATGGATGTTTCTGAAGTAAGAATGAAGGTGTGTGAAGTCATAGAATGGAGGTGTGTGATGTCAAAGAATTTAGGTTTGTGAAGTCATAGAATGGAGCTGTGTGAAGTCAGAATGGAGGTGTGTGAAGTCACAGAATGGAGGTGTGTCAACTCAGAATTTAGGTGTGTGAAGTCAAAGAATAGAGGTGTGTGAAGTCATAGAATGGAGGTGTGTGAAGTCATAGAATGGAGGTGTGTGAAGTTATAGAATGGAGGTGTGTGAAGTCACAGAATGGAGGTGTGTGAAGTCAGAATGGAGGTGAGTAGTCATAGATTGGAAGTGGGTGAATTCATAAAAAGGACGTGTGGGAAGTCATAGAATGGAGGAGTGTGAAGTCATAAAGTACAGGTGAGTGAAGTCACAGATTCGAGGTCTGTGAAATCATAGAATGGAGGTGTGTGATGTCAGATTGGAGGTGTGTGAAGTCAAAGAATGTAGGTGTGTGAAGTCATTGAATGGAGGTGTGTGAAGCCACAGAATGGAGGTGTGTGAACTCAGAATGGAGGTGTGTGAAGTCATAGAATGGAGGTGTGTGACGTAACAATGGAAGTGTGTGAGGTCATAGAATGGAGGTGTGTGAAGTCACAGAATGGAGGTTTGTGAAGTCATAGAATGGAGGTATGTGATCTCACAGAATGGAGGTGTGTAAAGTCATTGAATGGAGGTGTGTGAAGTTATAGAATGGATGTTTGTAAAGTAAGAATGAAGGTGTGTGAAGTCATAGAATGGAGTTGTGTGATGTCAAAGAATGGAGGTGTGTGAAGTCATAGAAAGGAGCTGTGTGAAGTCAGAATGGAGGTGTGTGAAGTCACAGAATGGAGGTGTGTCAACTCAGAATTTAGGTGTGTGAGGTCAAAGAATGGAGGTGTGTGAAGTCAAAGAATGGAGGTGTGTGAAGTCATAGAATGGAGGTGTGTGAAGACATAGAACTTATGTTTGTGAAGTAAGAATGAAGGTGTGTGAAGTCATAGAATGGAGGTGTGTGTAGTCACCGAATGGAAGTTTGTGAAGTCACAGAATGGATGTGTATGAAGTCAGAATGGAGGTGTGAAGTCATAGAATGGAGTTGGGTGAAGTCATAGAAAGAAGGTGTGGGAAGTCAAAGAATGGAGGTGTGTGAAGTCATAGAATGGAGGTGTGTGAAGTCAGAATGGAGGTGTGTGAACTCATAGCATGGTAGTGTGTGTAGTCACAATGGAGGTGTGTGAAGACATAAAATGGAGGTGTGTGAAGTCACAGAATGGAGGTGTGTGAAGTCATAGAATGGAGGTGTGTGAAGTCACAGAATGGAGGTGTGGGAAGTCACAGATTGGAGGTGTGTGAAGTCCCAGAATGTAGGTGTGTGAACTCAGAATGGAGGTGTGTAAAGTCACAGAATGGAGGTGTGTGAAATCATAGAATGGAAGTGTGTGAAGTCATAGAATGGAGGTGTGGGAAGTCACAGAATGGACGGTTTGAAGTCATAGAATGGAGGTGTGTGAAGTCACAGAATTGTGGTGTTTGAAGTCATATATTGGAGGTGTGTGAAGTCAAAATGGATGTGTGAAGTCATAGAATGGACGTGTGTAAAAATCATAGAATGAGGGTGTGTGAGGTCATAGAATGGAGGTTTGTGAAGGCACAGAATGGAGGTGTGTGAAGTCATAGAATGGAGGTGTGTGAAGTCATAGAAGGGAAGTGTGTGAAGTCACAGAATGGAGGTCTGTGAAGTCACAGAATGGAGGTGTGTGAAGTCACAGAATGGAGTTGTGTGAACTCAGAATGGAGGTGTGTGTAGTCACAGAAAGGAGGTTTGTGAAGTCCTAGAATGGAGGTGTGTGAAGTCATAGAATGGATGTTTCTGAAGTAAGAATGAAGGTGTGTGAGGTCATAGAATGGAGTAGTGTGAAGTCATAGAGTGCAGGTGAGTGAAGTCACAGAAATCAGGTGTGTGAACCCAGAATGGCGGTGTGTAAAGTCACAGAATGGAGGTGTGTGAAGTCATAGAATGGAAGTGTGTGAAGTTAGATTGGAGGTGTGTAAAGTCACAGAATGGAGGTCTGTGAAATCATAGAATGGAGGTGTGTGATGTCAGATTGGAGGTGTGTGAAGTCAAAGAATGTAGGTGTGTGAACTCATTGAATGGTGGTGTGTGAACTCACAGAATGGAGGTGTGTGAAGTCAGAATAGAGGTGTGCGAAGTCATAGAATGGAGGTGTGTGAAGTCAGAATAGAGGTGTGTGAAGTCATAGAATGGAGGTCTGTGAAGTCACAGAATTGAGGTGTAGGAAGTCACAGAATGGAGGTGAGTTACGTCACAGAAAGGAGGTGTGTGAACTCAGAATGGAGGTGTGTAAAGTCACAGAATGGAGGTGTGTGAAGTCATAGAGTGGAAGTGTGTGAAGTCATAGAATGGAGCTGTGTGAAGTCACAGAATGGACCGTATAAAGTCATAGAATGGAGGTGTGTGAAGTCACAGAATTGAGGTGTTTGAAGTCATATATTGGAGGTGTGTGAAGTCAAAATGCATGTGTGAAGTCACAGAATGGAATTTTGTGAAGTCATAGAATGGAGGTGTGTGAACTCATAGAATGGATGTTTCTGAAGTAAAAATGAAGGTGTGTGAAGTCATATAATGGAGGTGTGTGTAGTCACAGAATGGAGGTGTGTGAAGTCAGAATGGAGGTGTGTAGTCATAGATTGGAGGTGGGTGAAGTCATAGAAAGTAGGTGTGGAAAGTCATAGAATGGAGGAGTATGAAGTAATAGAGTGCAGGTGAGTGAAGTCACAGATTCGAGGTATGTGAACTCATAGAATGGAGTTGTGTGATGTCAGAATGGAGGTGTGCGAAGTCATAGAATAGAGGTGTGTGAAGTCAGAATGGAGGTGTGTGAAGTCATAGATGGAGCTGTGTGAAGTCACAAATGGAGCTGTGTGAATTCAGAATGGAGGTGTGTGAAGTCATAAAACGGAGGTGTGTGAAGTCAGAATGGAGGTGTGTGAACTCATAGAACGGAGGTGTGTGACGTCACAATGGAAGTGTGTGAAGTCATAGAATTGAGGTATGTGAAGTGAGAGAATGGAGGTGTGTAAAGTCATAGAATTGAGGTGTGTGAAGTGTTAGAATGGTTGTTTGTAAAGTAAGAATGAAGGTGTGTGAAGTCATAGAATGTAGGGGTGTGACGTCAAAGAATGGAGATGTGTGAAGTCATAGAATGTAGCTGTGTGAAGTCAGAATGGAGGTGTGTGAAGTCAAATAATGGAGGTGTGTCAACTCAGAATTTAGGTGTATGAAGTCAAAGAATGGAGGTATGTGAAGTCATAGAATGGAGGTGTGTGAAGTCATAGAATGGAGGTGTGTGAAGTCAGAGAATGGAGGTGTGTGAAGTCACAGTATGGAGGTGTGTGAAGTCAGAATAAATGTGTGTAGTCATAGATTGGAGGAGTGTGAAGTCATAGAGTGCAGGTGAGTGAAGTCACAGATTCGAGGTCTGTGAAATCATAGAATGGAGGTGTGTGATGTCAGATTGGAGGTGTGTGACGTCAAAGAATGTAGGTGTGTGAAGTAATTGAATGGAGGTGTGTGAAGTCACAGAATGGAGGTATGTGAAGTCAGAATAGAGGTGTGTGAAGTCACAGAATGGAGGTGTGTGAAGTCACAGAATGGAGGTGTGGGAAGTCACAGAATGGAGGTGAGTGACGTCACAGAATGAAGGTGTGTGAACTCAGAATGGAGGTGTGTAAAGTCACAGAATGTAGGTGTGTGAAGTCATAGAATAGAAGTGTGTGAAGTCATAGAATGGAGGTGTGTGAAGTCACAGAATGGACGGTATGAAGTCATAGAATGGAGGTGTGTGAAGTTACAGAATTGAGGTGTTTGAAGTCATATATTGGAGGGGTGTGAATTCAAAATGGATGTGTGAAGTCATAGAATGGAGGTGTGTGAAATCATAGAGTGAGGGTGTGTGAGGTCATAGAATGGAGGTGTGTGAAGTCACAGAATGGAGATGTGTGAAGTCATAAAATGGAGGTGTGTGAAGTCATAGAATGGAAGTGTGTGAAGTCACACAATGGAGGTGTGTGAAGTCACAGAATGGAGGTGTGTAAAGTCACAGAATGGAGGTGTGTGACTCAGAATGGAGGTTTGAGAAGTCACAGAATGGAGGGGTGTGAAGTCATAGAAAGGAAGTGTGTGAAGTCATAGAATGGAGGTGTGTGAAGTCAGAATGGAGATGTGTGAAGTCACCGAATGGAGGTTTGCGAAGTCATAGAATGGAGGTGTGTGAAGTCATAGAATGGAGGTGTGTGAAGTCACAGAATGGAGGTGTGTGAAGTCAGAATAGAGGTGAGTAGTCGTAGATTGGAGGTGGGTGAAGTCATAGAAAGAAGGTGTGGGAAGTCATAGAATGGAGGAGTATGAAGTCATAGAGTGCAGGTGAGTGAAGTCACAGATTCGAGGTCTGTGAAGTCATAGAATGGAGTTGTGTGATGTCAGAATGGAGGTGTGCGAAGTCATAGAATAGAGGTGTGTGAAGTCAGAATGGAGGTGTGTGAAGTCATAGATGAAGTTGTATGAAGTCATAGTATGGAGGTGTGTGAAATCATAGAATGGAGTTTGGTGAAGTCACAGAATGGAGCTGTGTGAATTCAGAATGGAGGTGTGTGAAGTCATAGAATGGAGGTGTGTGAAGTCAGAATGGAGGTGTGTGAACTCATAGAATGGAGGTGTGTGAAGTCACAGAATGGAAGTGTATGAAGTCATAGAATGGAGGTGTGTGAAGTCACAGAATGGAGGTGTGTGAAGTCACAGAATGGAGGTATGTGAAGTCTCAGAATGGAGGTGTGTAAAGTCATAAAATGAAGGTGTGTGAAGTTATAGAATGGATGTTTGTAAAGTAAGAATATAGTTGTGTGAAGTCATAGAATGGAGGTGTGTGACGTCAAAGAATGGAGGTGTGCAAAGTCATAGAATGGAGCTGTGTGAAGTCAGAATGGAGGTGTGTGAAGTCACAGAATGGAGGTGTGTCAACTCAGAATTTAGGTGTGTGAAGTCACAGAATGGAGGTGTGTGAAGTCATAGAATGCAGGTGTGAGAAGTCATAGAATGGAGATGTATGAAGTCAGAATGGAGGTGTGTGAAGTCACAGAATTGAGGTGTGTGAACACAGAATGGAGGTGTGTGAAGTCAAAGAATGGAGGTGGGTGAAGTCATAGAATGGAGGTGTGTGAAGTCATAGAATGTATGTTTGTGAAGTAAGAATGAAGGTGTGTGAAGTCACAGAATGGAGGTGTGTGAAGTCACAGAATGGAGGTGTATGAAGTCATAGAATGGAGGTGTGAGAAGTCATAAAATGGAGGTGTGTGAAGTCACAGAATGGAGGTGTGTGAAATCAGAATGGAGGTATGAAGTCATAGAATGGAGGTGGGTGAAGTCACAGAATGGAGGTGTGTGAAATCATAGAATGGATGTGTGTGAAGTCACAGAATGGAGGTGTGTGACGTCACAGAATGGAGGTGTGTCAACTCAGAATTTAGGTGTGTGAAGTCAAAGAATGGAGGTGTGTGAAGTCATAGAATGCAGGTGTGTGAAGTCATTGAATGGAGGTGTATGAAGTCAGAATGGACGTGTGTGAAGTCACAGAATTGAGGTGTGTGAACACAGAATGGAGGTGTGTGAAGTCAAAGAATGGAGGTGTGTGAAGTCATAGAATGGAGGTGTGTGAAGTCATGGAATGTATGTTTGTGAAGTAAGAATGAAGGTGTGTGAAGTCACAGAATGGAGGTGTGTGAAGTCACAGAATGGAGGTGTGTGAAATCAGAATGTAGGTATGAAGTCATAGAATGGAGGTGGGTGAAGTCACAGAATGGAGGTGTGTGAAATCATAGAATGGATGTGTGTGAAGTCACAGAATGGAGGTGTGTGACGTCACAGAATGGAGGTGTGTGAACTCAGAATGGAGGTGTGTAAAGTCACAGAATGGAGGTGTGTGAAGTCATAGAATGGAAGTGTGTGAAGTCATAGAATGGAGGTGTGTGGAGTCACAGAATGGAGGGTGTGAAGGCATAGAATGGAGGTGTGTGAAGTCACAGAATTGAGGTGTTTGAAATCATATATTGGTGGTGTGTGAAGTAAAAATGGATGTGTGAAGTCATAGAATGGAGGTGTGTGAAATCATAGAATGAGGGTGTGTGAGGTCATAGAATACAGGTGTGTGAAGTCACCGAATGGAGGTGTGTGAACTCAAAATGGAGGTGGGTGAAGTCATGGAAAGGAGGTGTGGGAAGTCATAGAATGGAGGAGTGTGAAGTCATAGAGTGGAGGTGAGTGAAGTCACATATTCGACGTCTGTGAAGTCATAGAATGGAGATGTGTGAAGTCAGAATGGAGGTGTGTGAAGTCATAGAATGGAGGTGTGTGAACTCATAGAATGGAGGTTTGTGACGTCACAATGGAAGTGTGTCAAGTCATAGCATGGAGGTATGTGAAATCACAGAATGTAAGTGTTTGAAGTCATAGAATGGAGGTGTGTGAAGTCACAGAATTGAGGTGTTTGAAGTCATATATTAGAGGTGTGTGAAGTCAAAATGGATGTGTGAAGTCATCGAATGGAGGTGTGTGAAATCATAGAATGAGGGTGTGTGAGGTCATAGAATGGAGGTGTGTGAAGTCACAGAATGGAGGTGTGTGAAGTTATAAAATGGAGGTGTGTGAAGTCATAGAATGGAAGTGTGTGAAGTCACACAATGCAGGGGTGTGAAGTCACAGAATGGAGGTTTGTGAAGTCACAGAATGGAGGGGTGTGAACTCAGAATGGAGGTTTGTGAAGTCACAGAATGGAGGTGTGTGAAGTCCTAGAATGGAAGTTTGTGAAGTCATAGAATGGAGGTGTGTGAAGTCAGAATGGAGATGTGTGAAGTCACCGAATGGAGTTGTGTGAACTCAGAATGGAGGTGTGTGAAGTCACAGAATGGAGGTTTCTGAAGTCATAGAATGGAGGTGTGTGAGGTCATTGAATGTTTCTGAAGGAAAAATTAAGGTGTGTGAAGTCATAGAATGGAGGTGTGTGAAGTCACAGAATGGAGGTGTGTGAAGTCAGAATGGAGGTGTGTAGTCATAGATTGGAGGTGGGTGAAGTCATAGAAAGGAGGTGTGGGAAGTCATAGAATGGAGGAGTGTGCAGTCATCGAGTGCAGGTGAGTGAAGTCACAGATTCGACGTCTATGAAGTCATAGAATGGAGGTGTGTGATGTCAGAATTGAGGTGTGCGAAGTCATAGAATAGAGGTGTGTGAAGTCAGAATGGAGGTGTGTGAAGTCATAGATGGAGTTGTGTGAAGTCATAGTATGGAGGTGTGTGAAATCATAAAATGGAGTTTTGTGAAGTCACAGAATTCAGCTGTGTGAATTCAGAATGGACGTGTGTGAACTATTATAATGGAGGTGTGTGAAGTCAGAATGGAGGTGTGTGAACTCATAGAATGGAGGTGTGTGACGTCACAATGGAAGTGTGTGAAGTCATAGAATGGAGGTGTGTGAAGTCACAGAATGGAGGTGTATGAAGTCATAGAATGGAGGTATGTGAAGTCACAGAATGGAGGTTTGTGAAGTCATAGAATGGAGGTATGTGAAGTCAAATTGGAGGGGTGTGAAGTCGGATAATGGAGGTCTGTGAAGTCACAGAATGGAGGTGGATAAAGTCACAGAATGGAGGTGTGTGAAGTCATAGAATGGAGTTGTGTGAAGTCACAGAATGGACGGGTATGAAGTCATATATTTTAGGTGTGTGAAGTCAAAATGGAGGTGTGAAATCATACAATGGAGGTGTGTGAAGTCATAGAATGGAGGTGTGTGAAGTCACAGAATTGAGGTGTGTGAAGTCACAGAATGGAGGTGTGTGAAATCATAGAATGGATGTGTGTGAACTCAGAATGGAGGTGTGTAAAGTCACAGAATGGAGGTGTGTGAAGTCATAGAATGGAAGTGTGTGAAGTCATAGAATGGAGGTGTGTGGAGTCACAGAATGGAGGGTGTGAAGGCATAGAATGGAGGTGTGTGAAGTCACAGAATTGAGGTGTTTGAAATCATATATTGGTGGTGTGTGAAGTAAAAATGGATGTGTGAAGTCATAGAATGGAGGTGTGTGAAATCATAGAATGAGGGTGTGTGAGGTCATAGAATACAGGTGTGTGAAGTCACCGAATGGAGGTGTGTGAACTCAAAATGGAGGTGGGTGAAGTCATGGAAAGGAGGTGTGGGAAGTCATAGAATGGAGGAGTGTGAAGTCATAGAGTGGAGGTGAGTGAAGTCACATATTCGACGTCTGTGAAGTCATAGAATGGAGATGTGTGAAGTCAGAATGGAGGTGTGTGAAGTCATAGAATGGAGGTGTGTGAACTCATAGAATGGAGGTTTGTGACGTCACAATGGAAGTGTGTCAAGTCATAGCATGGAGGTATGTGAAATCACAGAATGTAAGTGTGTGAAGTCATAGAATGGAGGTGTGTGAAGTCACAGAATTGAGGTGTTTGAAGTCATATATTAGAGGTGTGTGAAGTCAAAATGGATGTGTGAAGTCATCGAATGGAGGTGTGTGAAATCATAGAATGAGGGTGTGTGAGGTCATAGAATGGAGGTGTGTGAAGTCACAGAATGGAGGTGTGTGAAGTTATAAAATGGAGGTGTGTGAAGTCATAGAATGGAAGTGTGTGAAGTCACACAATGCAGGGGTGTGAAGTCACAGAATGGAGGTTTGTGAAGTCACAGAATGGAGGGGTGTGAACTCAGAATGGAGGTTTGTGAAGTCACAGAATGGAGGTGTGTGAAGTCCTAGAATGGAAGTTTGTGAAGTCATAGAATGGAGGTGTGTGAAGTCAGAATGGAGATGTGTGAAGTCACCGAATGGAGTTGTGTGAACTCAGAATGGAGGTGTGTGAAGTCACAGAATGGAGGTTTCTGAAGTCATAGAATGGAGGTGTGTGAGGTCATTGAATGTTTCTGAAGGAAAAATTAAGGTGTGTGAAGTCATAGAATGGAGGTGTGTGAAGTCACAGAATGGAGGTGTGTGAAGTCAGAATGGAGGTGTGTAGTCATAGATTGGAGGTGGGTGAAGTCATAGAAAGGAGGTGTGGGAAGTCATAGAATGGAGGAGTGTGCAGTCATCGAGTGCAGGTGAGTGAAGTCACAGATTCGACGTCTATGAAGTCATAGAATGGAGGTGTGTGATGTCAGAATTGAGGTGTGCGAAGTCATAGAATAGAGGTGTGTGAAGTCAGAATGGAGGTGTGTGAAGTCATAGATGGAGTTGTGTGAAGTCATAGTATGGAGGTGTGTGAAATCATAAAATGGAGTTTTGTGAAGTCACAGAATTCAGCTGTGTGAATTCAGAATGGACGTGTGTGAACTATTATAATGGAGGTGTGTGAAGTCAGAATGGAGGTGTGTGAACTCATAGAATGGAGGTGTGTGACGTCACAATGGAAGTGTGTGAAGTCATAGAATGGAGGTGTGTGAAGTCACAGAATGGAGGTGTATGAAGTCATAGAATGGAGGTATGTGAAGTCACAGAATGGAGGTTTGTGAAGTCATAGAATGGAGGTATGTGAAGTCAAATTGGAGGGGTGTGAAGTCGGATAATGGAGGTCTGTGAAGTCACAGAATGGAGGTGGATAAAGTCACAGAATGGAGGTGTGTGAAGTCATAGAATGGAGTTGTGTGAAGTCACAGAATGGACGGGTATGAAGTCATATATTTTAGGTGTGTGAAGTCAAAATGGAGGTGTGAAATCATACAATGGAGGTGTGTGAAGTCATAGAATGGAGGTGTGTGAAGTCACAGAATTGAGGTGTGTGAAGTCACAGAATGGAGGTGTGTGAAATCATAGAATGGATGTGTGTGAACTCAGAATGGAGGTGTGTAAAGTCACAGAATGGAGGTGTGTGAAGTCATAGAATGGAAGTGTGTGAAGTCATAGAATGGAGGTGTGTGGAGTCACAGAATGGAGGGTGTGAAGGCATAGAATGGAGGTGTGTGAAGTCACAGAATTGAGGTGTTTGAAATCATATATTGGTGGTGTGTGAAGTAAAAATGGATGTGTGAAGTCATAGAATGGAGGTGTGTGAAATCATAGAATGAGGGTGTGTGAGGTCATAGAATACAGGTGTGTGAAGTCACCGAATGGAGGTGTGTGAACTCAAAATGGAGGTGGGTGAAGTCATGGAAAGGAGGTGTGGGAAGTCATAGAATGGAGGAGTGTGAAGTCATAGAGTGGAGGTGAGTGAAGTCACATATTCGAGGTCTGTGAAGTCATAGAATGGAGATGTGTGAAGTCAGAATGGAGGTGTGTGAAGTCATAGAATGGAGGTGTGTGAACTCATAGAATGGAGGTTTGTGACGTCACAATGGAAGTGTGTCAAGTCATAGCATGGAGGTATGTGAAATCACAGAATGTAAGTGTGTGAAGTCATAGAATGGAGGTGTGTGAAGTCACAGAATTGAGGTGTTTGAAGTCATATATTAGAGGTGTGTGAAGTCAAAATGGATGTGTGAAGTCATCGAATGGAGGTGTGTGAAATCATAGAATGAGGGTGTGTGAGGTCATAGAATGGAGGTGTGTGAAGTCACAGAATGGAGGTGTGTGAAGTTATAAAATGGAGGTGTGTGAAGTCATAGAATGGAAGTGTGTGAAGTCACACAATGCAGGGGTGTGAAGTCACAGAATGGAGGTTTGTGAAGTCACAGAATGGAGGGGTGTGAACTCAGAATGGAGGTTTGTGAAGTCACAGAATGGAGGTGTGTGAAGTCCTAGAATGGAAGTTTGTGAAGTCATAGAATGGAGGTGTGTGAAGTCAGAATGGAGATGTGTGAAGTCACCGAATGGAGTTGTGTGAACTCAGAATGGAGGTGTGTGAAGTCACAGAATGGAGGTTTCTGAAGTCATAGAATGGAGGTGTGTGAGGTCATTGAATGTTTCTGAAGGAAAAATTAAGGTGTGTGAAGTCATAGAATGGAGGTGTGTGAAGTCACAGAATGGAGGTGTGTGAAGTCAGAATGGAGGTGTGTAGTCATAGATTGGAGGTGGGTGAAGTCATAGAAAGGAGGTGTGGGAAGTCATAGAATGGAGGAGTGTGCAGTCATCGAGTGCAGGTGAGTGAAGTCACAGATTCGACGTCTATGAAGTCATAGAATGGAGGTGTGTGATGTCAGAATTGAGGTGTGCGAAGTCATAGAATAGAGGTGTGTGAAGTCAGAATGGAGGTGTGTGAAGTCATAGATGGAGTTGTGTGAAGTCATAGTATGGAGGTGTGTGAAATCATAAAATGGAGTTTTGTGAAGTCACAGAATTCAGCTGTGTGAATTCAGAATGGACGTGTGTGAACTATTATAATGGAGGTGTGTGAAGTCAGAATGGAGGTGTGTGAACTCATAGAATGGAGGTGTGTGACGTCACAATGGAAGTGTGTGAAGTCATAGAATGGAGGTGTGTGAAGTCACAGAATGGAGGTGTATGAAGTCATAGAATGGAGGTATGTGAAGTCACAGAATGGAGGTTTGTGAAGTCATAGAATGGAGGTATGTGAAGTCAAATTGGAGGGGTGTGAAGTCGGATAATGGAGGTCTGTGAAGTCACAGAATGGAGGTGGATGAAGTCACAGAATGGAGGTGTGTGAAGTCATAGAATGGAGTTGTGTGAAGTCACAGAATGGACGGGTATGAAGTCATATATTTTAGGTGTGTGAAGTCAAAATGGAGGTGTGAAATCATACAATGGAGGTGTGTGAAGTCATAGAATGGAGGTGTGTGAAGTCACAGAATTGAGGTGTGTGAAGTCACAGAATGGAGGTGTGTGAAGTCATAGAATGGAAGTGTGTGAAATCATAGAAATGAGGTGTGTGAAGTCAGAATGGAGGTGTGTGAAGTCACCGAATGGTGGTGGGTGAACTCCGAATAGAGGTGTGTGAAGTCACAGAATGGAGGGTTGCGAAGTCATAGAATGGAGATGTGTGAAGACAAAATTGTGGTGTGTGAACTCATAGAATGGATGTGTGTGAACTAATAGAATGGAGGTGTGTCAAGTCCTGGAATGGAGGTGTGTGAAGTCAAAGAATGGAGGTGTGTGAAGTCAAACAAGGGTGGTGTGTGAAGGCACAGAATGGAGGTGTGTGAAGTCACAGAATTGAAGTGTGTGAAGTCAAAACGGAGGTGTGTGAAGTCAAAGAATAGAGGTTTGAGAAGTCACAGAACGGAGGTGTGTGAAATCAAAATGGTGGTGTGTGAAGTCACAAATGGAGGTGTGTGAAGTCACAGAATGTAGGTGTGTGAAGTCAAAATGGAGGTGTGTGAAGTCAAATAATGGAGGTGTGTGAACTCATAGAATGGAGGTGTGTGAAGTCATGGAATGGAGGTTTGTGAAGTCAAACACTGGAAGTGTGGGAAGTTACAGAAAGAAGATGTGTGAAGTCCTAGAATGGAGGTGTGTGAAGTCAGAATGCAGGTGTGGGAAGTCATAGAATGGAGGTGTGTGAAGTCATAGAATGGAGGTGTGTGAAGTCATAAAATGGAAGTGTGTGAAGTCATAGAATGGAGGTGTGTGATGTCACAGAATGGAGGTGTGTGAAGTCAGAATGGAGGTGTGAAGTCATAGAATGGAGGTGGGTGAAGTCATAGAATGGAATTGTGTGAAGTCATAGAATGGAGGTGTGTGAAGTCACAGAATGGAGGTGTGGGAAGTCACAGAATGGAGGTGTGTGATGTCACAGAATGGCGGTGTGTGAACTCAGAATGGAGGTGTGTAAAGTCACAGAATGTAGGTGTGTGTAGTCATAGAATGGAAGTGTGTGAAGTCATAGAATGGAGGTGTGTGAGGTCACAGAATGGACGATATTAAGTCAAAGAATGGAGGTGTGTGAAGTTACAGAATTGACGTGTTTGAAGTCATATATTGGAGGTGTGTGAATTCAAAATGAATGTGAGAAGTCATAGAATGG
Organism: Megascapheus bottae; assembly: GCA_024803745.1. Lineage (NCBI taxonomy): Eukaryota > Metazoa > Chordata > Mammalia > Rodentia > Geomyidae > Megascapheus > Megascapheus bottae. The sequence goes on along the minus strand of JANJXV010001035.1, from coordinate 62,496 downwards.
AGGTGTGTGAAATCATAGAGTGAGGGTGTGTGAGGTCATAGAATGGAGGTGTGTGAAGTCAGAATAGAGGTGAGTAGTCGTAGATTGGAGGTGGGTGAAGTCATAGAAAAAAGGTGTGGGAAGTCATAGAATGGAGGAGTATGAAGTCATAGAGTGCAGGTGAGTGAAGTCAGAGATTCGAGGTCTGAGAAGTCATAGAATGGAGTTGTGTGATGTCAGAATGGAGGTGTGCGAAGTCATAGAATAGAGGTGTGTGAAGTCAGAATGGAGGTGTGTGAAGTCAAAGAATGGAGGTGGGTGAAGTCACAGAATGGAGGTGTGTGAAATCATAGAATGGATGTGTGTGAAGTCACAGAATGGAGGTGTGTGACGTCACAGAATGGAGGTGTGTGAACTCAGAATGGAGGTGTGTAAAGTCACAGAATGGAGGTGTGTGAAGTCATAGAATGGATGTTTCTGAAGTAAAAATGAAGGTGTGTGAAGTCACAGAATGGAGGTGGGTGAAGTCATAGAATGGAATTGTGTGAAGTCATAAAATGGAAGTGTGTGAAGTCATAGAATGGAGGTGTGTGATGTCACAGAATGGCGGTGTGTGAACTCAGAATGGAGGTGTGTAAAGTCACAGAATGTAGGTGTGTGTAGTCATAGAATGGAAGTGTGTGAAGTCATAGAATGGAGGTGTGTGAGGTCACAGAATGGACGATATTAAGTCAAAGAATGGAGGTGTGTGAAGTTACAGAATTGACGTGTTTGAAGTCATATATTGGAGGTGTGTGAATTCAAAATGGATGTGAGAAGTCATAGAATGGAGGTGTGTGAAATCATAGAGTGAGGGTGTGTGAGGTCATAGAATGGAGGTGTGTGAAGTCACAGAATGGAGATGTGTGAAGTCATAAATTGGAGGTGTGTGAAGTCATAGAATGGAAGTGTGTGAAGTCACACAATGGAGGTGTGTGAAGTCACAGAATGGAGGTGTGTGAAGTCACAGAATGGAGGTATGTGACTCAGAATGGAGGTTTGTGAAGTCACAGAATGGAGGTGTGTGAAGTCATAGAATGGAAGTGTGTGTAGTCATAGAATGGAGTTGTGTGAAGTCACAGAATGGACGGGTATGAAGTCATATATTTTAGGTGTGTGAAGTCAAAATGGAGGTGTGAAATCATACAATGGAGGTGTGTGAAGTCATAGAATGGAGGTGTGTGAAGTCACAGAATTGAGGTGTGTGAAGTCACAGAATGGAGGTGTGTGAAATCATAGAATGGATGTGTGTGAACTCAGAATGGAGGTGTGTAAAGTCACAGAATGGAGGTGTGTGAAGTCATAGAATGGAAGTGTGTGAAGTCATAGAATGGAGGTGTGTGGAGTCACAGAATGGAGGGTGTGAAGGCATAGAATGGAGGTGTGTGAAGTCACAGAATTGAGGTGTTTGAAATCATATATTGGTGGTGTGTGAAGTAAAAATGGATGTGTGAAGTCATAGAATGGAGGTGTGTGAAATCATAGAATGAGGGTGTGTGAGGTCATAGAATACAGGTGTGTGAAGTCACCGAATGGAGGTGTGTGAACTCAAAATGGAGGTGGGTGAAGTCATGGAAAGGAGGTGTGGGAAGTCATAGAATGGAGGAGTGTGAAGTCATAGAGTGGAGGTGAGTGAAGTCACATATTCGAGGTCTGTGAAGTCATAGAATGGAGATGTGTGAAGTCAGAATGGAGGTGTGTGAAGTCATAGAATGGAGGTGTGTGAACTCATAGAATGGAGGTTTGTGACGTCACAATGGAAGTGTGTCAAGTCATAGCATGGAGGTATGTGAAATCACAGAATGTAAGTGTGTGAAGTCATAGAATGGAGGTGTGTGAAGTCACAGAATTGAGGTGTTTGAAGTCATATATTAGAGGTGTGTGAAGTCAAAATGGATGTGTGAAGTCATCGAATGGAGGTGTGTGAAATCATAGAATGAGGGTGTGTGAGGTCATAGAATGGAGGTGTGTGAAGTCACAGAATGGAGGTGTGTGAAGTTATAAAATGGAGGTGTGTGAAGTCATAGAATGGAAGTGTGTGAAGTCACACAATGCAGGGGTGTGAAGTCACAGAATGGAGGTTTGTGAAGTCACAGAATGGAGGGGTGTGAACTCAGAATGGAGGTTTGTGAAGTCACAGAATGGAGGTGTGTGAAGTCCTAGAATGGAAGTTTGTGAAGTCATAGAATGGAGGTGTGTGAAGTCAGAATGGAGATGTGTGAAGTCACCGAATGGAGTTGTGTGAACTCAGAATGGAGGTGTGTGAAGTCACAGAATGGAGGTTTCTGAAGTCATAGAATGGAGGTGTGTGAGGTCATTGAATGTTTCTGAAGGAAAAATTAAGGTGTGTGAAGTCATAGAATGGAGGTGTGTGAAGTCACAGAATGGAGGTGTGTGAAGTCAGAATGGAGGTGTGTAGTCATAGATTGGAGGTGGGTGAAGTCATAGAAAGGAGGTGTGGGAAGTCATAGAATGGAGGAGTGTGCAGTCATCGAGTGCAGGTGAGTGAAGTCACAGATTCGACGTCTATGAAGTCATAGAATGGAGGTGTGTGATGTCAGAATTGAGGTGTGCGAAGTCATAGAATAGAGGTGTGTGAAGTCAGAATGGAGGTGTGTGAAGTCATAGATGGAGTTGTGTGAAGTCATAGTATGGAGGTGTGTGAAATCATAAAATGGAGTTTTGTGAAGTCACAGAATTCAGCTGTGTGAATTCAGAATGGACGTGTGTGAACTATTATAATGGAGGTGTGTGAAGTCAGAATGGAGGTGTGTGAACTCATAGAATGGAGGTGTGTGACGTCACAATGGAAGTGTGTGAAGTCATAGAATGGAGGTGTGTGAAGTCACAGAATGGAGGTGTATGAAGTCATAGAATGGAGGTATGTGAAGTCACAGAATGGAGGTTTGTGAAGTCATAGAATGGAGGTATGTGAAGTCAAATTGGAGGGGTGTGAAGTCGGATAATGGAGGTCTGTGAAGTCACAGAATGGAGGTGGATGAAGTCACAGAATGGAGGTGTGTGAAGTCATAGAATGGAGTTGTGTGAAGTCACAGAATGGACGGGTATGAAGTCATATATTTTAGGTGTGTGAAGTCAAAATGGAGGTGTGAAATCATACAATGGAGGTGTGTGAAGTCATAGAATGGAGGTGTGTGAAGTCACAGAATTGAGGTGTGTGAAGTCACAGAATGGAGGTGTGTGAAGTCATAGAATGGAAGTGTGTGAAATCATAGAAATGAGGTGTGTGAAGTCAGAATGGAGGTGTGTGAAGTCACCGAATGGTGGTGGGTGAACTCCGAATAGAGGTGTGTGAAGTCACAGAATGGAGGGTTGCGAAGTCATAGAATGGAGATGTGTGAAGACAAAATTGTGGTGTGTGAACTCATAGAATGGATGTGTGTGAACTAATAGAATGGAGGTGTGTCAAGTCCTGGAATGGAGGTGTGTGAAGTCAAAGAATGGAGGTGTGTGAAGTCAAACAAGGGTGGTGTGTGAAGGCACAGAATGGAGGTGTGTGAAGTCACAGAATTGAAGTGTGTGAAGTCAAAACGGAGGTGTGTGAAGTCAAAGAATAGAGGTTTGAGAAGTCACAGAACGGAGGTGTGTGAAATCAAAATGGTGGTGTGTGAAGTCACAAATGGAGGTGTGTGAAGTCACAGAATGTAGGTGTGTGAAGTCAAAATGGAGGTGTGTGAAGTCAAATAATGGAGGTGTGTGAACTCATAGAATGGAGGTGTGTGAAGTCATGGAATGGAGGTTTGTGAAGTCAAACACTGGAAGTGTGGGAAGTTACAGAAAGAAGATGTGTGAAGTCCTAGAATGGAGGTGTGTGAAGTCAGAATGCAGGTGTGGGAAGTCATAGAATGGAGGTGTGTGAAGTCATAGAATGGAGGTGTGTGAAGTCATAAAATGGAAGTGTGTGAAGTCATAGAATGGAGGTGTGTGATGTCACAGAATGGAGGTGTGTGAAGTCAGAATGGAGGTGTGAAGTCATAGAATGGAGGTGGGTGAAGTCATAGAATGGAATTGTGTGAAGTCATAGAATGGAGGTGTGTGAAGTCACAGAATGGAGGTGTGGGAAGTCACAGAATGGAGGTGTGTGATGTCACAGAATGGCGGTGTGTGAACTCAGAATGGAGGTGTGTAAAGTCACAGAATGTAGGTGTGTGTAGTCATAGAATGGAAGTGTGTGAAGTCATAGAATGGAGGTGTGTGAGGTCACAGAATGGACGATATTAAGTCAAAGAATGGAGGTGTGTGAAGTTACAGAATTGACGTGTTTGAAGTCATATATTGGAGGTGTGTGAATTCAAAATGAATGTGAGAAGTCATAGAATGGAGGTGTGTGAAATCATAGAGTGAGGGTGTGTGAGGTCATAGAATGGAGGTGTGTGAAGTCAGAATAGAGGTGAGTAGTCGTAGATTGGAGGTGGGTGAAGTCATAGAAAAAAGGTGTGGGAAGTCATAGAATGGAGGAGTATGAAGTCATAGAGTGCAGGTGAGTGAAGTCAGAGATTCGAGGTCTGAGAAGTCATAGAATGGAGTTGTGTGATGTCAGAATGGAGGTGTGCGAAGTCATAGAATAGAGGTGTGTGAAGTCAGAATGGAGGTGTGTGAAGTCAAAGAATGGAGGTGGGTGAAGTCACAGAATGGAGGTGTGTGAAATCATAGAATGGATGTGTGTGAAGTCACAGAATGGAGGTGTGTGACGTCACAGAATGGAGGTGTGTGAACTCAGAATGGAGGTGTGTAAAGTCACAGAATGGAGGTGTGTGAAGTCATAGAATGGATGTTTCTGAAGTAAAAATGAAGGTGTGTGAAGTCACAGAATGGAGGTGGGTGAAGTCATAGAATGGAATTGTGTGAAGTCATAAAATGGAAGTGTGTGAAGTCATAGAATGGAGGTGTGTGATGTCACAGAATGGCGGTGTGTGAACTCAGAATGGAGGTGTGTAAAGTCACAGAATGTAGGTGTGTGTAGTCATAGAATGGAAGTGTGTGAAGTCATAGAATGGAGGTGTGTGAGGTCACAGAATGGACGATATTAAGTCAAAGAATGGAGGTGTGTGAAGTTACAGAATTGACGTGTTTGAAGTCATATATTGGAGGTGTGTGAATTCAAAATGGATGTGAGAAGTCATAGAATGGAGGTGTGTGAAATCATAGAGTGAGGGTGTGTGAGGTCATAGAATGGAGGTGTGTGAAGTCACAGAATGGAGATGTGTGAAGTCATAAATTGGAGGTGTGTGAAGTCATAGAATGGAAGTGTGTGAAGTCACACAATGGAGGTGTGTGAAGTCACAGAATGGAGGTGTGTGAAGTCACAGAATGGAGGTATGTGACTCAGAATGGAGGTTTGTGAAGTCACAGAATGGAGGTGTGTGAAGTCATAGAATGGAAGTGTGTGTAGTCATAGAATGGAGGTGTGCGAAGTCAGAATGGAGATGTGTGAAGTCCCCGAATGGAGGTTTGTGAAGTCATAGAATGGAGGTGTGTGAAGTCATAGAATGGATGTTTCTGAAGTAAAAATGAAGGTGTGTGAAGTCACAGAATGGAGGTGGGTGAAGTCATAGAATGGAATTGTGTGAAGTCATAGAATGGAGGTGTGTGGAGTCACAGAATGGAGGGTATGAGGTCACAGAATGGAGGTGTGTGAAGTGACAGAATTGAGGTGTTTGAAGTCATATATTGGAGGTGTGTGAAGTCAAAATGGAGGTGGGTGAAGTCATAGAAAGGAGGTGTGCGAAGTCATAGAATAGTGGAGTGTGAAGTCATAGAGTGGAGGTGAGTGAAGTCACATATTCGAGGTCTGTGAAGTCATAGAATGGAGGTGTGTGAAGTCAGAATGGAGGTGTGTGAAGTCATAGAATGGAGGTGTGTGAACTCATAGAATGGAGGTGTGTGATGTCACAATGGAAGTGTGTGAATTCATAGAATGGAGGTGTGTGAAGTCACAGAATGGAAGTGTGTGAAGTCATAGAATGGAGGTGTGTGAAGTCACAGAATGGACGGTATGAAGTCATAGAATGGAGGTGTGTGAAGTTACAGAATTGAGGTGTTTGAAGTCATATATTGGAGGGGTGTGAATTCAAAATGGATGTGTGATGTCATACAATGGAGGTGTGTGAAATCATAGAGTGAGGGTGTGTGAGGTCATAGAATGGAGGTGTGTGAAGTCACAGAATGGAGATGTGTGAAGTCAAAAAATGGAGGTGTGTGAAGTCATAGAATGGAAGTGTGTGAAGTCACACAATGGAGGTGTGTGAAGTCACAGAATGGAGGTGTGTGACTCAGAATGGAGGTTTGAGAAGTCACAGAATGGAGGGGTGTGAAGTCATAGAAAGGAAGTGTGTGAAGTCATAGAATGGAGGTGTGTGAAGTCAGAATGGAGATGTGTGAAGTCACCTAATGTTGGTTTTTGAAGTCATAGAATGGAGGTGTGTGAAGTCATAGAATGGATGTTTCTGAAGTAAAAATGAAGGTGTGTGAAGTCATAGAATGGAGGTGTGTGAAGTCACAGAATGGAGGTGTGTGAAGTCAGAATAGAGGTGAGTAGTCGTAGATTGGAGGTGGGTGAAGTCATAGAAAAAAGGTGTGGGAAGTCATAGAATGGAGGAGTATGAAGTCATAGAGTGCAGGTGAGTGAAGTCAGAGATTCGAGGTCTGAGAAGTCATAGAATGGAGTTGTGTGATGTCAGAATGGAGGTGTGCGAAGTCATAGAATAGAGGTGTATGAAGTCAGAATGGAGCTGTGTGAAGTCAAAGAATGGAGGTGGGTGAAGTCACAGAATGGAGGTGTGTGAAATCATACAATGGATGTGTGTGAAGTCACAGAATGGAGGTGTGTGACGTCACAGAATGGAGGTGTGTGAACTCAGAATGGAGGTGTGTAAAGTCACAGAATGGAGGTGTGTGAAGTCATAGAATGGAAGTGTGTGAAGTCATAGAATGGAGGTGTGCGAAGTCAGAATGGAGATGTGTGAAGTCACCGAATGGAGGTTTGTGAAGTCATAGAATGGAGGTGTGTGAAGTCATAGAATGGATGTTTCTGAAGTAAAAATGAAGGTGTGTGAAGTCACAGAATGGAGGTGGGTGAAGTCATAGAATGGAATTGTGTGAAGTCATAGAATGGAGGTGTGTGGAGTCACAGAATGGAGGGTATGAGGTCACAGAATGGAGGTGTGTGAAGTGACAGAATTGATGTGTTTGAAGTCATATATAGGAGGTGTGTGAAGTCAAAATGGAGGTGGGTGAAGTCATAGAAAGAGGTGTGCGAAGTCATAGAATAGTGGAGTGTGAAGTCATAGAGTGGAGGTGAGTGAAGTCACATATTCGAGGTCTCTGAAGTCATAGAATGGAGGTGTGTGAAGTCAGAATGGAGGTGTGTGAAGTCATAGAATGGAGGTGTGTGAACTCATAGAATGGAGGTGTGTGATGTCACAATGGAAGTGTGTGAAGTCATAGAATGGAGTTGTGTGAAGTCACAGAATGGAAGTGTGTGAAGTCATAGAATGGAGGTGTGTGAAGTCACAGAATGGACGGTATGAAGTCATAGAATGGATGTGTGTGAAGTTACAGAATTGAGGTGTTTGAAGTCATATATTGGAGGGGTGTGAATTCAAAATGGATGTGTGATGTCATACAATGGAGGTGTGTGAAATCATAGAGTGAGGTTGTGTGAGGTCATAGAATGGAGGTGTGTGAAGTCACAGAATGGAGATGTGTGAAGTCAAAAAATGGAGGTGTGTGAAGTCATAGAATGGAGGTGTGTGAAGTCACAGAATGGAGGTGTGTGAAATCAGAATGTAGGTATGAAGTCATAGAATGGAGGTGGGTGAAGTCACAGAATGGAGGTGTGTGAAATCATAGAATGGATGTGTGTGAAGTCACAGAATGGAGGTGTGTGACGTCACAGAATGGAGGTGTGTGAACTCAGAATGGAGGTGTGTAAAGTCACAGAATGGAGGTGTGTGAAGTCATAGAATGGAAGTGTGTGAAGTCATAGAATGGAGGTGTGTGGAGTCACAGAATGGAGGGTGTGAAGGCATAGAATGGAGGTGTGTGAAGTCACAGAATTGAGGTGTTTGAAGTCATATATTGGTGGTGTGTGAAGTAAAAATGGATGTGTGAAGTCATAGACTGGAGGTGTGTGAAATCATAGAATGAGGGTGTGTGACATCATAGAATAGAGGTGTGTGAAGTCAACAAATGGAGGTGTGTGAACTCAAAATGGAGGTGGGTGAAGTCATGGAAAGGAGGTGTGGGAAGTCATAGAATGGAGGAGTGTGAAGTCATAGAGTGGAGGTGAGTGAAGTCACATATTCGAGGTCTGTGAAGTCATAGAATGGAGGTGTGTGAAGTCATAGAATGGATGTTTCTGAAGTAAAAATGAAGGTGTGTGAAGTCACAGAATGGAGGTGGGTGAAGTCATAGAATGGAATTGTGTGAAGTCATAGAATGGAGGTGTGTGGAGTCACAGAATGGAGGGTATGAGGTCACAGAATGGAGGTGTGTGAAGTGACAGAATTGAGGTGTTTGAAGTCATATATTGGAGGTGTGTGAAGTCAAAATGGAGGTGGGTGAAGTCATAGAAAGGAGGTGTGCGAAGTCATAGAATAGTGGAGTGTGAAGTCATAGAGTGGAGGTGAGTGAAGTCACATATTCGAGGTCTGTGAAGTCATAGAATGGAGGTGTGTGAAGTCAGAATGGAGGTGTGTGAAGTCATAGAATGGAGGTGTGTGAACTCATAGAATGGAGGTGTGTGATGTCACAATGGAAGTGTGTGAATTCATAGAATGGAGGTGTGTGAAGTCACAGAATGGAAGTGTGTGAAGTCATAGAATGGAGGTGTGTGAAGTCACAGAATGGACGGTATGAAGTCATAGAATGGAGGTGTGTGAAGTTACAGAATTGAGGTGTTTGAAGTCATATATTGGAGGGGTGTGAATTCAAAATGGATGTGTGATGTCATACAATGGAGGTGTGTGAAATCATAGAGTGAGGGTGTGTGAGGTCATAGAATGGAGGTGTGTGAAGTCACAGAATGGAGATGTGTGAAGTCAAAAAATGGAGGTGTGTGAAGTCATAGAATGGAAGTGTGTGAAGTCACACAATGGAGGTGTGTGAAGTCACAGAATGGAGGTGTGTGACTCAGAATGGAGGTTTGAGAAGTCACAGAATGGAGGGGTGTGAAGTCATAGAAAGGAAGTGTGTGAAGTCATAGAATGGAGGTGTGTGAAGTCAGAATGGAGATGTGTGAAGTCACCTAATGTTGGTTTTTGAAGTCATAGAATGGAGGTGTGTGAAGTCATAGAATGGATGTTTCTGAAGTAAAAATGAAGGTGTGTGAAGTCATAGAATGGAGGTGTGTGAAGTCACAGAATGGAGGTGTGTGAAGTCAGAATAGAGGTGAGTAGTCGTAGATTGGAGGTGGGTGAAGTCATAGAAAAAAGGTGTGGGAAGTCATAGAATGGAGGAGTATGAAGTCATAGAGTGCAGGTGAGTGAAGTCAGAGATTCGAGGTCTGAGAAGTCATAGAATGGAGTTGTGTGATGTCAGAATGGAGGTGTGCGAAGTCATAGAATAGAGGTGTATGAAGTCAGAATGGAGCTGTGTGAAGTCAAAGAATGGAGGTGGGTGAAGTCACAGAATGGAGGTGTGTGAAATCATACAATGGATGTGTGTGAAGTCACAGAATGGAGGTGTGTGACGTCACAGAATGGAGGTGTGTGAACTCAGAATGGAGGTGTGTAAAGTCACAGAATGGAGGTGTGTGAAGTCATAGAATGGAAGTGTGTGAAGTCATAGAATGGAGGTGTGCGAAGTCAGAATGGAGATGTGTGAAGTCACCGAATGGAGGTTTGTGAAGTCATAGAATGGAGGTGTGTGAAGTCATAGAATGGATGTTTCTGAAGTAAAAATGAAGGTGTGTGAAGTCACAGAATGGAGGTGGGTGAAGTCATAGAATGGAATTGTGTGAAGTCATAGAATGGAGGTGTGTGGAGTCACAGAATGGAGGGTATGAGGTCACAGAATGGAGGTGTGTGAAGTGACAGAATTGATGTGTTTGAAGTCATATATAGGAGGTGTGTGAAGTCAAAATGGAGGTGGGTGAAGTCATAGAAAGAGGTGTGCGAAGTCATAGAATAGTGGAGTGTGAAGTCATAGAGTGGAGGTGAGTGAAGTCACATATTCGAGGTCTCTGAAGTCATAGAATGGAGGTGTGTGAAGTCAGAATGGAGGTGTGTGAAGTCATAGAATGGAGGTGTGTGAACTCATAGAATGGAGGTGTGTGATGTCACAATGGAAGTGTGTGAAGTCATAGAATGGAGTTGTGTGAAGTCACAGAATGGAAGTGTGTGAAGTCATAGAATGGAGGTGTGTGAAGTCACAGAATGGACGGTATGAAGTCATAGAATGGATGTGTGTGAAGTTACAGAATTGAGGTGTTTGAAGTCATATATTGGAGGGGTGTGAATTCAAAATGGATGTGTGATGTCATACAATGGAGGTGTGTGAAATCATAGAGTGAGGTTGTGTGAGGTCATAGAATGGAGGTGTGTGAAGTCACAGAATGGAGATGTGTGAAGTCAAAAAATGGAGGTGTGTGAAGTCATAGAATGGAGGTGTGTGAAGTCACAGAATGGAGGTGTGTGAAATCAGAATGTAGGTATGAAGTCATAGAATGGAGGTGGGTGAAGTCACAGAATGGAGGTGTGTGAAATCATAGAATGGATGTGTGTGAAGTCACAGAATGGAGGTGTGTGACGTCACAGAATGGAGGTGTGTGAACTCAGAATGGAGGTGTGTAAAGTCACAGAATGGAGGTGTGTGAAGTCATAGAATGGAAGTGTGTGAAGTCATAGAATGGAGGTGTGTGGAGTCACAGAATGGAGGGTGTGAAGGCATAGAATGGAGGTGTGTGAAGTCACAGAATTGAGGTGTTTGAAGTCATATATTGGTGGTGTGTGAAGTAAAAATGGATGTGTGAAGTCATAGACTGGAGGTGTGTGAAATCATAGAATGAGGGTGTGTGACATCATAGAATAGAGGTGTGTGAAGTCAACAAATGGAGGTGTGTGAACTCAAAATGGAGGTGGGTGAAGTCATGGAAAGGAGGTGTGGGAAGTCATAGAATGGAGGAGTGTGAAGTCATAGAGTGGAGGTGAGTGAAGTCACATATTCGAGGTCTGTGAAGTCATAGAATGGAGGTGTGTGAAGTCAGAATGGAGGTGTGTGAAGTCATAGAATGGAGGTGTGTGAACTCATAGAATGGAGGTGTGTGACGTCACAATGGAACTGTGTCAAGTCCTAGAATGGAGGTGTGTGAAGTCACAGAATGGAGGTGTGAGAAGTCAAAATTGAGGTGTGTGACGTCATAAAATGGAGGTGTGTGAAGTCATAGAATGGAGGTGTGTGAAATCATAGAATGGAGGTTTGTGAAGTCACAGAATGGAGGTCTGTGAACTCAGAATGGAGGTGTGTGAAGTCACAGAATGGAGGTGTGTGAAGTCATAGCATGGAGGTATGTGAAATCATAGAATGTAAGTGTGTGAAGTCATAGAATGGAGGTGTGTGAAGTCACAGAATTGAGGTGTTTGAAGTCATATATTAGAGGTGTGTGAAGTCAAAATGGATGTGTGAAGTCATAGAATGGAGGTATGTGAAATCATAGAATGAGGGTGTGTGAGGTCATAGAATGGAGGTGTGTGAAGTCATAGAATGGAGGTGTGTGAAGTCATAGAATGGAAGTGTGTGAAGTCACAGATTGGAGGGGTGTGAAGTCGCAGAATGGAGGTGTGTGAAGTCACAGAATGGAGGGGTGTGAACTCAGAATGGAGGTGTGTGAAGTCACAGAAAGGAGGTGTGTGAAGTCCTAGAATGGAAGTGTGTGAAGTCATAGAATGGAGGTGTGTGAGGTCAGAATGGAGATGTGTGAAGTCACCGAATGGAGTTGTGTGAACTCAGAATGGAGGTGTGTGAAGTCATAGAATGGAGGTTTGTGAAGTCATAGAATGGAGGTGTGTGAGGTCATAGAATGGATGTTTCTGAAGGAAAAATTAAGGTGTGTGAAGTCATAGAATGGAGGTGTGTGAAGTCACAGAATGGAGGTGTGTGAAGTCAGAATGGAGGTGTGTAGTCATAGATTGGAGGTGGGTGAAGTCATAGAAAGGAGGTGTGGGAAGTCATAGAATGGAGGAGTGTGAAGTCATCGAGTGCAGGTGAGTGAAGTCACAGATTCGACGTCTGGGAAGTCATAGAATGGAGGTGTGTGATGTCAGAATTGAGGTGTGCGAAGTCATAGAATAGAGGTGTGTGAAGTCAGAATGGAGGTGTTTGAAGTCATAGATGGAGTTGTGTGAAGTCATAGTATGGAGGTGTGTGAAATCATAAAATGGAGTTTTGTGAAGTCACAGAATTCAGCTGTGTGAATTCAGAATGGAGGTGTGTGAAGTAATAGAATGGAGGTGTGTGAAGTCAGAATGGAGGTGTGTGAACTCATAGAATGGAGGTGTGTGAAGTCACAATGGAAGTGTGTGAAGTCATAGAATAGAGGTGTGTGAAGTCACAGAATGGAGGGGGGTGAAGTCACAGAATGGAGGTTTGTGAAGTCAGAGAATGGAGGTATGTGAAGTCAAATTGGAGGGGTGTGAAGTCAGAGAATGGAGGTGTAAGAAGTCACAGAATGGAGGTCTGTGAAGTCACAGAATTGAGGTGTGTGAAGTCATAAAATGGAAGTGTGTGAAGTCATAGAACTGAGGTGTGTGAAGTCAGAATGGAGGTGTGTGAAGTCACCGAACGGAGGTGTGTGAAGTCACAGAATGGAGGTTTGCGAAGTCATAGAATGGAGGTGTGTGAAGACAAAATTGTGGTGTGTGAACTCATAGAATGGAAGTCTGTGAAGTAATAGAATGGAGGTGTGTGAAGTCGTGGAATGGAGGTGTGTGAAATCATAGAATGAGGGTGTGTGAGGTCATAGAATAGCGGTGTGTGAAGTCACCGAATGGAGGTATGTGAACTCAAAATGGAGGTGGGTGAAGTCATGGAAAGGAGGTGTGGGAAGTCATAGAATGGAGGAGTGTGAAGTCATAGAGTGGAGGTGAGTGAAGTCACAGATTCGAGGTCTGTGAAGTCATAGAATGGAGGTGTGTGATGTCAGAATTGAGGTGTGCGAAGTCATAGAATAGAGGTGTGTGAAGTCAGAATGGAGGTGTGTGAAGTCATAGATGGAGTTGTGTGAAGTCATAGTGTGGAGGTGTGTGAAATCATAAAATGGAGTTTTGTGAAGTCACAGAATTCAGCTGTGTGAATTCAGAATGGACGTGTGTGAACTAATATAATGGAGGTGTGTGAAGTCAGAATGGAGGTGTGTGAACTCATAGAATGGAGGTGTGTGACGTCACAATGGAAGTGTGTGAAGTCATAGAATGGAGGTGTGTGAAGTCACAGAATGGAGGTGTATGAAGTCATAGAATGGAGGTATGTGAAGTCACAGAATGGAGGTTTGTGAAGTCATAGAATGGAGGTATGTGAAGTCAAATTGGAGGGGTGTGAAGTCAGAGAATGGAGGTGTGTGAAGTCACAGAATGGAGGTGGATGAAGTCACAGAATGGAGGTGTGTGAAGTCATAGAATGGAGTTGTGTGAAGTCACAGAATGGACGGGTATGAAGTCATATATGTTAGGTGTGTGAAGTCAAAATGTATGTGTGAAATCATAGAATGGAGGTGTGTGAAGTCATAGAATGGAGGTGTGTGAAGTCACAGAATTGAGGTGTGTGAAGTCACAGAATGGAGATGTGTGAAGTCATAGAATGGAAGTGTGTGAAATCATAGAAATGAGGTGTGTGAAGTCAGAATGGAGGTGTGTGAAGTCACCGAATGGTGGTGGGTGAACTCCGAATGGAGGTGTGTGAAGTCACAGAATGGAGGTTTGCGAAGTCATAGAATGGAGGTGTGTGAAGACAAAATTGTGGTGTGTGAACTCATAGAATGGATGTGTGTGAACTAATAGAATGGAGGTGTGTGAAGTCGTGGAATGGAGGTGTGTGAAGTCATAGAATGGAGGTGTGTGAAGTCAAACAAGGGTGGTGTGTGAAGTCACAGAATGGAGGTGTGTGAAGTCACAGAATTGAAGTGTGTGAAGTCAAAAAGGAGGTGTGTGAAGGCAAAGAATAGAGGTGTGTGAAGTCACAGAACGGAGGTGTGTGAAATCAAAATTGTGGTGTGTGAAGTCACAAATGCAGATGTGTGAAGTCACAGAATGTAGGTGTGTGAAGTCAAAATGGAGGTGTGTGAAGTCAAATAATGGAGGTGTGTGAACTCATAGAATGGAGGTGTGTGAAGTCATGGAATGGAGGTTTGTGAAGTCAAACATTAGAAGTGTGGGAAGTAACAGAAAGAAGATGTGTGAAGTCCTAGAATGGAGGTGTGTGAAGTCAGAATGCAGGTGTGGGAAGTCATAGAATGGAGGTGTGTGAAGTGATAGAATGGAGGTGTGTGAAGTCATAAAATGGAAGTATGTGAAGTCATAGAATGGAGGTGTGTGATGTCACAGAATGGAGGTGTGTGAAGTCAGAATGGAGGTGTGAAGTCATAGAATGGAGGTGGGTGAAGTCATAGAATGGAATTGTGTGAAGTCATAGAATGGAGGTGTGTGAAGTCACAGAATGGAGGTGTGGGAAGTCACAGAATGGAGGTGGGGGATGTCACAAAATGGCGGTGTGTGAACTCAGAATGGAGGTGTGTAAAGTCACAGAATGTAGGTGTGTGAAGTCATAGAATGGAAGTGTGTGAAGTCATAGAATGGAGGTGTGTGAGGTCACAGAATGGACGGTATTAAGTCATAGAATGGAGGTGTGTGAAGTTACAGAATTGAGGTGTTTGAAGTGATATATTGGAGGTGTGTGAATTCAAAATGGATGTGTGATGTCATAGAATGGAGGTGTGTGAAATCATAGAGTGAGGGTGCGTGAGGTAATAGAATGCAGGTGTGTGAATTCACAGAATGGAGGTGTGTGAAGTCATAAAATGGAGGTGTGTGAAGTCATAGAATGGAAGTGTGTGAAGTCACACAATGGAGGTGTGTGAAGTCACAGATTGGAGGTGTGTGAAGTCACAGAATGGAGGTGTGTGACTCAGAATGGAGGTTTGTGAAGTCACAGAATGGAGGTGTGTGAAGTCATAGAATGGAAGTGTGTGAAGTCATAGAATGGAGGTGTGTGAAGTCAGAATGGAGATGTGTGAAGTCACAGAATGGAGGTTTGTGAAGTCATAGAATGGAGGTGTGTGAAGTCATAGAATGGATGTTTCTGAAGTAAAAATGAAGGTGTGTGAAGTCATAGAATGGAGGTGTGTGAAGTCACAGAATGGAGGTGTGTGAAGTCAGAATGGAGGTGTGTAGTCAGAGATTGGAGGTGGGTGAAGTCATAGAAAGAAGGTGTGGGAAGTCATAGAATGGAGGAGTATGAAGTCATAGAGTGCAGGTGAGTGAAGTCACAGATTCGAGGTCTGTGAAGTCATAGAATGGAGGTGTGTGAAGTCAGAATGGAGGTGTGTGAAGTCATAGATGGAGTTGTGTGAAGTCATAGTATGGAGGTGAGTGAAATCATAGAATGGAGTTTTGTGAAGTCACAGAATGGAGGTGTGTGAAGTCATAGAATGGAGGTGTGTGAAGTCAGAATGGAGGTGTGTGAAGTCATAGATGGAGTTGTGTGAAGTCATAGAATGGAGGTGTGTGACGTCAAAGAATGGAGGTGTGCAAAGTCATAGAATGGAGCTGTGTGAAGTCAGAATGGAGGTGTGTGAAGTCACAGAATGGAGGTGTGTCAACTCAGAATTTAGGTGTGTGAAGTCAAAGAATGGAGGTGTGTGAAGTCATAGAATGCAGGTGTGTGAAGTCATAGAATGAGGGTGTGTGAGGTCATAGAATAGCGGTGTGTGAAGTCACCGAATGGAGGTATGTGAACTCAAAATGGAGGTGGGTGAAGTCATGGAAAGGAGGTGTGGGAAGTCATAGAATGGAGGAGTGTGAAGTCATAGAGTGGAGGTGAGTGAAGTCACAGATTCGAGGTCTGTGAAGTCATAGAATGGAGGTGTGTGATGTCAGAATTGAGGTGTGCGAAGTCATAGAATAGAGGTGTGTGAAGTCAGAATGGAGGTGTGTGAAGTCATAGATGGAGTTGTGTGAAGTCATAGTGTGGAGGTGTGTGAAATCATAAAATGGAGTTTTGTGAAGTCACAGAATTCAGCTGTGTGAATTCAGAATGGACGTGTGTGAACTAATATAATGGAGGTGTGTGAAGTCAGAATGGAGGTGTGTGAACTCATAGAATGGAGGTGTGTGACGTCACAATGGAAGTGTGTGAAGTCATAGAATGGAGGTGTGTGAAGTCACAGAATGGAGGTGTATGAAGTCATAGAATGGAGGTATGTGAAGTCACAGAATGGAGGTTTGTGAAGTCATAGAATGGAGGTATGTGAAGTCAAATTGGAGGGGTGTGAAGTCAGAGAATGGAGGTGTGTGAAGTCACAGAATGGAGGTGGATGAAGTCACAGAATGGAGGTGTGTGAAGTCATAGAATGGAGTTGTGTGAAGTCACAGAATGGACGGGTATGAAGTCATATATGTTAGGTGTGTGAAGTCAAAATGGATGTGTGAAATCATAGAATGGAGGTGTGTGAAGTCATAGAATGGAGGTGTGTGAAGTCACAGAATTGAGGTGTGTGAAGTCACAGAATGGAGGTGTGTGAAGTCATAGAATGGAAGTGTGTGAAATCATAGAAATGAGGTGTGTGAAGTCAGAATGGAGGTGGTGAAGTCACCGAATGGTGGTGGGTGAACTCCGAATGGAGGTGTGTGAAGTCACAGAATGGAGGTTTGCGAAGTCATAGAATGGAGGTGTGTGAAGACAAAATTGTGGTGTGTGAACTCATAGAATGGATGTGTGTGAACTAATTGAATGGAGGTGTGTGAAGTCGTGGAATGGAGGTGTGTGAAGTCATAGAATGGAGGTGTGTGAAGTCAAACAAGGGTGGTGTGTGAAGTCACAGAATTGAAGTGTGTGAAGTGAAAAAGGAGGTGTGTGAAGGCAGAGAATAGAGGTGTGTGAAGTCACAGAACGGAGGTGTGTGAAATCAAAATTGTGGTGTGTGAAGTCACAAATGCAGATGTGTGAAGTCACAGAATGTAGGTGTGTGAAGTCAAAATGGAGGTGTGTGAAGTCAAATAATGGAGGTGTGTGAACTCATAGAATGGAGGTGTGTGAAGTCATGGAATGGAGGTTTGTGAAGTCAAACATTAGAAGTGTGGGAAGTAACAGAAAGAAGATGTGTGAAGTCCTAGAATGGAGGTGTGTGAAGTCAGAATGCAGGTGTGGGAAGTCATAGAATGGAGGTGTGTGAAGTCATAGAATGGAGGTGTGTGAAGTCATAAAATGGAAGTATGTGAAGTCATAGAATGGAGGTGTGTGATGTCACAGAATGGAGGTGTGTGAAGTCAGAATGGAGGTGTGAAGTCATAGAATGGAGGTGGGTGAAGTCATAGAATGGAATTGTGTGAAGTCATAGAATGGAGGTGTGTGAAGTCACAGAATGGAGGTGTGGGAAGTCACAGAATGGAGGTGGGGGATGTCACAAAATGGCGGTGTGTGAACTCAGAATGGAGGTGTGTAAAGTCACAGAATGTAGGTGTGTGAAGTCATAGAATGGAAGTGTGTGAAGTCATAGAATGGAGGTGTGTGAGGTCACAGAATGGACGGTATTAAGTCATAGAATGGAGGTGTGTGAAGTTACAGAATTGAGGTGTTTGAAGTGATATATTGGAGGTGTGTGAATTCAAAATGGATGTGTGATGTCATAGAATGGAGGTGTGTGAAATCATAGAGTGAGGGTGCGTGAGGTAATAGAATGCAGATGTGTGAAGTCACAGAATGGAGGTGTGTGAAGTAATAAAATGGAGGTGTGTGAAGTCATAGAATGGAAGTGTTTGAAGTCACACAATGGAGGTGTGTGAAGTCACAGATTGGATGTGTGTGAAGTCACAGAATGGAGGTGTGTGACTCAGAATGGAGGTTTGTGAAGTCACAGAATGGAGGTGTGTGAAGTCATAGAATGGAAGTGTGTGAAGTCATAGAATGGAGGTGTGTGAAGTCAGAATGGAGATGTGTGAAGTCACCGAATGGAGGTTTTTGAAGTCATAGAATGGAGGTGTGTGAAGTCATAGAATGGATGTTTCTGAAGTAAAAATGAAGGTGTGTGAAGTCATAGAATGGAGGTGTGTGAAGTCACAGAATGGAGGTGTGTGAAGTCACAATGGAGGTGTGTAGTCAGAGATTGGAGGTGGGTGAAGTCATAGAAAGAAGGTGTGGGAAGTCATAGAATGGAGGAGTATGAAGTCATAGAGTGCAGGTGAGTGAAGTCACAGATTCGAGGTCTGTGAAGTCATAGAATGGAGGTGTGTGAAGTCAGAATGGAGGTGTGTGAAGTCATAGATGGAGTTGTGTGAAGTCATAGTATGGAGGTGAGTGAAATCATAGAATGGAGTTTTGTGAAGTCACAGAATGGAGGTGTGTGAAGTCATAGAATGGAGGTGTGTGAAGTCAGAATGGAGGTGTGTGAAGTCATAGATGGAGTTGTGTGAAGTCATAGAATGGATGTGTGTGACGTCAAAGAATGGAGGTGTGCAAAGTCATAGAATGGAGCTGTGTGAAGTCAGAATGGAGGTGTGTGAAGTCACAGAATGGAGGTGTGTCAACTCAGAATTTAGGTGTGTGAAGTCAAAGAATGGAGGTGTGTGAAGTCATAGAATGCAGGTGTGTGAAGTCATAGAATGGAGGTGTGTGAAGTCAGAATGGAGTTGTGTGAAGTCACAGAATTGAGGTGTGTGAACACAGAATGGAGGTGTGTGAAGTCATAGAATGGAAGTGTGTGAAGTCATAGAATGGTGGTGTGTGAAGTCACAGAATGGAGGTGTGGGAAGTCACAGAATGGAGGTGTGTGATGTCACAAAATGGCGGTGTGTGAACTCAGAATTGAGGTGTGCGAAGTCATAGAATGTAGGTGTGTGAAGTCATAGAATGGAAGTGTGTGAAGTCATAGAATGGAGGTGTGTGAGGTCAAAGAATGGACGGTATTAAGTCATAGAATGGAGGTGTGTGAAGTTACAGAATTGAGGTGTTTGAAGTCATATATTGGAGGTGTGTGAATTCAGAATGGATGTGTGAAGTCATAGAATGGAGGTGTGTGAAATCATAGAGTGAGGGTGCGTGAGGTCATAGAATGCAGGTGTGTGAATTCACAGAATGGAGGTGTGTGAAGTCATAAAATGGAGGTGTGTGAAGTCATAGAATGGAAGTTTGTGAAGTCACACAATGGAGGTGTGTGAAGTCACAGATTGGAGGTGTGTGAAGTCACAGAATGGAGGTGTGTGACTCAGAATGGAGGTTTGTGAAGTCACAGAATGGAGGTGTGTGAAGTCATAGAATGGAAGTGTGTGAAGTCATAGAATGTAGGTGTGTGAAGTCAGAATGGAGATGTGTGAAGTCACCGAATGGAGGTTTGTGAAGTCATAGAATGGAGGTGTGTGAAGTCATAGAATGGATGTTTCTGAGTAAAAATGAAGGTGTGTGAAGTCATAGAATGGAGGTGTGTGAAGTCACAGAATGGAGGTGTGTGAAGTCAGAATGGAGGTGTGTAGTCACAGATTGGAGGTGGGTGAAGTCATAGAAAGAAGGTGTGGGAAGTCATAGAATGGAGGAGTATGAAGTCTTTGAGTGCAGGTGAGTGAAGTCACAGATTCGAGGTCTGTGAAGTCATAGAATGGAGGTGTGTGAAGTCAGAATTGAGGTGTGTGAAGTCATAGATGGAGTTGTGTGAAGTCATAGTATGGAGGTGTGTGAAATCATAGAATGGAGTTTTGAGAAGTCACAGAATGGAGGTGTGTGAAGTCATAGAATGGAGGTGTGTGAAGTCAGAATGGAGGTGTGTGAAGTCATAGATGGAGTTGTGTGAAGTCATAGAATGGAGGTGTGTGACGTCAAAGAATGGAGGTGTGCAAAGTCATAGAATGGAGCTGTGTGAAGTCAGAATGGAGGTGTGTGAAGTCACAGAATGGAGGTGTGTCAGCTCAGAATTTAGGTGTGTGAAGTCAAAGAATGGAGGTGTGTGAAGTCATAGAATGCAGGTGTGTGAAGTCATAGAGTGGAGGTGTGTGAAGTCAGAATGGAGGTGTGTGAAGTCACAGAATTGAGGTATGTGAACACAGAATGGAGGTGTGTGAAGTCATAGAATGGAAGTGTGTGAAGTCATAGAATGGTGGTGTGTGAAGTCACAGAATTGAGGTGTTTGAAGTCATGTATTAGAGATGTGTGAAATCAAAATGGATGTGTGAAGTCATAGAATGGAGGTGTGTGAAATCACAGAATGAGGGTGTGTGAGGTCATAGAATTAAGGTGTTTGAAGTCACAGAATGGAGGTGTGTGAACTCAGAATGGAGGTGTGTGAAGTCACAGAATGGAGGTTTGTGAAGTCATAGAATGGAGCTGTGTGAGGTCATAGAATGGATGTTTCTGAAGGAAAAATGAAGGTGTGTGAAGTCATAGAATGGAGGTGTGTGAAGTCACAGAATGGAGGTGTGTGAAGTCAGAATGGAGGTGTGTAGTCATAGATTGGAGGTGGGTGAAGTCATAGAAAGGAGGTGGGGGAAGTTATAGAATGGAGGAGTGTGAAGTCATAGAGTGCAGTTGAGTGAAGTCACAGATTCGAGGTCTGTGAAGCCATAGAATGGAGGTGTGTGATGTCAGAATTGACGTGTGCGAAGTCATAGAATAGAGGTGAGTGAAGTCAGAATGGAGGTGTGTGAAGTCATAGATGGAGTTGTGTGAAGTCATAGTATGGAGGTGTGTGAAATCATAGAATGGAGTTTTGTGAAGTCACAGAATAGAGCTGTGTGAATTCAGAATGGACGTGTGTGAAGTAATGGAATGGAGGTGTGTGAAGTCAGAATGGAGGTGTGTGAACTCATAGAATGGAGGTATGTGACGTCACAATGGAAGTGTGTGAAGTCATAGAATAGAGGTGTGTGAAGTCACAGAATGGAGGTGGGTGAAGTCACAGAATGGAGGTTTGTGAAGTCAGAGAATGGAGGTATCTGAAGTCAAATTGGAGGGGTGTGAAGTCGGAGAATGGAGGTGTATGAAGTCACAGAATGGAGGTGGGTGAAGTCACAGAATGGAGGTGTGTGAAGTCATAGAATGGAAGTGTGTGAAGTCATAGAACAGAGGCGTGTGAAGTCAGAATGGAGGTGTGTGAAGTCACCGAATGGAGGTGTGTGAACTCTGAATGGAGGTGTGTGAAGTCACAGAATGGAGGTTTGCGAAGTCATAGAATGGAGGTGTGTGAAGACAAAATTGTGGTGTGTGAACTCATAGAATGGAAGTGTGTGAACTAATAGAATGGAGGTGTGTGAAGTCGTGGAATAGAGGTGTGTGAAGTCAAAGAATGGAGGTGTGTGAAGTCAAACAATGGTGGTGTGTGAAGTCACATATTGGAGGTGTGTGAAGTCACAGAATGGAAGTGTGTGAAGTCAAAATGGAGGTGTGCGAACTCAAAGAATGGAGGTGTGTGAAGTCCCAGAATGGAGGTGTGTGAAATAAAAATGGTGGTGTGTGAAGTCACAAATGGAGGTGTGTGAAGTCACAGAATGTAGGTGTGTGAAGTCTTGGAATGGAGGTTCGTGAAGTCAAACATTGGAAGTGTGGGAAGTTACAGAAAGAAGATGCGTGAAATCATAGAATGGAGGTGTGTGAAATCAGAATGCAGGTGTGGGAAGTCATAGAATGGAGGTGTGTGAAGTCATAGAATGGAGGTGTGTGATGTCACAGAATGGAGGTGTGTGAAGTCAGAATGGAGGTGTGAAGTCATAGAATGGAGGTGGGTGAAGTCATAGAATTGAATTGTGTGAAGTCATAGAATGGAGGTGTGTGGAGTCACAGAATGGAGGGTATGAGGTCATAGAATGGAGGTGTGTGAAGTGACAAAATTGAGGTGTTTGAAGTCATATATTGGAGGTGTGTGAAGTCAAAATGCATGTGTGAAGTCATAGAATGGAGGTGTGTGAAATCATAGAATGAGGGTGTGTGAGGTCATAGAATGGAGGTGTGTGATGTCACAGAATGGAGGTGTGTCAAGTCATAAAATGGAGGTGGGTGAAGTCATAGAAAGGAGGTGTGGGAAGTCAAAGAATGGTGGAGTGTGAAGTCATAGAGTGGAGGTGAGTGAAGTCACATATTCGAGGTCTGTGAAGTCATAGAATGGAGGTGTGTGAAGTCAGAATTGAGGTGTGTGAAGTCATAGAATGGAGGTGTGTGAACTCATAGAATGGAGGTGTGTGATGTCACAATGGAAGTGTGTGAAGTCATAGAATGGAGGTGTGTGAAGTCACAGAATGGAAGTGTGTGAAGTCATAGAATGGAGGTGTGTGAAGTCACAGAATGGACGGTATGAAGTCATAGAATGGAGTTGTGTGAAGTTACAGAATTGAGGTGTTTGAAGTCATATATTGGAGGGGTGTGAATAAAATATGGATGTGTGAAGTCATGCAATGGAGGTGTGTGAAATCATAGAGTGAGGGTGTGTGAGGTCATAGAATGGAGGTGTGTGAAGTCACAGAATGGAGATGTGTGAAGTCAAAAAATGGAGGTATGTGAAGTCATAGAATGGAAGTGTGTGAAGTCACACAATGGAGGTGTGTGAAGTCACAGAATGGAGGTGTGTGACTCAGAATGGAGGTTTGAGAAGTCACAGAATGGAGGGGTGTGAAGTCATAGTAAGGACGTGTGTGAAGTCATAGAATGGAGGTGTGTGAAGTCAGAATGGAGATGTGTGAAGTCACCTAATGGAGGTTTGTGAAGTCATAGAATGGAGGTGTGTGAAGTCATAGAATGGATGTTTCTGAAGTAAAAATGAAGGTGTGTGAAGTCATAGAATGGAGGTGTGTGAAGTCACAGAATGGAGGTGTGTGAAGTCAGAATAGAGGTGAGTAGTCGTAGATTGGAGGTGGTTGAAGTCATGGAAAGAAGGTGTGGGAAGTCATAGAATGGAGGAGTATGAAGTCATAGAGTGCAGGTGAGTGAAGTCACAAATTCGAGGTCTGTGAAGTCATAGAATGGAGTTGTGTGATGTCAGAATGGAGGTGTGCGAAGTCATAGAATAGAGGTGTGTGAAGTCAGAATGGAGGTGTGTGAAGCCATAAATGAAGTTGTGTGAAGTCATAGTATGGAGCTGTGTGAAATCCTGGAATGGAGTTTTGTGAAGGCACAGAATGGAGCTGTGTGAATTCAGATTGGAGGTGTGTGAAGTCATAGAATGGAGGTGTGTGAAGTCAGAATGGGGTGTGTGAACTCATAGAATGGAGGTGTGTGAAGTCACAGAATGGAAGTGTATGAAGTCATAGAATGGAGGTGTGTGAAGTCACAGAATGGAGGTGTGTGAAGTCATAGAATGGAGGTATGTGAAGTCTCAGAATGGAGGTGTGTAAAGTCATAGAATGAAGGTGTGTGAAGTTATAGAATGGATGTTTGTAAAGTAAGAATATAGTTGTGTGAAGTCATAGAATGGAGGTGTGTGACGTCAAAGAATGTAGCTGTGCAAAATCATAGATTGGAGCTGTGTGAAGTCAGAATGGAGGTGTGTGAAGTCACAGAATGGAGGTGTGTCAACTGAGAATTTAGGTGTGTGAAGTCAAAGAATGGAGGTGTGTGAAGTC
This sequence comes from Megascapheus bottae, assembly GCA_024803745.1. Taxonomy (NCBI): domain Eukaryota; kingdom Metazoa; phylum Chordata; class Mammalia; order Rodentia; family Geomyidae; genus Megascapheus; species Megascapheus bottae. The sequence goes on along the minus strand of JANJXV010001035.1, from coordinate 38,713 downwards.
ATAGAATGCAGGTGTGTGAAGTCATAAAATGGAGGTGTATGACGTCAGAATGGAGGTGTGTGAAGTCACAGAATTGAGGTGTGTGAACACAGAATGGAGGTGTGTGAACTCAAAGAATGGAGGTGTGTGAAGTCATAGAATGGAGGTGTGTGAAGTCACAGAATGGAGGTGTGTGAAGTCATAGAATGGAGGTGTGTGAAGTCATAGAATGGAGGTGTGTGAAGTCATAAAATGGAGGTGTGTGAAGTCAAAGAATGGAGGTGTGTGAAATCTGAATGGAGGTATGAAGTCATAGAATGGAGGTGGGTGAAGTCACAGAATGGAGGTGTGTGAAATCATAGAATGGATGTGTGTGAAGTCACAGAATGGAGGTGTGTGACGTCACAGAATGGCGGTGTGTGAACTCAGAATGGAGGTGTGTAAAATCACAGAAAGGAGGTGTGTGAAGTCATAGAATGGAAGTGTGTGAAGTCATAGAATGGAGGTGTGTGGAGTCACAGAATGGAGGGTATGAAAGCATAGAATGGAGGTGTGTGAAGTCACAGAATTGAGGTGTATGAAGTCATATATTGGAGGTGTGTGAAGTAAAAATGGATGTGTGAAGTCATAGAATGGAGGTGTGTGAAATCATAGAATGAGGGTGTGTGAGGTCATAGAATAGAGGTGTGTGAAGTCACAGAATGGAGGTGTGTGAACTCATAAAATGGAGGTCGGTGAAGTCATAGAAAGGAGGTGTGGGAAGTCATAGAATGGAGGAGTGTGAAGTCATAGAGTGGAGGTGAGTGAAGTCACATACTCGAGGTCTGTGAAGTCATAGAATGGAGGTGTGTGAAGTCAGAATGGAAGTGTGTCAAGTCATAGAATGGAGGTGAGTGAAGTCACAGAATGGAGGTGTGAGAAGTCAAAATGAGGGTGTGTGACCTCATAAAATGGAGGTGTGTGAAGTCATAGAATGGAGGTGTGTGAAATCATAGAATGGAGGTTTGTGAAGTCACAGAATGGAGGTCTGTGAACTCAGAATGGAGGTGTGTGAAATCACAGAATGGAGGTGTGTGAAGTCATATCATGGAGGTATGTGAAATCATAGAATGTAAGTGTGTGAAGTCATAGAATGGAGGTGTGTGAAGTCACACAATTGAGGTGTTTAAAGTCATATATTAGAGGTGTGTGAAGTAAAAATGGATGTGTGAAGTCATAGAATGGAGGTGTGTGAAATCATAGAATGAGGGTGTGTGAGGTCATAGAATGGAGGTGTGTGAAGTCACAGAATGGAGGTGTGTGAAGTTATAAAATGGAGGTGTGTGAAGACATAGAATGGAAGTGTGTGAAATCACACAATGGAGGTGTGTGAAGTCACAGAATGGAGGTGTGTGAAGTCACAGAATGGAGGTGTGTGAACTCAGAATGGAGGTTTGTGAAGTCACAGAATGGAGGTGTGTGAAGTCCTAGAATGGAAGTGTGTGAAGTCATAGAATGGAGGTGTGTGAAGTCAGAATGGAGATGTGTGAAGTCACCGAATGGAGGTGTTTGAAGTCATATATTAGAGGTGTGTGAAGTCAAAATGGATGTGTGAAGTCATAGAATGGAGGTGTGTGAAATCAAAGAATGAGGGTGTGTGAGGTCATAGAATGGAGCTGTGTGAAGTCATAAAATGGAGGTGGGTGAAGTCATAGAAAGGAGGTGTGGGAAGTCATAGAATGGTGGAGTGTGAAGTCATAGAGTGGAGGTGAGTGAAGTCACATATTCGAGGTCTGTGAAGTCATAGAATGGAGGTGTGTGAAGTCAGAATGGATGTGTGTGAAGTCATAGAATGGAGGTGTGTGAACTCATAGAATGGAGGTGTGTGATGTCACAATGGAAGTGTGTGAAGTCATAGAATGGAGGTGTGTGAAGTCACAGAATGGAGGTGTGAGAAGTCAAAATGGAGGTGTGTGACGTCATAAAATGGAGGTGTGTGAAGTCATAGAATGGAGGTGTGTGAAATCATAGAATGGAGGTTTGTGAAGTCACAGATTGGAGTTGTGTGAACTCAGAATGGAGGTGTGTGAAGTCACAGAATTGAGGTGTGTGAAGTCATAGCATGGAGGTATGTGAAATCATAGAATGGAAGTGTGTGAAGTCATAGAATGGAGGTGTGTGAAGTCACACAATTGAGGTGTTTGAAGTCATGTATTAGAGGTGTGTGAAGTAAAAATGGATGTTTGAAGTCATAGAATGGAGGTCTGGGAAATCATAGAATGGAGGTGTGTGAAGTCACACGATGGAGGTGTGTGAAGTTATAAAATGGAGGTGTGTGAAGTCATAGAATGGAAGTGTGTGAAGTCACACAATGGAGGTGTGTGAAGTCACAGAATGGAGGTGTGTGAAGTCACAGAATGGAGGTGTGTGAACTCAGAATGGAGGTTTGTGAAGTCACAGAATGGACGTGTGTGAAGTCATAGAATGGAAGTGTGTGAAGTCATAGAATGGAGGTGTGTGAAGCCAGAATGGAGATGTGTGACGTCACCGAATGGATTTGTGTCAACTCAAAATGGAGGTGTGTGAAGTCACAGAATGGAGTTTTGTGAAGTCATATAATGTAGGTGTGTGAAGTCATAGAATGGATGTTTCTGAAGGAAAAATGAAGGTGTGTGAAGTCAAAGAATGGAGGTGTGTGAAGTCAGAGAATGGAGGTGTGTGAAGTCACAGAATGGAGGTGTGAGAAGTCAAAATGGAGGTGTGTGACGTCATAAAATGGAGGTGTGTGAAGTCATAGAATGGAGGTGTGTGAAATCATAGAATGGAGGTTTGTGAAGTCACAGATTGGAGTTGTGTGAACTCAGAATGGAGGTGTGTGAAGTCACAGAATTGAGGTGTGTGAAGTCATAGCATGGAGGTATGTGAAATCATAGAATGGAAGTGTGTGAAGTCATAGAATGGAGGTGTGTGAAGTCACACAATTGAGGTGTTTGAAGTCATGTATTAGAGGTGTGTGAAGTAAAAATGGATGTTTGAAGTCATAGAATGGAGGTCTGGGAAATCATAGAATGGAGGTGTGTGAAGTCACACGATGGAGGTGTGTGAAGTTATAAAATGGAGGTGTGTGAAGTCATAGAATGGAAGTGTGTGAAGTCACACAATGGAGGTGTGTGAAGTCACAGAATGGAGGTGTGTGAAGTCACAGAATGGAGGTGTGTGAACTCAGAATGGAGGTTTGTGAAGTCACAGAATGGACGTGTGTGAAGTCATAGAATGGAAGTGTGTGAAGTCATAGAATGGAGGTGTGTGAAGCCAGAATGGAGATGTGTGACGTCACCGAATGGATTTGTGTCAATTCAAAATGGAGGTGTGTGAAGTCACAGAATGGAGTTTTGTGAAGTCATATAATGTAGGTGTGTGAAGTCATAGAATGGATGTTTCTGAAGGAAAAATGAAGGTGTGTGAAGTCAAAGAATGGAGGTGTGTGAAGTCAGAGAATGGAGGTGTGTGAAGTCAGAATGGAGATGAGTAGTCATAGATTGGGGGTGGGTGACGTCATAGAAAGGAGGTGTGGTAAGTCATAGAATGGAGGAGTGTGAAGTCATAGAGTGCAGGTGAGTGAAGTCACAGATTTGAGATCTGTGAAGTCATAGAATGGAGGTGTGTGAAGTCAGAATGGAGGTGTGCGAAGTCATACAATAGAGGTGTGTGCTGTCAGAATGGAGGTGTGTGAAGTCATAGATGGAGTTGTGTGAAATCGTAGTATGGAGGTGTGTGAAACCATACAATGGAGTTTTGTGAAGTCACAGAATGGAGCTGTGTGAATTCAGAATGGAGGTGTGTGAAGTAATAGAATGGAGGTGTGTGAAGTCAGAATGGAGGTGTGTGAACTCATAGAATGGAGGTGTGTGACGTCACAATGGAAGTGTGTGAAGACATAAAATGGATGTGTGTGAAGTCACAGAATGTAGGTGTGTGAAGTCATAGAATGGAGGTATGTGAAGTCACAGAATGGAGGTGTGTAAAGTCATAGAATGGATGTGTGTGAAGTTATAGAATGGATGTTTGTAAAGTAAGAATGGAGGTGTGTGAAGTCATAGAATGGAGCTGTGTGAAGTCAGAATGGAGGTGTGTGAAATCAAAGAATGGAGGTGTGTGAAGTCACAGAATGGAGGTGTGTGAAGATACAGAATGGAAGTGTGTGAAGTCATAGAATTGAGGTGTGTGAAGTCAGAATGCAGGGGTGTGAAGTCACAGAATTCAGGTGCGTGAACTCCGAATGGAGGTGTGTGAAGTCACAGATTGGATGTTTGCGAAGTCATAGAATGGAGGTGTGTGAAGAAAAATTTTGGTGTGTGAATTCATAGATTGGATGTGTGTGAACTAATAGAATGGAGATGTGTGAAGTCGTGGAATGGAGGTGTGTGAAGTCAAAGAATGGAGGTGTATGAAGTCAAACAAGGTGGTGTGTGAAGTCACAGAATGGAGGTGTGTGAAGTCACAGAATTGAAGTGTGTGAAGTCAAAACGGAGGTGTGTGAAGTCAAAGAATAGAGGTGTGTGAAGTCACAGAATGGAGGTGTGTGAAATCAAAATGGTGGTGTGTGAAGTCACAAATGGAGGTATGTGAAGTCACAGAATGTGGCTGTGTAAAGTCAAAATGGAGGTGTGTGAAGTCAAATAATGGAGGTATGTGAACTCATAGAATGGAGGTGTGTGAAGTCATGGAAAAGAGGTTTGTGAAGTCAAACATTGGAAGTGTGGGAAGTTACAGAAAGAAGATGTGTGAAGTCCTAGAATGGAGGTGTGTGAAGTCAGAATGCAGGTGTGGGAAGTCATAGAATGGAGGTGTGTGAAGTCATAGAATGGAGGTGTGTGAAGTCATAGAATGGAAGTGTGTGAAGTCATAGAATGGAGGTGTGTAATGTCACAGAATGGAGGTGTGTGAAGTCAGAATGGAGGTGTGAAGTCATAGAATGGAGGTGGGAGGAGTCATAGAATGGAACTGTGTGAAGTCATAGAATGGAGGTGTGTAAAGTCACAGAATGGAGGTGTGGGAAGTCACAGAATGGAGGTGTGTGATGTCACAGAATGGCGGTGTGTGAACTCAGAATGGAGGTGTGTAAAGTCACAGAATGGAGGTGTGTGAAGTCACAGAATTGAGGTGTTTGAAGTCATATATTAGAGGTGTGTGAAGTCAAAATGGATGTGTGAAGTCATAGAATGGAGGTGTGTGAAATCATAGAATGAGGGTGTGTGAGGTCATAGAATGGAGGTGTGTGAAGTCATAAAATGGAGGTGGGTGAAGTCATAGAAAGGAGGTGTGGGAAGTCATAGAATGGTGGAGTGTGAAGTCATAGAGTGGAGGTGAGTGAAGTCAAAGAATGGAGGTGTGTGACGTCATAGAATGGAAGTGTGTGAAGTCATAGAATGGAGGTGTGTGGAGTCACAGAATGGAGGGTATGAGGTCATAGAATGGCGGTGTGTGAAGTCACAGAATTGAGGTGTTTGAAGTCATATATTGGAGGTGTGTGAAGTCAAAATGGATGTGTGAAGTCATAGAAAGGAGTTGTGTGACATCATACAATGAGGGTGTGTGAGGTTATAGAATGGAGGTGTGTGAAGTCACAGAATGGAGGTGTGAGAAGTCAAAATGGAGGTGTGTGACGTCATAAAATGGAGGTGTGTGAAGTCATAGAATGGAGGTGTGTGAAATCATAGAATGGAGGTTTGTGAAGTCACAGAATGTAGGTGTGTGAACTCAGAATAGAGGTGTGTGAACTCACAGAATTTAGGTGTGCGAAGTCATAGCATGGAGGTATGTGAAATCATAGAATGGAAGTGTGTGAAGTCATAGAATGGAGGTGTGTGAAATCACAGAATTGAGGTGTTTGAAGTCATATATTAGAGGTGTGTGAAGTAAAAATGGATGTTTCAAGTCATAGAATGGAGGTCTGTGAAATCATAGAATGAGAGTGTGTGAGGTCATAGAATGGTGGTGTGTGAAGTCATAAAGTGGAAGTGTGTGAAGTCATAGAATGGAAGTGTGTGAAGTCATAGAATGTAGGTGTTTGACGTCATAGAATGGATGTTTCTGAAGGAAAAATGAAGGTGTGTGAAGTCATAGAATGGAGGTGTGTGAAGTGAGAGAATGGAGGTTTGTGAAGTCAGAATGGAGGTGGGTAGTCATAGATTGGAGGTGGGTGACGTCATAGAAAGGATGTGTGGTAAGTCATAGAATGGAGGAGTGTGAAGTCATAGAGTGCAGGTGAGTGAAGTCACAGATTCGAGGTCTGTGAAGTCATAGAATGGAGGTGTGTGATGTCAGAATGGAGGTGTGCAAAGTCATAGAATAGAGGTGTGTGATGTCAGAATGGAGGTGTGTGAAGTCATAGATGGAGTTGTGTGAAGTCATAGAATGGAGGTGTGTGAAGTCACAGAATGGAGGTGTGTGAAGTCATAGAATGGAGGTATGTGAAGTCACAGAATGGAGGTGTGTAAAGTCATAGAATGGAGGTGTGTGAAGTTATAGAATGGATGTATGTAAAGTAAGAATGGAGGTGTGTGAAGTCATAGAATGGAGCTCTGTGAAGTCAAAATGGAGGTGTGTGAAGTCACAGAATGGAGGTGTGTGAAGTCATAGAATAGAGGTGTGTGAAGTCATAGAATGTATGTTTGTGATGTAAGAAGAAGGTGTGTGAAGTCATAGAATGGAGGTGTGTGAAGTCACAGAATGGAGGTGTGTGAAGTCACAGAATGGAGGTGTGTGAAGTCATAGAATGGAAGTGTGTGAAGTCATAGAATGGAGGTGTGTGAAGTCAGAATGGAGGTGTGTGAAGTCACCGAATGGAGGTGTGTGAACTCCGAATGGAGGTGTGTGAAGTCACAGAATGGAGGGTTGCGAAGTCATAGAATGGAGGTGTGTGAAGTCATAGAATGGATGTTTCTGAATTAAGAATGAAGGTGTGTGAAGTCATAGAATGGAGGTGAGTGAAGACAAAATTTTTTTGTTGAACTCATAGAATGGACGTTTGTGAACTAATAGAATGGAGGTGTGTGAAGTCAAAGAATGGAGGTGTGTGAAGTCAAACAATGGTGGTGTGTGAAGTCACAGAATGGAGGTGTGTGAAGTCACAGAATGGAAGTGTGTGAAGTCAAAATGTAGGTGTGTAAAGTCACAGAATGGAGGTGTATGAAGTCATAGAATGGAAGTGTGTGAAGTCAAAGAATGGAGGTGTGTGAAGTCACAGAATGGATGGTATGAACTCATAGAATGGAGGTGTGTGAAGTCACAGAATTGAGGTGTTTGAAGTCATATATTGGAGGTGTGTGAAGTCAAAGAATGGAGGTGTGTGAACTCATAGAATGGAGGTGTGTGAAGTCATGGAATGGTGGTTTGTGAAGTCAAACATTGGAAGTGTGGGAAGTTACAGAAAGAAGATGTGTGAAGACATACAATGGAGGTGTGTGAAGTCAGAATGCATGTGTAGGAAGTCATAGAATGGAGGTGTGTGAAGTCACAGAATGGAGGTGTGTGAAGTTATAAAATGGAGGTGTGTGAAGTCATAGAATGGAAGTGTGTGAAGTCATAGAATGGAGGTGTTTGAAGTCATAGAATGGATGTTTCTGAAGGAAAAATGAAGGTGTGTGAAGTCATAGAATGGAGGTGTGTGAAGTGAGAGAATGGAGGTTTGTGAAGTCAGAATGGAGGTGGGTAGTCATAGATTGGAGGTGGGTGACGTCATAGAAAGGAGGTGTGGTAAATCATAGAATGGAGGAGTGTGAAGTCATAGGGTGCAGGTGAGTGAAGTCACAGATTCGAGGTCTGTGAAGTCATAGAATGGAGGTGTGTGATGTCAGAATGGAGGTGTGCAAAGTCATAGAATAGAGGTGTGTGATGTCAGAATGGAGGTGTGTGAAGTCATAGATGGAGTTGTGTGAAGACATAGTATGGAGGTGTGTGAAACCACAGAATGGAGTTTTGTGCAGTCACAGAATTAAGCTGTGTGAATTCAGAATGGAGGTGTGTGAAGTAATAGAATGGAGGTGTGTGAAGTCAGAATGGAGGTGTGTGAACTCATAGAATGGAGGTGTGTGATGTCACAATGGAAGTGTGTGAAGTCATAGAATGGAGGTGTGTGAAGTCACAGAATGGAGGTGTGTGAAGTCATAGAATGGAGGTATGTGAAGTCACAGAATGGAGGTGTGTAAAGTCATAGAATGGAGGTGTGTGAAGTTATAGAATGGATGTATGTAAAGTAAGAATGGAGGTGTGTGAAGTCATAGAATGGAGCTCTGTGAAGTCAAAATGGAGGTGTGTGAAGTCACAGAATGGAGGTGTGTGAAGTCATAGAATAGAGGTGTGTGAAGTCATAGAATGTATGTGTGTGATGCAAGAAGAAGGTGTGTGAAGTCATAGAATGGAGGTGTGTGAAGTCACAGAATGGAGGTGTGTGAAGTCACAGAATGGAGGTGTGTGAAGTCATAGAATGGAAGTGTGTGAAGTCATAGAATGGAGGTGTGTGAAGTCAGAATGGAGGTGTGTGAAGTCACCGAATGGAGGTGTGTGAACTCCGAATGGAGGTGTGTGAAGTCACAGAATGGAGGGTTGCGTAGTCATAGAATGGAGGTGTGTGAAGTCATAGAATGGATGTTTCTGAATTAAGAATGAAGGTGTGTGAAGTCATAGAATGGAGGTGAGTGAAGACAAAATTTTTTTGTTGAACTCATAGAATGGACGTTTGTGAACTAATAGAATGGAGGTGTGTGAAGTCAAAGAATGGAGGTGTGTGAAGTCAAACAATGGTGGTGTGTGAAGTCACAGAATGGAGGTGTGTGAAGTCACAGAATGGAAGTGTGTGAAGTCAAAATGGAGGTGTGTAAAGTCACAGAATGGAGGTGTATGAAGTCATAGAATGGAAGTGTGTGAAGTCAAAGAAGGGAGGTGTGTGAAGTCACAGTATGGATGGTATGAACTCATAGAATGGAGGTGTGTGAAGTCACAGAATTGAGGTGTTTGAAGTCATATATTGGAGGTGTGTGAAGTCAAAGAATGGAGGTGTGTGAACTCATAGAATGGAGGTGTGTGAAGTCATGGAATGGTGGTTTGTGAAGTCAAACATTGGAAGTGTGGGAAGTTACAGAAAGAAGATGTGTGAAGACATACAATGGAGGTGTGTGAAGTCAGAATGCATGTGTAGGAAGTCATAGAATGGAGGTGTGTGAAGTCATAGAATGGTGGTGTGTGAAGTCATAAAGTGGAAGTGTGTGAAGTCATAGAATGGAGGTGTGTGATGTCATAGAATGGAGGTGTGTGAAGTCATAGAATGGAGGTGGGTGAAGTCACGGAAGGGAGGTGTGTGAAATCACAGAATGGAGGTGTGTGAAGTCACAGAATGGAGGTGTGTGAAGTCACAGAATGGAGGTGTGTGAAGTCACAGAAAGGAGATGTGTGAAGTCAAAAAGGTGGTGTGAGAAGTCACAAATGTAACTGTGTGAAGTCACAGAATGGAGGTGTGAAGTCAAAAAGGTTGTGTGTGAAGTCAAAGAATGTAGGTGTGTGAAGTCATAGAATGGAGGTGTGTGAAGTCACAGAATGGAGGTGTGGGAAGTAACAGAATGGAGGTGAGTGAAGTCACAGAATGGAGGTGTGTGAACTCAGAATGGAGGTATGTAAAGTCACAGAATGGAGGTGTATGAAGTTATAGAATGGAAGTGTGTGAAGTCATAGAATGGAGGTGTGTGAAGTCACAGAATGGATGGTATGAACTCATAGAATGGAGGTGTGTGAAGTCACAGAATTGAGGTGTTTGAAGTCATATATTGGAGGTGTGTGAAGTCAAAATGGATGTGTGAATTCACAGAATGGAGGTGTGTGAAACCATAGAATGAGGGTGTGTGAGGTCATATAATGGAGGTGTGTGAAGTCACAGAATGGAGGTGTGTGAAGTCATAGAATGGAGGTGTGTGAAGTCATAGAATGGAAGTGTGTGAAGTCACAGAATGGAGGTGTGTGAAGTCACAGAATGGAGGTGTGTGAAGTCACAGAATGGAAGTGTGCGAACACAGAATGGAGGTGTGTGAAGTCACAGAATGGAGGTGTATGAAGTCATAGAATGGAAGTTTGTGAAGTCATAGAATGGAGGTGTGTGAAGTCAGAATGGAGGTGTGTGAAGTCACCGAATGGAGTTGTGTGAACTCAGAATGGAGGTGTGTGAAGTCACAGAATGGAGGTTTGTGAAGTCATAGAATGGAGTTGTGTGATGTCATAGAACTGATGTTTCTGAAGTAAGAATGAAGGTGTGTGAAGTCATAGAATGGAGGTCTGTGAACACATAGAATGGAGGTGTGCAAATTCACAGAATGAAGGTGTGTGAAGTTAGAATGGAGGTGTGTAGTCATAGATTGGAGGTGGTGAAGTCCTAGATAAGAGGTGTGGAATGTCATAGAATGGAGGAGTGTGAAGTCATAGAGTGCAGGTGAGTGAAGTCACAGATTCGAGGTCTGTGAACTCATAGAATGGAGGTGTGTGATGTCAGAATGAAGGTGTGTGAAGTCGTAGATGGAGGTGTGTGAAGTTAGAATGCATGGGTGGGAAGTCATAGAATGGAGTTGTTTGAAGTCATAGAATGGTTGTGTGTGAAGTCATAGAGTGGAAGTGTGTGAAGTCATAGAATGGAGGTGTGTGATGTCATAGAATGGAGGTGTGTGAAGTCATAGAATGGCGGTGGGTGAAGTCACGGAAGGGAGGTGTGTGAAATCACAGAATGGAGGTGTGTGAAGTCACAGAATGGAGGTGTGTGAAGTCAGAATAGAGGTGTGCGAAGTCATAGAATGGAGGTGTGTGAAGTCATAGAATGGAGGTGTGTGACGTCAGAATAGAGGTGTGTGAAGTCATAGAATGGAGGTGTGTGAAGTCACAGATTCGAGGTCTGTGAAGTCATAGAATGGAGGTGTGTTATGTCAGAATGAAGGTGTGTGAAGTCATAGATGGAGTTGTGTGAAGTCATAGTATGGAGGTATGTGAAATCATAGAATGGAATTTTGTGAAGTCACAGAATGGAGCTGTGTGAATACAGAATGGAGGTGTGTGAAGTCATAGAATGTAGGTGTGTGAAGTCAGAACGGAGGTGTGTGAACGCATAGAATGGAGTTGAGTGACATCACAATGGAAGTTTGTGAAGTCATAGAATGGAGGTGTGTGAAGTCACAGAATGGAGGTGTGTGAAGTCATAGGATGGAGGTGTGTGAAGTCACAGAATGGAGGTGTTTGAAGTCATAAAATGGAGGTGTGTGAATTTATTGAATGGATGTTTGTAAAGTAAGAATGAAGTTGTGTGAAGTCATAGAATAAATGTGTGACGTCAAAGAATGGAGGTGTGTGAAGTCATAGAATGGAAGTGTGTAAACTCAGAATGGAGGTGTGTGAAGTCATTGAATGGAGGTGTGTGAAGTTATAAAATGGAGGTGTTTGAAGTCACAGAATGGACGGTATGAAGTCATAGAATGCAGGTGTGTGAAGTCACAGAATTGAGGTGTTTGAAGTCATATATTAGAGGTGTGTGAAGTCGAAATGGATGTGTGAAATCATAGAATGGAGGTGTGTGAAATAAAAGAATGAGGGTGTGTGAGGTCATAGAATGGAGGTGTTTGAAATTATAAAAGGGAGGTTTATGAAGTCATAGAATGGAAGTGTGTGAAGTCACACAATGGAAGTGTGTGAAGTCACAGAATAGAGGTGTGTGAAGTCATAGCATGGAAGTGTGTGAAGTCATAGAATGGAGGTGTGTGAAGTCAGAATGGAGATGTGTGAAGTCAACGAATGGAGTTGTATGAACTCAGAATGGAGGTGTGTGAAGTCACAGAATGGAGGTTTGTGAAGTCATAGAGTGGAGGTGTGTGAAGTCATAGATTGGATGTTTCTGAAGTAAATATGAAGGTGTGTGAAGTCATAGAAAGAGTTGTGGGAAGTCATAGAATGGAGGAGTGTAAAGTCATAGAGTGCAGGTGAGTGAAGTCACAGATTCGAGGTCTGTGAAGTCATAGAATGGAGGTGTGTGATGTCAGAATGGAGGTGTGCGAAGTCATAGAATAGAGGTGTGTGAAGTCAGAATGGAGGTGTGTGAAGTCATAGAATGGAGGTGGGTGAAGTCAGAATGCAGGTGTGTGAACTCATAGAATGGAGGTGTGTGACGTCACAATGGAAGTGTGTGAAGTCATAGAATGGAGGTGTGTGAAGTCACAGAATGGAGGTGTGTGAAGTCATAGAATGCAGGTATGTGAAGTCACACAATGGAGGTGTGTGAATTCACAGAATAGAGATGTGTGAAGTCAAAAAGTTGGTGTGAGAAGTCACAAATGTAACTGTGTGAAGTCACAGAATTGAGGTGTGAAGTCAAAATGGTTGTGTGTGAAGTCAAAGAATGTAGGTGTGTGAAGTCATCGAATGGAGGTGTGTGAAGTCACAGAATGGAGGTGTGTGAAGTCAGAATAGAGGTGTGCGAAGTCATAGAATGGAGGTGTGTGAAGTCAGAATGGAGGTGTGTGAAGTCATAGAATGGAGGTCTGTGACGTCAGAATAGAGGTGTGTGAAGTCATAGAATGGAGGTGTGTGAAGTAACAGAATGGAGGTGTGGGAAGTCACAGAATGGACGTGTGTGAAGTCACAGAATGGAGGTGTGTGAACTCAGAACGGAGGTATATAAAGTCACAGAATGGAGGTGTTTGAAGTCATAGAATGGAAGTGTGTGACGTCATAGAATGGAGGTGTGTGAAGTCACAGAATGGATGGTATGAACTCATAGAATGGAGGTGTGTGAAGTCACAGAATTGAGGTGTTTGAAGTCATATATTGGAGGTATGTGAAGTCAAAATGGATGTGTAAATTCATAAAATGGAGGTGTGTGAAACCATAGAATGAGGGTGTGTGAGGTCATATAATGGAGGTGTGTGAAGTTACAGAATGGAAGTGTGCGAACACAGAATGGGGGTGTGTGAAGTCACAGAATGGAGAGTGTGAAGTCATAGAATGCAGTTGTGTGAAGTCATAGAACTGATGTTTCTGAAGTAAGAATGAAGGTGTGTGAAGTCATAGAATGGAGGTGTGTGAACCCATAGAATGGAGGTGTGCGAATTCACAGAAAGAAGGTGTGTGAAGTCAGAATTGAGGTGTATAGTCATAGATTGGAGGTGGTGAAGTCATAGAAAAGAGGTGTGGAAAGTCACAGAATGGAGGAGTGTGAAGTCATAGAGTGCAGGTGAGTGAAGTCACAGATTCGAGGTCTGTGAAGTCATAGAATGGAGGTGTGTGATGTCAGAATGAAGGTGTGTGAAGTCATAGATGGAGGTGTGTGAAGTTAGAATGCATGTGTTGGAAGTCATAGAATGGAGGTGTTTGAAGTCATAGAATGGTGGTGTGTGAAGTCATAGAGTGGAAGTGTGTGAAGTCATAGAATGGAGGTGTGTGAAGTCATAGAATGGCGGTGGGTGAAGTCACGGAAGGGAGGTGTGTGAAATCACAGAATGGAGGTGTGTGAAGTCACAGAATGGAGGTGTGTGAAGTCAGAATAGAGGTGTGCGAAGTCATAGAATGGAGGTGTGTGAAGTCATAGAATGGAGGTGTGTGACGTCAGAATAGAGGTGTGTGAAGTCATAGAATGGAGGTGTGTGAAGTCACAGATTCGAGGTCTGTGAAGTCATAGAATGGAGGTGTGTGATGTCAGAATGAAGGTGTGTGAAGTCATAGAAGGAGTTGTGTGAAGTCATAGTATGGAGGTGTGTGAAATCATAGAATGGAGTTTTGTGAAGTCACAGAATGGAGCTGTGTGAATACAGAATGGAGGTGTGTGAAGTCATAGAATGTAGGTGTGTGAAGTCAGAACGGAGGTGTGTGAACGCATAGAATGGAGTTGAGTGACATCACAATGGAAGTTTGTGAAGTCATACAATGGAGGTGTGTGAAGTCACAGAATGGAGGTGTGTGAAGTCATAGAATGGAGGTGTGTGAAGTCACAGAATGGAGGTGTTTGAAGTCATAAAATGGAGGTGTGTGAATTTATTGAATGGATGTTTGTAAAGTAAGAATGAAGTTGTGTGAAGTCATAGAATAAATGTGTGACGTCAAAAATGGAGGTGTGTGAAGTCATAGAATGGAAGTGTGTAAACTCAGAATGGAGGTGTGTGAAGTCATTGAATGGAGGTGTGTGAAGTTATAAAATGGAGGTGTTTGAAGTCACAGAATGGACGGTATGAAGTCGTAGAATGCAGGTGTGTGAAGTCACAGAATTGAGGTGTTTGAAGTCATATATTAGAGGTGTGTGAAGTCGAAATGGATGTGTGAAATCATAGAATGGAGGTGTGTGAAATAAAAGAATGAGGGTGTGTGAGGTCATAGAATGGAGGTGTGTGAAATTATAAAAGGGAGGTTTATGAAGTCATAGAATGGATGTGTGTGAAGTCACACAATGGAAGTGTGTGAAGTCACAGAATAGAGGTGTGTGAAGTCATAGCATGGAAGTGTGTGAAGTCATAGAATGGAGGTGTGTGAAGTCAGAATGGAGATGTGTGAAGTCAATGAATGGAGTTGTGTGAACTCAGAATGGAGGTGTGTGAAGTCACAGAATGGAGGTTTGTGAAGTCATAGAGTGGAGGTGTGTGAAGTCATAGATTGGATGTTTCTCAAGTAAAAATGAAAGTGTGTGAAGTCATAGAAAGAGTTGTGGGAAGTCATAGAATGGAGGAGTGTAAAGTCATAGAGTGCAGGTGAGTGAAGTCACAGATTCGAGGTCTGTGAAGTCATAGAATGGAGGTGTGTGATGTCAGAATGGAGGTGTGCGAAGTCATAGAATAGAGGTGTGTGAAGTCAGAATGGAGGTGTGTGAAGTCATAGAATGGAGGTGGGTGAAGTCAGAATGCAGGTGTGTGACCTCATAGAATGGAGGTGTGTGACGTCACAATGGAAGTGTGTGAAGTCATAGAATGGAGGTGTGTGAAGTCACAGAATGGAGGTGTGTGAAGTCATAGAATGCAGGTATGTGAAGTCACACAATGGAGGTGTGTAAAGTCATAGAATGGAGGTGTGTGAAGTTATAGAATGGATGTTTGCAAAGTAAGAATGAAGGTGTGTGAAGTCATCGAATACAGGTGTGTGACGTCAAAGAATGGAGGTGTGTGAAGTCATAGAATGGAGCTGTGTGAGGTCAGAATGGAGGTGTGTGAAGTCACAGAATGGAGGTGTGTCAACTCAAAATTTAGGTGTGTGAAGTCAAAGAATGGCGTTGTGTGAAGTCATAGAATGGAGGTGTGTGAAGTCAGAATGGAGGTGTGTGAAGGCAAAGAATGTAGGTGTGTGAAATCATAGAATGGAGGTGTGTGAAGTCATAGAATGTATGTTTGTGAAGTAAGAATGAAGGTGTGTGAAGTCATAGAATGGAGGTGTGTGAAGTCACAGAATGGAGGTGTGTGAATTCATAGAATGGAGGTGTGTGAAGACATAGAATGGAGGCGTGTGAAGTCATATAATGGAGGTGTGTGAAGTCACAGAATGGATGTGTGTGAAGTCAGAATGGAGGTGTGTGAAGTCACAGAATGGAGGTGTGGGAAGTCACAGTATGGAGGTGTGTGACGTCACAGAATAGAGGTGTGTGAAGTCAGAATGGAGGTGTGTAAAGTCACAGAATGGAGGTGTGTGAAGTCATAGAATTGAAGTGTGTGAAGTCATAGAATGGAGGTGTGTGAAGTGACCGAATGGACGGTATGAAGTCATAGAATGGAGGTGTGTGAAGTCACAGAATTGAGGTGTTTGAAGTCATATATGGGAGGTGTGTGAAGTGAAAATGGGTGTGTGAAGTCATAGAATGGAGGTGTGTGAAATCACAGAATGAGGGTGTGTGAGGTCATAGCATGGAGGTGTGTGAAGTCACAGAATGGAGGTGTGGGAAGTCACAGTATGGAGGTGTGTGACGTCACAGAATGGAGGTGTGTGAAGTCAGAATGGAGGTGTGTAAAGTCACAGAATGGAGGTGTGTGAAGTCATAGAACTGAAGTGTGTGAAGTCATAGAATGGAGGTGTGCGAAGTGACAGAATGGACGGTATGAAGTCATAGAATGGAGGTGTGTGAAGTCACAGAATTGAGGTGTTTGAAGTCATATGTTGGAGGTGTGTGTAGTGAAAATGGGTGTGTGAAGTCATAGAATGGAGGTGTGTGAAATCACAGAATGAGGGTGTGTGAGGTCATAGCATGCAGGTGTGTGAAGTCACAGAATGGAGGTGTGTGAAGTCATAAAATGGAGGAGGGTGAAGTCATAGAAAGAGATGTGGGAAGTCATAGAATGGAGGAGTGTGAAGTCCTAGAGTGGAGGTGAGTGAAGTCACATATTCGAGGTCTGTGAAGTTATAGAATGGAGGTGTGTGAAGTCAGAATGGAGGTGTGTGAAGTCATAGAATGGAGGTGTGTGAACTCATAGAATGGAGCTGTGTGAGGTCAGAATGGAGGTGTGTGAAGTCACAGAATGGAGGTGTGTCAACTCAAAATTTAGGTGTGTGAAGTCAAAGAATGGCGTTGTGAGAAGTCATAGAATGGAGGTGTGTGAAGTCAGAATGGAGGTGTGTGAAGTCACAGAATTGAGGTGTGTGAACACAGAATGGAGGTGTGTGAAGTCAAAGAATGTAGGTGTGTGAAATCATAGAATGGAGGTGTGTGAAGTCATAGAATGTATGTTTGTGAAGTAAGAATGAAGGTGTGTGAAGTCATAGAATGGAGGTGTGTGAAGTCACAAAATGGAGGTGTGTGAAGTCATAGAATGGAGGTGTGTGAAGACAGAATGGAGGCGTGTGAAGTCATATAATGGAGGTGTGTGAAGTCACAGAATGGATGTGTGTGAAGTCAGAATGGAGGTGTGTGAAGTCACAGAATGGAGGTGTGGGAAGTCACAGTATGGAGGTGTGTGACGTCACAGAATGGAGGTGTGTGAAGTCAGAATGGAGGTGTGTAAAGTCACAGAATGGAGGTGTGTGAAGTCATAGAATTGAAGTGTGTGACGTCATAGAATGGAGGTGTGTGAAGTGACAGAATGGACGGTATGAAGTCATAGAATGGAGGTGTGTGAAGTCACAGAATTGAGGTGTTTGAAGTCATATATTGGAGGTGTGTGAAGTGAAAATGGGTGTGTGAAGTCATAGAATGGAGGTGTGTGAAATCACAGAATGAGGGTGTGTGAGGTCATAGCATGGAGGTGTGTGAAGTCACAGAATGGAGGTGTGTGAAGTCATACAATGGAGGAGGGTGAAGTCATAGAAAGAGATGTGGGAAGTCATAGAATGGAGGAGTGTGAAGTCCTAGAGTGGAGGTGAGTGAAGTCACATATTCGAGGTCTGTGAAGTTATAGAATGGAGGTGTGTGAAGTCAGAATGGAGGTGTGTGAAGTCATAGAATGGACGTGTGGGAAATCATAGAATGGAGCTGTGTGAGGTCAGAATGGAGGTGTGTGAAGTCACAGAATGGAGGTGTGTCAACTCAAAATTTAGGTGTGTGAAGTCAAAGAATGGCGTTGTGTGAAGTCATAGAATGGAGGTGTGTGAAGTCAGAATGGAGGTGTGTGAAGTCACAGAATTGAGGTGTGTGAACACAGAATGGAGGTGTGTGAAGTCAAAGAATGTAGGTGTGTGAAATCATAGAATGGAGGTGTGTGAAGTCATAGAATGTATGTTTGTGAAGTAAGAATGAAGGTGTGTGAAGTCATAGAATGGAGGAGGGTGAAGTCATAGAAAGAGATGTGGGAAGTCATAGAATGGAGGAGTGTGAAGTCCTAGAGTGGAGGTGAGTGAAGTCACATATTCGAGGTCTGTGAAGTTATAGAATGGAGGTGTGAGAAGTCAAAATGGAGGTGTGTGACGTCATAAAATGGAGCTGTGTGAAGTCATAGAATGGAGCTGTGTGAAATCATAGAAAGGAGGTTTGTGAAGTCACAGAATGGAGGTGTGTGAACTCAGAATGGAGGTGTGTGAAGTCACAGAATGGAGGTGTGAGAAGTTACAGCATGGAGGTATGTGAAATCATAGAATGGAAGTGTGTGAAGTCATAGAATTGAGGTGTGTGAAGTAACAGAATGAAGGTGTGTGAAGTCATAGAAGGGAGGTGTGTGAAGACACAGAAGGGAGGTGTGTGAAGTCACATAATGGAGGTGTGTGAAGTCAAAATTTAGGTGTGTGACGTCATAAACTGGAGGTGTGTGACGTCATAGAATGGAGGTGTGTGTAATTATAGAATGGAAGTTTGTGAAGTCACAGAATGGAGTTGTGTGACGTCACGGAATGGAGGTTCGTGAAGTCATAGAATGGAGGTATGTGAAGTCAAATTGGAGGGGTGTGAAGTCGGAGAATAGAGGTGTGTGAAGTCACAAAATGGAGGTGGGTGAAGTCACAGAGTGGAGGTGTGTGAAGTCATAGAATGGAGGTGTGTGAAGTCACAGAATGGACGGGTATGAAGTCATAGAATGAGGTGTGTGAAGTCACAGAATTGAGGTGTTTGAAGTCATATATCTTATGTGTGTGAATTCAAAATGGATGTGTGAAATCATAAAATAGAGGTGTGTGAAGTCATAGAATGGGGGTGTGTGAAGTCATAGAATGAAGGTGTGTGAAGTCACAGAATAGAGTGTGTGAAGTCACAGAATGGAGGTGTGTGAAGTCATAGAATGGAAGTGTGTAAAGTCATAGAATGGAGGTGCGTGAAGTCAGAATGGAGGTGTGTGAAGTCAATGAATGCAGGTGTGTGAACTCAGAATGGAGGTGTGTGAAGTCACAGAATAGAGGTTTTTGAAGTCATAGAATGGAGGTGTGTGAAGACAAAATTGTGGTGTGTGAACTCATAGAATGGATGTTTATGAACTCATAGAATGGAGTTGTGTGAAGTCGTGGAATGGAGATGTGTGAAGTCAAAGAATGGAGGTGTGTGAAGTCAAACAATGGTGGTGTGTGAAGTCACAGAATGGAGGTGTGTGAAGTCCGAGAATGGAAGTGTGTGAAGTCAAAACGGAGGTGTGTGAAGTCAAAGAATGGAGGTGTGTGAAGTCACAGAATGGAGGTGTGTGAAATCAAAATGGTGGTGTGTGAAGTCACAAATGGAGGTGTGTGAAGTCACAGAATGTAGGTGTGTGAAGTCAAAATGGAGGTGTGTGAAGTCAAAGAATGGAGGTGTGTGAACTCATAGAATGGAGGTGTGTGAAGTCATAGAATGGATGTGTGTGAAGTCATGGAATGGAGGTGTGTGAAGTCAAAGAATGGAGGTGTGTGAAGTCATAGAAAGGAGGTCTGTGAAGTCATAGAATGGAGGAGTGTGAAGTCATAGAGTGCAGGTGAGTTAAGTCACAGATTCAAGGTCTGTGAACTCATAGAATGTAGGTGTGTGATGTCAGAATGCATGTATGTGAAGTCATAGATGGAGTTGTGTGAAGTCATAGTATGGAGGTGTGTGAAATCATAGAATGGAGTTTTGAGAAGTCACAGAATGGAGCTGTGTGAATTCAGAATGGAGGTGTGTGAAGTCACAGAATGGAGCTGTCTGAATTCAGAATGGAGGTGTGTGAAGTCATAGAATGGAGGTGTGTGAAGTCACAGAATGGAGGTGTGTGAAGTCATAGAATGGAGATTTGTGAAGTCACAGAATGGAGGTATTTGAAGTCATAGAATGGAGGTGTGTGAAGTTATAGAATGGATGTTTGTAAAGTAAGAATGAAGTTGTGTGAAGTCATAGAATGGAGGTGTGTGACGTAAAAGAATGGAGGTGTGTGAAATCATAGAATGGAGGTGTGTAAACTCAGAATGGAGGTGTGGGAAATCAAAGAATGGAGGTGTGTGAAGTCATAGAATGGAGGTGTGTGAAGTCACAGAATGGAGGTGTGTGAAGTCATAGAATGGAGGTGTATGAAGTCATAGAATGGAGGTGTGTGATATCATATAATGGAGGTGTGTGATGTCACAGAATGGAGGTGTGTGAAGTCAGAATGGAGGTGTGAAGTCATAGAATAGAGGTGGTTGAAGTCATAGAAAGGAGGTGTGGGAAGTCAGAGAATGGAGGAGTGTGAAGTCATAGAGTCGAGGTGAGTGAAGTCACAGATTCGAGGTCTGTGAAGTCATAGAATGGAGGTGTGTGAAGTCAGAATGGAGGTGTGTGAAGTCATAGAATGGAGGTGTGTGAACTCATAGAATAGAGGTGTGTGACGTCACAATGGAAGTGTGTGAATTCATAGTATAGAGGTGTGTGAAGTCACAGAATGGAGGTGTGTGAAGTCAAAATGGAGGTGTGTGATGTCCTAAAATGGAGGTGTGTGAAGTCATAAAATGGAGGTGTGTGAAATCATAGAATGAAGGTTTGTGAAGTCACAGAATTGAGGTGTGTGAAGTCACAGAATGGAGGTGTGTGAAGTCACAGAATGGAGGTGTGTGAAGTCATAGCATGGAGGTATGTGAAATCATAGAATGGAAGTGTGTGAAGTCATAGAATGGAGGTGTGTATAGTCATACAATGAAGGTGTGTGAAGTCATAGAATGGAGGTGTGTGAAGTCACAGAAGGGAGGTGTGTGGAGTCACATAATGGAGGTGTGTGAAGTCAAAATGGAGGTGTGTGACGTCATAAAATGTAGGTGTGTGAAGTCATAGATTAGAGGTGTGTGAAATCATAGAATGGAGGTTTGTGAAGTCACAGAATGGAGGTGTGTGAAGTCATAGAATGGAGGTATGTGAAGTCAAATTGGAGGGGTGTGAAGTCGGAGAATGGAGGTGTGGGATGTCACAGAATGGAGGTGGGTGAAGTCACAGAATGGAGGTGTGTGAAGTCAAAGAATGGAGGTGTGTGAAGTCACAGAATGGACGGGTATGATTTCATAGAATGGAGGTGTGTGAAGTCACAGAATTGAGGTGTTTGAAGTTATATATTGGAGGTGTGTGAAGTCAAAATGGATGTGTGAAGTCATAGAATGGAGGTGAGTGATGTCGGAGAATGGAGGTGTGTGAAGTCACAGAATGGAGCTGTGTGAAGTCACAGAATGGAGGTGTGTGAAGTCACAGAATGGAGGTGTGTGAAGTCAAAGAATGGAGGTGTGTGAAGTCATAGAATGGAGGTGTGTGAAGTCATAGAATATATGTTTGTGAAGTAAGAATGAAGGTGTGTGAAGTCATAGAATCGAGGTGTGTGAAGTCACAGAATGGAGGTATGTGATGTCATAGAATGGAGGTGTGTGAAGTCATAGAACGGAGTTGTGTGACGTCATATAATGGAGGTGTGTGAAGTCACATAAGGGAGGTGTGTGAAGTCACATAATGGAGGTGTGTGAAGTCAGAATGGAGGTGTGAAGTCATAGAAAGGAGGTGTGGGAAGTCATAGAATGGAGGAGTGTGAAGTCATAGATTGGAGGTGAGTGAAGTCACAGATTCGAGGTCTGTGAAGTCATAGAATGGAGGTGTGTGAAGTCGAATGAAGGTGTGTGAAGTCATAGAATGTAGGTGTGTGAACTCATAGAATGGAGGTGTGTGACGTCCCAATGGAAGTGTGTGAAGTCATAGAATGGAGGTGTGTGAAGTCACAGAATGGAAGTGTGTGAAGCCAAAATGGAGGTGTGTGACGTCCTAAAAAGGAGGTGTGAGAAGTCATAGGATAGAGGTGTGTGAAATCATAGAATAGAGGTTTGTGAAGTCACCGAATGGCGGTGTGTGAACTCAGAATGGTGGTGTGTGAAGTCACAGAATGGAGGTGTGTGAAGTCATCGTATGAAGGTATGTGAAATCATAGAATAGAAGTGTGTGAAGTCACAGAAGAGAGGTGTGTGAAGTCACATAATGGAGGTGTGAGAAGTCAAAATGGAGGTGTGTGACGTCATAAACTGGAGGTGTGTGAAGTCATAGATTGGAGGTGTGTGAAATCATAGAATGGAGGTTTGTGAAGTCACAGAATGGAGGTGTGTGAAGTCATAGAATGGAGGTGTGTGAAGTCACAGAATGGAGGTGTGTGAAGTCACAGAATGGAGGTGTGTGAACTCAGAATGGAGATGTGTGAAGTCACAGAATGGAGTTGTGTGAAGTCATAGAATTGAGGTGTGTGAAATCACAGAATGGAGGTGTGTGAATTCATAGAATGGAGGTGTGACATCTCAGAATGGAGGTGTGTGAAATCGCACAATGGAGGTGTGTGAGGTCACAGAATGGAGGTGTGTGAACTCACAATGCAGGTGTGTGAAGTCACAGAATGGCGGTGGGTGAAGTCATAGAATGGAAGTGTGTGAAGTCATAGAATGGAGGTGTGTGAAGTCACAGAATGGAGGTTTGTGAAGTCATAGAATGGAGGTAGGTGAAGTCACAGAATGGAGGTGTGTGAAGTCATAGAATGGAGGTGTGTGAAATCACAGAATGGAGGTGTGTGAATTCATAGAATGGAGGTGTGACATCTCAGAATGGAGGTGTGTGAAATCGCAGAATGGAGGTGTGTGAGGTCACAGAATGGAGGTGTGTGAAGTCACAGAAGCGAGGTGTGTGGAGTCACATAATGGAGGTGTGTGAAGTCAAAATGGAGGTGTGTGACGTCAGAAAATGTAGGTGTGTGAAGTCATAGTTTGGAGGTGTGTGAAATCATAGATTGGAGGTTTGTGAAGTCACAGAATGGAGGTGTGTGAAGTCACAGAATGGAGGTGTATGAAGTCATAGAATGGAGGTATGTGAAGTCAAATTGGAGGGGTGTGAATTCGGAGAATGGAGGTGTGGGAAGTCACAGAATGGAGGTGGGTGAAGTCACAGAATGGAGGTGTGTGAAGTCAAAGACTGGAGGTGTGTGAAGTCACAGAATGGATGGAAATGGTTTCATAGAATGGAGGTGTGTGAAGTCACAGAATTGAGGTGTTTGAAGTTATCTATTGGAGGTGTGTGAAGTCAAAATGGATGTGTGAAGTCATAGAATGGAGGTGTGTGAAGTCGGAGAATGGAGGTGTGTGAAGTCACAGAATGGAGCTGTGTGAAGTCACAGAATGGAGGTGTGTGAAGTCACAGAATGGTGGTGTGCGAAGTCATACAATGAAGGTGTGTGAAGTCATAGAATGGAGGTGTGTGAAGGCACAGAAGAGAGGTGTGTGAAGTCAAATAATAGAGGTGTGAGAAGTCAAAATGGAGGTGTGTGATGTCATAAAATTGAGGTGTGTGAAATCATAGATTGGAGGTGTGTGAAATCATAGAATGGAGGTTTGTGAAGTCACAGAATGGAGGTGTGTGAAGTCATAGAATGGAAGTGTGTGAAGTCACAGAATGGAGGTGTGTGAACTAAGAATGGAGATGTGTGAAGTCACAGAATGGAGTTGTGTGAAGTCATAGAATTGAGGTGTGTGAAATCACAGAATGCAGGTGTGTGAATTCATAGAATGGAGGTGTGACATCTCAGAATGGAGGTGTGTGAAATCGCAGAATGGAGGTGTGTGAGGTCACAGAATGGAGGAGTGTGAACTCACAATGGAGGTGTGTGAAGTCACGGAATGGCGGTGTGTGACGTCATAGAATGGAAGTGTGTGAAGTCATAGAATGGAGGTGTGTGAAGTCACAGAAGGGAGGTGTGTGGAGTCACATAATGGAGGTGTGTGAAGTCAAAATGGAGGTGTGTGACGTCATAAAATGGAGGTGTGTGAAATCACAGATGGGAGGTGTGTGAAATCATAGAATGGAGGTTTGTGAAGTCACAGAATGGAGGTGTGAGAAGTCATAGAATGGAGGTATGTGAAGTCAAATTGGAGGGGTGTGAAGTCGGAGAATGGAGGTGTGGGAAGTCACAGAATGGAGGTGGGTGAAGTCACAGAATGGACGGGTATGATTTCATAGAATGGAGGTGTGTGAAGTCACAGAATTGAGGTGTTTGAAGTTATATATTGGAGGTGTGTGAAGTCAAAATGGATGTGTGAAGTCATAGAATGGAGGTGTGTGAAGTCGGAGAATGGAGGTGTGTGAAGTCACAAAATGGAGCTGTGTGAAGTCACATAATGGAGGTGTGTGAAGTCACAGAATGGAGGTGTGTGAAGTCACAGAATGGAGGTGTGTGAACTCATAGAATGGAGGTGTGTGAAGTCACAGAATGGAGGTGTGTGAAGTCACAGAATGGAGGTGTGTGAACTCAGAATGGAGATGTGTGAAGTCACAGAATGGAGTTGTGTGAAGTCATAGAATTGAGGTGTGTGAAATCACAGAATGGAGGTGTGTGAATTCATAGAATGGAGGTGTGACATCTCAGAATGGAGGTGTGTGAAATCGCACAATGGAGGTGTGTGAGGTCACAGAATGGAGGTGTGTGAACTCACAATGCAGGTGTGTGAAGTCACAGAATGGCGGTGGGTGAAGTCATAGAATGGAAGTGTGTGAAGTCATAGAATGGAGGTGTGTGAAGTCACAGAATGGAGGTTTGTGAAGTCATAGAATGGAGGTAGGTGAAGTCACAGAATGGAGGTGTGTGAAGTCATAGAATGGAGGTGTGTGAAATCACAGAATGGAGGTGTGTGAATTCATAGAATGGAGGTGTGACATCTCAGAATGGAGGTGTGTGAAATCGCAGAATGGAGGTGTGTGAGGTCACAGAATGGAGGTGTGTGAAGTCACAGAAGCGAGGTGTGTGGAGTCACATAATGGAGGTGTGTGAAGTCAAAATGGAGGTGTGTGACGTCATAAAATGTAGGTGTGTGAAGTCATAGTTTGGAGGTGTGTGAAATCATAGATTGGAGGTTTGTGAAGTCACAGAATGGAGGTGTGTGAAGTCACAGAATGGAGGTGTATGAAGTCATAGAATGGAGGTATGTGAAGTCAAATTGGAGGGGTGTGAATTCGGAGAATGGAGGTGTGGGAAGTCACAGAATGGAGGTGGGTTAAGTCACAGAATGGAGGTGTGTGAAGTCAAAGACTGGAGGTGTGTGAAGTCACAGAATGGATGGAAATGGTTTCATAGAATGGAGGTGTGTGAAGTCACAGAATTGAGGTGTTTGAAGTTATCTATTGGAGGTGTGTGAAGTCAAAATGGATGTGTGAAGTCATAGAATGGAGGTGTGTGAAGTCGGAGAATGGAGGTGTGTGAAGTCACAGAATGGAGCTGTGTGAATTCATAGAATGGAGGTGTGTGAAGTCACAGAATGGAAGTGTGTGAAGTCACAGAATGGAGGTGTGTGAACTAAGAATGGAGATGTGTGAAGTCACAGAATGGAGTTGTGTGAAGTCATAGAATTGAGGTGTGTGAAATCACAGAATGCAGGTGTGTGAATTTATAGAATGGAGGTGTGACATCTCAGAATGGAGGTGTGTGAAATCGCAGAATGGAGGTGTGTGAGGTCACAGAATGGAGGAGTGTGAACTCACAATGCAGGTGTGTGAAGTCACGGAATGGCGATGTGTGACGTCATAGAATGGAAGTGTGTGAAGTCATAGAATGGAGGTGTGTGAAGTCACAGAAGGGAGGTGTGTGGAGTCACATAATGGAGGTGTGTGAAGTCAAAATGGAGGTGTGTGACGTCATAAAATGGAGGTGTGTGAAATCATAGATGGGAGGTGTGTGAAATCATAGAATGGAGGTTTGTGAAGTCACAGAATGGAGGTGTGAGAAGTCATAGAATGGAGGTATGTGAAATCAAATTGGAGGGGTGTGAAGTCGGAGAATGGAGGTGTGGGAAGTCACAGAATGGAGGTGGGTGAAGTCACAGAATGGGCGGGTATGATTTCATAGAATGGAGGTGTGTGAAGTCACAGAATTGAGGTGTTTGAAGTTATATATTGGAGGTGTGTGAAGTCAAAATGGATGTGTGAAGTCATAGAATGGAGGTGTGTGAAGTCGGAGAATGGAGGTGTGTGAAGTCACAGAATGGAGCTGTGTGAAGTCACAGAATGGAGGTGTGTGAAGTCACAGAATGGAGGTGTGTGAAGTCACAGAATGGAGGTGTGTGAAGTCATAGAATGGAGGTGTGTGAAGTCATAGAATGTATGTTTGTGAAGTAAGAATGAAGGTGTGTGAAGTCATAGAATGGAGGTGTGTGAAGTCACATAATGGAGGTGTGTGAAGTCAGAATGGAGGTGTGAAGTCATAGAAAGGAGGTGTGGGAAGTCATAGAATGGACGAGTGTGAAGTCATAGATTGGAGGTGAGTGAAGTCACAGATTCGAGGTCTGTGAAGTCATAGAATGGAGGTGTGTGAAGTCGAATGAAGGTGTGTGAAGTCATAGAATGTAGGTGTGTGAACTCATAGAATGGAGGTGTGTGACGTCCCATTGGAAGTGTGTGAAGTCATAGAATGGAGGTGTGTGAAGTCACAGAATGGAAGTGTGTGAAGTCAAAATGGAGGTGTGTGACGTCCTAAAATGGAGGTGTGAGAAGTCATAGAATGGAGGTGTGTGAAATCATAGAATAGAGGTTTGTGAAGTCACAGAATGGAGGTGTGTGAACTCAGAATGGAGGTGTGTGAAGGCACAGAATGGAGGTGTGTGAAGTCATCGTATGAAGGTATGTGAAATCATAGAATGGAAGTGTGTGAAGTCATAGAATGGAGGTGTGCGAAGTCATACAATGAAGGTGTGTGAAGTCATAGAATTGAGGTGTGTGAAGGCAGAGAAGAGAGGTGTGTGAAGTCACATAATGGAGGTGTGAGAAGTCAAAATGGAGGTGTGTGACGTCATAAAATGGAGGTGTGTGAAGTCATAGATTGGAGGTGTGTGAAATCATAGAATGGAGGTTTGTGAAGTCACAGAATGGAGGTTTGTGAAGTCATAGAATGGAGGTAGGTGAAGTCACAGAATGGAGGTGTGTGAAGTCATAGAATGGAGGTGTGTGAAATCACAGAATGGAGGTGTGTGAATTCATAGAATGGAGGTGTGACATCTCAGAATGGAGGTGTGTGAAATCGCAGAATGGAGGTGTGTGAGGTCACAGAATGGAGGTGTGTGAAGTCACAGAAGCGAGGTGTGTGGAGTCACATAATGGAGGTGTGTGAAGTCAAAATGGAGGTGTGTGACGTCATAAAATGTAGGTGTGTGAAGTCATAGTTTGGAGGTGTGTGAAATCATAGATTGGAGGATTGTGAAGTCACAGAATGAGGTGTGTGAAGTCACAGAATGGAGGTGTACGAAGTCACAGAATGGAGGTATGTGAAGTCAAATTGGAGGGGTGTGAAGTCGGAGAATGGAGGTGTGGGAAGTCACAGAATGGAGGTGGGTGAAGTCACAGAATGGAGGTGTGTGAAGTCAAAGAATGGAGGTGTGTGAAGTCACAGAATGGATGGAAATGGTTTCATAGAATGGAGGTGTGTGAAATCACAGAATTGAGGTGTTTGAAGTTATCTATTGGAGGTGTGTGAAGTCAAAATGGATGTGTGAAGACATAGAATGGAGGTGTGTGAAGTCGGAGAATGGAGGTTTGTGAAGTCACAGAATGGAGCTGTGTGAAGTCACAGAATGGAGGTGTGTGAAGTCACAGAATGGTGGTGTGCGAAGTCATACAATGAAGGTGTGTGAAGTCATAGAATGGAGGTGTGTGAAGGCACAGAAGAGAGGTGTGTGAAGTCAAATAATAGAGGTGTGAGAAGTCAAAATGGAGGTGTGTGATGTCATAAAATGGAGGTGTGTGAAGTCATAGATTGGAGGTGTGTGAAATCATAGAATGGAGGTTTGTGAAGTCACAGAATGGAGGTGTGTGAAGTCATAGAATGGAGGTGTGTGAAGTCACAGAATAGAAGTGTGTGAAGTCACAGAATGGAGGTGTGTGAACTAAGAATGGAGATGTGTGAAGTCACAGAATGGAGTTGTGTGAAGTCATAGAATTGAGGTGTGTGAAATCACAGAATGGAGGTGTGTGAATTCATAGAATGGAGGTGTGACATCTCAGAATGGAGGTGTGTGAAATCGCACAATGGAGGTGTGTGAGGTCACAGAATGGAGGTGTGTGAACTCACAATGCAGGTGTGTGAAGTCACAGAATGGCGGTGGGTGAAGTCATAGAATGGAAGTGTGTGAAGTCATAGAATGGAGGTGTGTGAAGTCACAGAATGGAGGTTTGTGAAGTCATAGAATGGAGGTAGTTGAAGTCACAGAATGGAGGTGTGTGAAGTCATAGAATGGAGGTGTGTGAAATCACAGAATGGAGGTGTGTGAATTCATAGAATGGAGGTGTGACATCTCAGAATGGAGGTGTGTGAAATCGCAGAATGGAGGTGTGTGAGGTCACAGAATGGAGGTGTGTGAAGTCACAGAAGCGAGGTGTGTGGAGTCACATAATGGAGGTGTGTGAAGTCAAAATGGAGGTGTGTGACGTCATAAAATGTAGGTGTGTGAAGTCATAGTTTGGAGGTGTGTGAAATCATAGATTGGAGGTTTGTGAAGTCACAGAATGGAGGTGTGTGAAGTCACAGAATGGAGGTGTATGAAGTCATAGAATGGAGGTATGTGAAGTCAAATTGGAGGGGTGTGAATTCGGAGAATGGAGGTGTGGGAAGTCACAGAATGGAGGTGGGTGAAGTCACAGAATGGAGGTGTGTGAAGTCAAAGACTGGAGGTGTGTGAAGTCACAGAATGGATGGAAATGGTTTCATAGAATGGAGGTGTGTGAAGTCACAGAATTGAGGTGTTTGAAGTTATCTATTGGAGGTGTGTGAAGTCAAAATGGATGTGTGAAGTCATAGAATGGAGGTGTGTGAAGTCGGAGAATGGAGGTGTGTGAAGTCACAGAATGGAGCTGTGTGAAGTCACAGAATGGAGGTGTGTGAAGTCACAGAATGGTGGTGTGCGAAGTCATACAATGAAGGTGTGTGAAGTCATAGAATGGAGGTGTGTGAAGGCACAGAAGAGAGGTGTGTGAAGTCAAATAATAGAGGTGTGAGAAGTCAAAATGGAGGTGTGTGATGTCATAAAATTGAGGTGTGTGAAATCATAGATTGGAGGTGTGTGAAATCATAGAATGGAGGTTTGTGAAGTCACAGAATGGAGGTGTGTGAAGTCATAGAATGGAGGTGTGTGAAGTCACAGAATGGAAGTGTGTGAAGTCACAGAATGGAAGTGTGTGAACTAAGAATAGAGATGTGTGAAGTCACAGAATGGAGTTGTGTGAAGTCATAGAATTGAGGTGTGTGAAATCACAGAATGCAGGTGTGTGAATTCATAGAATGGAGGTGTGACATCTCAGAATGGAAGTGTGTGAAATCGCAGAATGGAGGTGTGTGAGGTCACAGAATGGAGGAGTGTGAACTCACAATGCAGGTGTGTGAAGTCACGGAATGGCGGTGTGTGACGTCATAGAATGGAAGTGTGTGAAGTCATAGAATGGAGGTGTGTGAAGTCACAGAAGGGAGGTGTGTGGAGTCACATAATGGAGGTGTGTGAAGTCAAAATGGAGGTGTGTGACGTCATAAAATGGAGGTGTGTGAAATCATAGATGGGAGGTGTGTGAAATCATAGAATGGAGGTTTGTGAAGTCACAGAATGGAGGTGTGAGAAGTCATAGAATGGAGGTATGTGAAGTCAAATTGGAGGGGTGTGAAGTCGGAGAAGGGAGGTGTGGGAAGTCACAGAATGGAGGTGGGTGAAGTCACAGAATGGAGGTGTGTGAAGTCAAAGAATGGAGGTGTGTGAAGTCACAGAATGGACGGGTATGATTTCATAGAATGGAGGTGTGTGAAGTCACAGAATTGAGGTGTTTGAAGTTATATATTGGAGGTGTGTGAAGTCAAAATGGATGTGTGAAGTCATAGAATGGAGGTGTGTGAAGTCGGAGAATGGAGGTGTGTGAAGTCACAGAATGGAGCTGTGTGAAGTCACAGAATGGAGGTGTGTGAAGTCACAGAATGGAGGTGTGTGAAGTCAAAGAATGGAGGTGTGTGAAGTCATAGAATGGAGGTGTGTGAAGTCATAGAATATATGTTTGTGAAGTAAGAATGAAGGTGTGTGAAGTCATAGAATCGAGGTGTGTGAAGTCACAGAATGGAGGTATGTGATGTCATAGAATGGAGGTGTGTGAAGTCATAGAACGGAGTTGTGTGACGTCATATAATGGAGGTGTGTGAAGTCACATAAGGGAGGTGTGTGAAGTCACATAATGGAGGTGTGTGAAGTCAGAATGGAGGTGTGAAATCATAGAAAGGAGGTGTGGGAAGTCATAGAATGGAGGAGTGTGAAGTCATAGATTGGAGGTGAGTGAAGTCACAGATTCGAGGTCTGTGAAGTCATAGAATGGAGGTGTGTGAAGTCGAATGAAGGTGTGTGAAGTCATAGAATGTAGGTGTGTGAACTCATAGAATGGAGGTGTGTGACGTCCCAATGGAAGTGTGTGAAGTCATAGAATGGAGGTGTGTGAAGTCACAGAATGGAAGTGTGTGAAGCCAAAATGGAGGTGTGTGACGTCCTAAAAAGGAGGTGTGAGAAGTCATAGGATAGAGGTGTGTGAAATCATAGAATAGAGGTTTGTGAAGTCACCGAATGGCGGTGTGTGAACTCAGAATGGTGGTGTGTGAAGTCACAGAATGGAGGTGTGTGAAGTCATCGTATGAAGGTATGTGAAATCATAGAATAGAAGTGTGTGAAGTCACAGAAGAGAGGTGTGTGAAGTCACATAATGGAGGTGTGAGAAGTCAAAATGGAGGTGTGTGACGTCATAAACTGGAGGTGTGTGAAGTCATAGATTGGAGGTGTGTGAAATCATAGAATGGAGGTTTGTGAAGTCACAGAATGGAGGTGTGTGAAGTCATAGAATGGAGGTGTGTGAAGTCACAGAATGGAGGTGTGTGAAGTCACAGAATGGAGGTGTGTGAACTCAGAATGGAGATGTGTGAAGTCACAGAATGGAGTTGTGTGAAGTCATAGAATTGAGGTGTGTGAAATCACAGAATGGAGGTGTGTGAATTCATAGAATGGAGGTGTGACATCTCAGAATGGAGGTGTGTGAAATCGCACAATGGAGGTGTGTGAGGTCACAGAATGGAGGTGTGTGAACTCACAATGCAGGTGTGTGAAGTCACAGAATGGCGGTGGGTGAAGTCATAGAATGGAAGTGTGTGAAGTCATAGAATGGAGGTGTGTGAAGTCACAGAATGGAGGTTTGTGAAGTCATAGAATGGAGGTAGGTGAAGTCACAGAATGGAGGTGTGTGAAGTCATAGAATGGAGGTGTGTGAAATCACAGAATGGAGGTGTGTGAATTCATAGAATGGAGGTGTGACATCTCAGAATGGAGGTGTGTGAAATCGCAGAATGGAGGTGTGTGAGGTCACAGAATGGAGGTGTGTGAAGTCACAGAAGCGAGGTGTGTGGAGTCACATAATGGAGGTGTGTGAAGTCAAAATGGAGGTGTGTGACGTCATAAAATGTAGGTGTGTGAAGTCATAGTTTGGAGGTGTGTGAAATCATAGATTGGAGGTTTGTGAAGTCACAGAATGGAGGTGTGTGAAGTCACAGAATGGAGGTGTGTGAAGTCATAGAATGTAGGTGTGTGAAGTCAGAACGGAGGTGTGTGAACGCATAGAATGGAGTTGAGTGACATCACAATGGAAGTTTGTGAAGTCATAGAATGGAGGTGTGTGAAGTCACAGAATGGAGGTGTGTGAAGTCATAGGATGGAGGTGTGTGAAGTCACAGAATGGAGGTGTTTGAAGTCATAAAATGGAGGTGTGTGAATTTATTGAATGGATGTTTGTAAAGTAAGAATGAAGTTGTGTGAAGTCATAGAATAAATGTGTGACGTCAAAGAATGGAGGTGTGTGAAGTCATAGAATGGAAGTGTGTAAACTCAGAATGGAGGTGTGTGAAGTCATTGAATGGAGGTGTGTGAAGTTATAAAATGGAGGTGTTTGAAGTCACAGAATGGACGGTGTGAAGTCATAGAATGCAGGTGTGTGAAGTCACAGAATTGAGGTGTTTGAAGTCATATATTAGAGGTGTGTGAAGTCGAAATGGATGTGTGAAATCATAGAATGGAGGTGTGTGAAATAAAAGAATGAGGGTGTGTGAGGTCATAGAATGGAGGTGTGTGAAATTATAAAAGGGAGGTTTATGAAGTCATAGAATGGAAGTGTGTGAAGTCACACAATGGGAGTGTGTGAAGTCACAGAATAGAGGTGTGTGAAGTCATAGCATGGAAGTGTGTGAAGTCATAGAATGGAGGTGTGTGAAGTCAGAATGGAGATGTGTGAAGTCAACGAATGGAGTTGTATGAACTCAGAATGGAGGTGTGTGAAGTCACAGAATGGAGGTTTGTGAAGTCATAGAGTGGAGGTGTGTGAAGTCATAGATTGGATGTTTCTGAAGTAAATATGAAGGTGTGTGAAGTCATAGAAAGAGTTGTGGGAAGTCATAGAATGGAGGAGTGTAAAGTCATAGAGTGCAGGTGAGTGAAGTCACAGATTCGAGGTCTGTGAAGTCATAGAATGGAGGTGTGTGATGTCAGAATGGAGGTGTGCGAAGTCATAGAATAGAGGTGTGTGAAGTCAGAATGGAGGTGTGTGAAGTCATAGAATGGAGGTGGGTGAATTCAGAATGCAGGTGTGTGAACTCATAGAATGGAGGTGTGTGACGTCACAATGGAAGTGTGTGAAGTCATAGAATGGAGGTGTGTGAAGTCACAGAATGGAGGTGTGTGAAGTCATAGAATGCAGGTATGTGAAGTCACACAATGGAGGTGTGTGAATTCACAGAATAGAGATGTGTGAAGTCAAAAAGTTGGTGTGAGAAGTCACAAATGTAAGTGTGTGAAGTCACAGAATTGAGGTGTGAAGTCAAAATGGTTGTGTGTGAAGTCAAAGAATGTAGGTGTGTGAAGTCATCGAATGGAGGTGTGTGAAGTCACAGAATGGAGTTGTGTGAAGTCAGAATACAGGTGTGCGAAGTCATAGAATGGAGGTGTGTGAAGTCAGAATGGAGGTGTGTGAAGTCATAGAATGGAGGTCTGTGACGTCAGAATAGAGGTGTGTGAAGTCATAGAATGGAGGTGTGTGAAGTAACAGAATGGAGGTGTGGGAAGTCACAGAATGGACGTGTGTGAAGTCACAGAATGGAGGTGTGTGAACTCAGAACGGAGGTATATAAAGTCACAGAATGGAGGTGTTTGAAGTCATAGAATGGAAGTGTGTGACGTCATAGAATGGAGGTGTGTGAAGTCACAGAATGGATGGTATGAACTCATAGAATGGAGGTGTGTGAAGTGACAGAATTGAGGTGTTTGAAGTCATATATTGGAGGTATGTGAAGTCAAAATGGATGTGTAAATTCATAAAATGGAGGTGTGTGAAACCATAGAATGAGGGTGTGTGAGGTCATATAATGGAGGTGTGTGAAGTTACAGAATGGAAGTGTGCGAACACAGAATGGGGGTGTGTGAAGTCACAGAATGGAGAGTGTGAAGTCATAGAATGCAGTTGTGTGAAGTCATAGAACTGATGTTTCTGAAGTAAGAATGAAGGTGTGTGAAGTCATAGAATGGAGGTGTGTGAACCCATAGAATGGAGGTGTGCGAATTCACAGAAAGAAGGTGTGTGAAGTCAGAATTGAGGTGTGTAGTCATAGATTGGAGGTGGTGAAGTCATAGAAAAGAGGTGTGGAAAGTCACAGAATGGAGGAGTGTGAAGTCATAGAGTGCAGGTGAGTGAAGTCACAGATTCGAGGTCTGTGAAGTCATAGAATGGAGGTGTGTGATGTCAGAATGAAGGTGTGTGAAGTCATAGATGGAGGTGTGTGAAGTTAGAATGCATGTGTTGGAAGTCATAGAATGGAGGTGTTTGAAGTCATAGAATGGTGGTGTGTGAAGTCATAGAGTGGAAGTGTGTGAAGTCATAGAATGGAGGTGTGTGAAGTCATAGAATGGCGGTGGGTGAAGTCACGGAAGGGAGGTGTGTGAAATCACAGAATGGAGGTGTGTGAAGTCACAGAATGGAGGTGTGTGAAGTCAGAATAGAGGTGTGCGAAGTCATAGAATGGAGGTGTGTGAAGTCATAGAATGGAGGTGTGTGACGTCAGAATAGAGGTGTGTGAAGTCATAGAATGGAGGTGTGTGAAGTCACAGATTCGAGGTCTGTGAAGTCATAGAATGGAGGTGTGTGATGTCAGAATGAAGGTGTGTGAAGTCATAAAAGGAGTTGTGTGAAGTCATAGTATGGAGGTGTGTGAAATCATAGAATGGAGTTTTGTGAAGTCACAGAATGGAGCTGTGTGAATACAGAATGGAGGTGTGTGAAGTCATAGAATGTAGGTGTGTGAAGTCAGAACGGAGTTGTGTGAACGCATAGAATGGAGTTGAGTGACATCACAATGGAAGTTTGTGAAGTCATACAATGGAGGTGTGTGAAGTCACAGAATGGAGGTGTGTGAAGTCATAGAATGGAGGTGTGTGAAGTCACAGAATGGAGGTGTTTGAAGTCATAAAATGGAGGTGTGTGAATTTATTGAATGGATGTTTGTAAAGTAAGAATGAAGTTGTGTGAAGTCATAGAATAAATGTGTGACGTCAAAAATGGAGGTGTGTGAAGTCATAGAATGGAAGTGTGTAAACTCAGAATGGAGGTGTGTGAAGTCATTGAATGGAGGTGTGTGAAGTTATAAAATGGAGGTGTTTGAAGTCACAGAATGGACGGTATGAAGTCGTAGAATGCAGGTGTGTGAAGTCACAGAATTGAGGTGTTTGAAGTCATATATTAGAGGTGTGTGAAGTCGAAATGGATGTGTGAAATCATAGAATGGAGGTGTGTGAAATAAAAGAATGAGGGTGTGTGAGGTCATAGAATGGAGGTGTGTGAAATTATAAAAGGGAGGTTTATGAAGTCATAGAATGGATGTGTGTGAAGTCACACAATGGAAGTGTGTGAAGTCACAGAATAGAGGTGTGTGAAGTCATAGCATGGAAGTGTGTGAAGTCATAGAATGGAGGTGTGTGAAGTCAGAATGGAGATGTGTGAAGTCAATGAATGGAGTTGTGTGAACTCAGAATGGAGGTGTGTGAAGTCACAGAATGGAGGTTTGTGAAGTCATAGAGTGGAGGTGTGTGAAGTCATAGATTGGATGTTTCTCAAGAAAAAATGAAAGTGTGTGAAGTCATAGAAAGAGTTGTGGGAAGTCATAGAATGGAGGAGTGTAAAGTCATAGAGTGCAGGTGAGTGAAGTCACAGATTCGAGGTCTGTGAAGTCATAGAATGGAGGTGTGTGATGTCAGAATGGAGGTGTGCGAAGTCATAGAATAGAGGTGTGTGAAGTCAGAATGGAGGTGTGTGAAGTCATAGAATGGAGGTGGGTGAAGTCAGAATGCAGGTGTGTGACCTCATAGAATGGAGGTGTGTGACGTCACAATGGAAGTGTGTGAAGTCATAGAATGGAGGTGTGTGAAGTCACAGAATGGAGGTGTGTGAAGTCATAGAATGCAGGTATGTGAAGTCACACAATGGAGGTGTGTAAAGTCATAGAATGGAGGTGTGTGAAGTTATAGAATGGATGTTTGCAAAGTAAGAATGAAGGTGTGTGAAGTCATCGAATACAGGTGTGTGACGTCAAAGAATGGAGGTGTGTGAAGTCATAGAATGGAGCTGTGTGAGGTCAGAATGGAGGTGTGTGAAGTCACAGAATGGAGGTGTGTCAACTCAAAATTTAGGTGTGTGAAGTCAAAGAATGGCGTTGTGTGAAGTCATAGAATGGAGGTGTGTGAAGTCAGAATGGAGGTGTGTGAAGTCACAGAATTGAGGTGTGTGAACACAGAATGGAGGTGTGTGAAGGCAAAGAATGTAGGTGTGTGAAATCATAGAATGGAGGTGTGTGAAGTCATAGAATGTATGTTTGTGAAGTAAGAATGAAGGTGTGTGAAGTCATAGAATGGAGGTGTGTGAAGTCACAGAATGGAGGTGTGTGAATTCATAGAATGGAGGTGTGTGAAGACATAGAATGGAGGCGTGTGAAGTCATATAATGGAGGTGTGTGAAGTCACAGAATGGATGTGTGTGAAGTCAGAATGGAGGTGTGTGAAGTCACAGAATGGAGGTGTGGGAAGTCACAGTATGGAGGTGTGTGACGTCACAGAATAGAGGTGTGTGAAGTCAGAATGGAGGTGTGTAAAGTCACAGAATGGAGGTGTGTGAAGTCATAGAATTGAAGTGTGTGAAGTCATAGAATGGAGGTGTGTGAAGTGACCGAATGGACGGTATGAAGTCATAGAATGGAGGTGTGTGAAGTCACAGAATTGAGGTGTTTGAAGTCATATATTGGAGGTGTGTGAAGTGAAAATGGGTGTGTGAAGTCATAGAATGGAGGTGTGTGAAATCACAGAATGAGGGTGTGTGAGGTCATAGCATGGAGGTGTGTGAAGTCACAGAATGGAGGTGTGGGAAGTCACAGTATGGAGGTGTGTGACGTCACAGAATGGAGGTGTGTGAAGTCAGAATGGAGGTGTGTAAAGTCACAGAATGGAGGTGTGTGAAGTCATAGAACTGAAGTGTGTGAAGTCATAGAATGGAGGTGTGTGAAGTGACAGAATGGACGGTATGAAGTCATAGAATGGAGGTGTGTGAAGTCACAGAATTGAGGTGTTTGAAGTCATATATTGGAGGTGTGTGTAGTGAAAATGGGTGTGTGAAGTCATAGAATGGAGGTGTGTGAAATCACAGAATGAGGGTGTGTGAGGTCATAGCATGGAGGTGCGTGAAGTCACAGAATGGAGGTGTGTGAAGTCATAAAATGGAGGAGGGTGAAGTCATAGAAAGAGATGTGGGAAGTCATAGAATGGAGGAGTGTGAAGTCCTAGAGTGGAGGTGAGTGAAGTCACATATTCGAGGTCTGTGAAGTTATAGAATGGAGGTGTGTGAAGTCAGAATGGAGGTGTGTGAAGTCATAGAATGGAGGTGTGTGAACTCATAGAATGGAGCTGTGTGAGGTCAGAATGGAGGTGTGTGAAGTCACAGAATGGAGGTGTGTCAACTCAAAATTTAGGTGTGTGAAGTCAAAGAATGGCGTTGTGAGAAGTCATAGAATGGAGGTGTGTGAAGTCAGAATGGAGGTGTGTGAAGTCACAGAATTGAGGTGTGTGAACACAGAATGGAGGTGTGTGAAGTCAAAGAATGTAGGTGTGTGAAATCATAGAATGGAGGTGTGTGAAGTCATAGAATGTATGTTTGTGAAGTAAGAATGAAGGTGTGTGAAGTCATAGAATGGAGGTGTGTGAAGTCACAAAATGGAGGTGTGTGAAGTCATAGAATGGAGGTGTGTGAAGACATAGAATGGAGGCGTGTGAAGTCATATAATGGAGGTGTGTGAAGTCACAGAATGGATGTGTGTGAAGTCAGAATGGAGGTGTGTGAAGTCACAGAATGGAGGTGTGGGAAGTCACAGTATGGAGGTGTGTGACGTCACAGAATGGAGGTGTGTGAAGTCAGAATGGAGGTGTGTAAAGTCACAGAATGGAGGTGTGTGAAGTCATAGAATTGAAGTGTGTGACGTCATAGAATGGAGGTGTGTGAAGTGACAGAATGGACGGTATGAAGTCATAGAATGGAGGTGTGTGAAGTCACAGAATTGAGGTGTTTGAAGTCATATATTGGAGGTGTGTGAAGTGAAAATGGGTGTGTGAAGTCATAGAATGGAGGTGTGTGAAATCACAGAATGAGGGTGTGTGAGGTCATAGCATGGAGGTGTGTGAAGTCACAGAATGGAGGTGTGTGAAGTCATAAAATGGAGGAGGGTGAAGTCATAGAAAGAGATGTGGGAAGTCATAGAATGGAGGAGTGTGAAGTCCTAGAGTGGAGGTGAGTGAAGTCACATATTCGAGGTCTGTGAAGTTATAGAATGGAGGTGTGTGAAGTCAGAATGGAGGTGTGTGAAGTCATAGAATGGACGTGTGGGAAGTCATAGAATGGAGCTGTGTGAGGTCAGAATGGAGGTGTGTGAAGTCACAGAATGGAGGTGTGTCAACTCAAAATTTAGGTGTGTGAAGTCAAAGAATGGCGTTGTGTGAAGTCATAGAATGGAGGTGTGTGAAGTCAGAATGGAGGTGTGTGAAGTCACAGAATTGAGGTGTGTGAACACAGAATGGAGGTGTGTGAAGTCAAAGAATGTAGGTGTGTGAAATCATAGAATGGAGGTGTGTGAAGTCATAGAATGTATGTTTGTGAAGTAAGAATGAAGGTGTGTGAAGTCATAGAATGGAGGAGGGTGAAGTCATAGAAAGAGATGTGGGAAGTCATAGAATGGAGGAGTGTGAAGTCCTAGAGTGGAGGTGAGTGAAGTCACATATTCGAGGTCTGTGAAGTTATAGAATGGAGGTGTGAGAAGTCAAAATGGAGGTGTGTGACGTCATAAAATGGAGCTGTGTGAAGTCATAGAATGGAGCTGTGTGAAATCATAGAAAGGAGGTTTGTGAAGTCACAGAATGGAGGTGTGTGAACTCAGAATGGAGGTGTGTGAAGTCACAGAATGGAGGTGTGAGAAGTTACAGCATGGAGGTATGTGAAATCATAGAATGGAAGTGTGTGAAGTCATAGAATTGAGGTGTGTGAAGTAACAGAATGAAGGTGTGTGAAGTCATAGAAGGGAGGTGTGTGAAGACACAGAAGGGAGGTGTGTGAAGTCACATAATGGAGGTGTGTGAAGTCAAAATTTAGGTGTGTGACGTCATAAACTGGAGGTGTGTGACGTCATAGAATGGAGGTGTGTGTAATTATAGAATGGAAGTTTGTGAAGTCACAGAATGGAGTTGTGTGACGTCACGGAATGGAGGTTCGTGAAGTCATAGAATGGAGGTATGTGAAGTCAAATTG